>JAJLYQ010000031.1:0-446805 GCA_022984935.1 Hypoxylon sp. NC1633 | reverse complement strand
ACCTTTAAAACCTTTATTAATAATAACACATTAACATTATATATATAAAAATAAATTCAATAAAATTAAAAAGGATTTTATTTATTATAATAATATTATTATAAAATAAAAAAAAAATTCCTAATATTAAAACATTATTATATATATACTATTATTACTACTTCCTCCTTTTATAAAACGCCTTTTTATTTCGTATATAAAGTAAAAAAAAAGTAAACTATTAATTATATTATTTTTATAACATTTTTTAAATAACTTTATTTTTATTAATAATTTAATAATAAACTTAAATACTATAAACTATAGCTTATATTTTATATTTTATATCTATATAAACACACCTTTTCCTTTAATAATAAATGTTTTAATTTTTATTATATTTAATGTTTTAAATGGTTTTTTACTTATAAAAATTAACCTTTTTTATATAATTTAATTATGAATTATATATTTAATTTTTTTTATAATAAATAAATTATATTATTTTTTTAATTTATTTTTACTTTTTAAAAAGCGGTTATAACTTTTATAAATTATTAAAAGTTTAATTAATTTAAAAATAAACTTATTATAATTTTATTTTTAATTTAAATTTAATTAAATTTAAATAATATTAATATAATATTATTATTAAAATATAATTTAATTATAATTATTTTAAAGTTCGTTAGTTTTTTATTAACTTTTATTATATATGTTTTTTTATTTTTAATTAATAGTTAATATAACCCCGTTTAATTTCCGTTTTTTTAATAAACATAAATTTAAAATTATAATAATAAGTTTAATATTATTAAAATATTTAATTTATTTTATATTATTAAAGTATTATTAATTTAACGTTTAATTTTAAATTTATATATTTTAATTATTATTTTTTTATTATAACGGTTTTAATTTATATTAAAAGTATATTAAAAAATATATTAATTATTTATAAATATATATTAAATATTAATAACATTAATATTAATTTATTTAAACTTATAATATTATTTATTACTTTAATAATTATTTATAAAATATAAGTTAATTTAATATTAATATTATATAAGTTATTTTTAATAATTTTATATATTTAATATAATAATTTATAATAACGTTTAAATTATTTAATTAAATTATAAGTTTTAACGGGAATTTTTTTAACCTTAATTAATAATAATTTAATATTTACAATGAATTTATTTTTTATAAAGTTTTTTTTATGTTAAATATTAAATGGTTTAAAAAATTTAAATATATATTAATTTATATTATTTTTAAAATATTTTAAATATATTTAATAATTATATTATTTAAAATTTTAACCGTTTAAAATAAAGTTACTTTATTAATAACATATAAAATAAGTTTTTTATTAATATATATAACGTTTATATATATATTATAATTAAAATTAATATTATTTTTAATTATAAATTTAAATCGGTTTAAAGCTTTATTATATAATTAATATTAATAATAATATTAAATAATCTTTTTAATTATTTTTAAATTAATATTATTAAACTTTATTTTATTTAAAACTTAATATATTTATATAATTCTTAAGTAATTTCAACGTTTATATATAAATTATAACTTATATTTTATAAAATAATAATAAAACATTAAAATGTTTATATTTTTAAATAAAAAAAAATATCCTTATTTTTATATAATAAAATATTTATTTAATCCGTAAATAATAACGTTTTATAAGTTAAATAAACGTTAAAATTATTTATATTATAAATATAAAATAAAAAAAACGTGTTATTTTTAATAATTTAAAAAACTATAATATTAAAAGAAATTAATACTTTCGTAATATTTAAAATAAAACGTTTAAATATATTATTAAAACGTACTTTTTTATACTTTATAATTAATATATTAAAGCTTATATTAAAAAAACGTTATAATATATTAAATTATATTTTTTTAATAATTAAAATATTAATTGTTTTTATATTAAATATAATATTTTAAAATATATTTTTATACTTATTTTTTAAATAAAATTAAAAGGTAAGTTTTTAAAGCTTTTTAAATAATATAAATACATTTAATTAAATAAATATATAATATATTATTTAATTTATAAGAATCTTTATAATATATTAATTATTAATAAATTTATACATTATTAAAAATATAAAAGAAAAATTTAATAAATAAGTTTAATATATAAATATAATTAAAGTATTTTAAAAAAATAAAAATAAATTTCAAAATAAAAACTTTTTTATAAACTATTAAAATTAACATTTTAACCGTTATTATTAATAATATAATTAATATTATTTCTTTTATATTTATATAAAAACATTATAAATGATATTTTAAAATTATTATTTTTTATTTTTTATATATATTTCCGTTAATTTTTATAATTAACTTTTTGTTTTATTATAAAATATTTAATTAATTAATATTTTATTTTTTTATAAATAAAACACTTTTTATTATTATAAAATAATATTTTTTTAACATTTAACATTTAAAATTTAAATAAACCTTTAAAAATACCTTATTATTTATTACTTTATTTATTTTAACTTTAATTTATATTTTTAAAAATTTAATTTATTTAATATATTTTTTTTAATAAAATAATATATATTAAAATAAAAAATACTTATATTTAAATTAAAGGATTATATAAACTTACAAATTTAACCACGTTTTATAAATTTAAATATATTCTTTTAAAATTATTTAATAATTTAATAATTATAATTTTAAATATAAAATGTTTTTAAATTATATTAATTAAACTTTCCTTAAAGTGAATATAATATTTATAATTAATAAAAAGCTTTTATAAATAAATACCATTTTTAAAATAAAAATCTTTAAATATATCGGTAAATTTTTATCGGAGTTTTTTTATATAATTATAAAAATTATAATCGAGTAAAATTTTTATAAGTATAATTAAAAAAAATCTTTTATATAAAAAAAGTTTTTTATACGTTTAACGATTTTTTTAGAAGTAAATAATATTTAAATAAAATAATTATAATAATATAATTAAATATAACTTTTAAATATTATAAAAAAAATATCCTTATATTAATTAAATTATACATTTATTTTATAATATATATTTTTAAAATATTTAATTTTTTTATTAAATATATCGTATAAATCGCTTTTAAATTTATAAGTTTTTTTAATTAATTATAAGTTATATCGGTTTAATTTAATAAAATATTAAATGGATTTAAGGGAAAATAAAAAAGGTTTATTTTAAATAAGTTTAATAAGTTAAAGTTTAACGGTTTTAACCGTGGTTTTAACGGTAATAATTTAAATAAAAAGTTATTAAATAAATTAAATTTAAATTTAAATATAAAACGTGTTAAATTAAAGGAAAAATTAAATAAATTAAAGGTATTATAAAAATTAAAACTTAATTAACTTTAAAAACTTAATTAGTTTAAAATTAAAGTGGTTTTTAATTTTTAATTTTTTATTTTTTTTATAAAAAGTTTTTTATAACGTAAATTACTTTATAAAATAAACGTTATAAATAATCGTTTTAATTTAATAATTATAAAATTACGTGGAAAATATAAGCAGTTTTTAATAATTAAAATATTATAAAATAATTTACAGTTTTTTAATTAAATTTATTATTAATATAAAAACTATATTAATATAAATAATAATATATTATCGTTTAAAAATTATAATTAATAATATTAAAATACTTTATAATTTATCTTATAAAATTATTATAAAAGAAACTTTAAAAGATTTTATCGTAATTATAATTTTTATATAGCTTAAAACTTTTAATAAAATATATAAAAAACTTATTACCGTTTAATAATTAAATTTTATTAATTAAATTAATTTTAACGTTAACTTTATTTTAATTAATGTAATTTAATTAGTTTTTTATTATAATAAATAACGTTAAATTAAAACTAATATATTATATAAAAAAAATATAAATTAATATTAATAAAATAAAAAAAATAAATATTTTAAAATTAAAAAAAAAAGCTTAATAAAAATTTAAGGTTTTTAACTTTAAATTTTAAAAAACTTAAATTTATATCGTTAAATATATAAATTTAAATAAACTTTAAATTAAATATTTTATTAAATAAAGTTCCGTAATAATAATATATTTAATGTTTTTATATTTTAATAATATTAATTAAAAATCCTTTACGTAATAAATATAAATAATTAATATTTATATAATATTAAGTTTATATAATTAATTATAATATTAAAAACCTTTAAATTAATATAATTAAACTTTTTTTTTAACATTAAAAATAAAATAAATAAACCGTTTCGTTTTTTTTTATTTAAATATTAAAAATTTTTAATTAATGTTTTTTAAATAAATTTTTATTATTTATTATTTTTATAATAACTAATTAATATAAAAAAATAAAATATATTTATATAAATATAAAACATAAAATATAAACTATAACTTTAAATACTTAAATTATATTAATAAATTATTAATAATTTAAAAGCTATTTAAAAAATGTTATAAAAGTAATATAATTAATAGTTTGCTTTTTTTTTATTTTATAAATAAAATAAAAAAGCGCTGTATAAAAAAAAGAAATAATAATAATAATATATATATAATAATATTTTAATAATTATTTTTATTTAAAAATAAACTTATTAAAATTTATTAAATTTTATTAATTATATTAATAAAATTGTTTTAAATGTTACTTTTATTTTTATATTTTCGAAAGTTTAAATATTTATTTTTATTCTTAATAATTAAAAAAAATATTAATAACTTTTAATAAATATAAGTTTTAATATATTAAAATCGTATTATATAATTTTTTTAATATAATTATTATACTTTTATAAATTTTTAAAAGATATTTTATTAATTTTAATTTAATTATAAATATAATATAATATAAGTTTTATATTTATAATTTTTTAAATTATTTAAATAAACTGTTTATTATTAAAATAATAAAAACGTTAATATTATAAAATTAATTTTTTAAGTATTTAATCGGTAAATATTAAATAACCGTTAATAAAAACGTTTATAAAAAAGTTTTATACTTCGTTAATTTCCTTTTAAATTAACTTTAACTTTTTATTTTATTATTTTAACTTTTAAAGTTTTAAAACACGGGGTTTTTTTTTACTTTTAATTTAAAAAAAAACCCTTTTTTATTTAATGTTAATTAAAGTTAAATTATTATATTAAAGGTTTTTAATTTAAAGCCTTTTTATATAACCGTTATTTTAATAAAAAAGCTTTTTAAAAAAAAATTTAATTAAAAATTCCTTAATATAAAATATATAATATAACTTTATATAATATTAATTATTATTTTTTTTACCGATAAAATTATAAATTATTATATTTATTTTATTTATTATAATTTAATTATTATTAATATTAATTATAAAATTTTTAATAAATTTTTTTTAATTATTAATTATATAAATGTTTAATTTAATTTTAAATAAAAGTTTATTTTTTTTATTAATTTTAATAATAAATGTTTTAATATAATAAAATTTAAATGTTAATTTATTATTTTATAATAATTATATTATTTTAAATAATTAAACTTTTTCTTTTATATTTATAAGCTTTTTTAAATTTTTTTTATATAATTTAATTAATATATTATAAGTTTTTAAGTTAATTTATACTTAAAACATTATTATTAAAAAATCTTTAAATAATTATAATATAATGTTATTTATAATGTTATTATTTTTTTACGGTTACGTTTTTAACTTTTAATTTAATTACTTTTATATTTTAATTTAAAATAATTTTTTATTAAATATTTATATTTTATATAATTAAAATATAAAAAGCTTAATTTTTTATTTTAATTAAACTTATTATTAATAATATTATTATTATTATAACTACTTTATTTTTATTATTTACTTTTATTATAATTACACTTTTTAATATTATACAATTTTCTTAAGGTTTTAACCGTTAATTTAATTTTAAATTTATTATTAAAGTTTTTAAAAAGATTTTAAAAAGTTATTTTAATAATATATAATAACTTTAACGTAAATTTAACTTAATTAAAAGCTTTAATTTCGTACGCCGTAAAAAATATCGTAATTAATTATTATTTATTTATTAATAAACCGGTATTTTTATATTATCGTACCTTTATTTTTTAGTTTAAAAAAATAATAAAGTTTTTATTATTATATTTTATTTTAAATAAATTTTATTATATAAAAATTAAACGTTCGTAAAAATTTTAATTATTTATATATTATTTTTAATTCTTATAATTAATTTTAATATTTTATATTTAACGGTTTTAATAATTATTATTATTATTTTTATTTTATTATATTTAATAAGTTTTATACTTTTTTTATAATTTATTATTTTAAAAAAAAACATAAAAACATTAAAATATATTAATTAATTGTTTTTTTTTTTAATAATTAATTTTATTTAATATAAATTTAAAGTTATTTTAATTAAAAAAGTATTTTTTAAATTATTTTTTTAAACATTTTAAGCTTTTTTATTATTTAATTTTAATAAATTAATAATTTATTATAATTAATAATAAGAAATTTTACCGTTATTTAAAATATTATTTAAGTTATTAAATAATTTTTTAAGTGAATTATTTAAAGTATTAAACATTTACTTTTTAAAAAAAAAAGAAAATAAGTTTTTAATTTTTTATTTTAAAGTTTTAAGTTTAATTTTACTTTTATTTTTATTTTTAAAGCTTTTTAATATTATTATTTTTATTAAATAATTAAAAAAGCTTCTTTTTAATTTATTTATTATATTATTAAAATTATTAATAAAAGCTTTAATTAATTTTAATTTTAAATTAATGCCGTTTTATAAAAACTTTTTATTTTTAATACTTTTAAATATTTTTTTAAACTTTTTTTTTATTATTAAAATTAACATTATATTATTTTTTTATACTTTTATTTATTAAATTATAACTTTTTTATTACGGTAAAGTTTATTTATTATAAATAAAAATTACATTTTAAATAATATTTAAAGTTATTTTAAATTATTTATTTTAAATTAATTTTAATTTTAATAATTTATTAAAAAACTTAAAGTTATAACCGTTTATTTTTTATTAATTATTTTTAAATTTTTATTTATTTTAATAAAAAAATGTTATTATAAAAGTAAAATAATAGTAATTAAATAATTTAATATAAAAATTACATGTAATGTAACGGTATATTATTTTATTTATAATTGTTTTTAAAATTTATTTATATAATTAATTTAATTCTTTTAATTTATACTTTTTTATATAATTTTTTAATGTTATTTTTAAAGCTTTTTAATATTATTTTTAAAGCTTTTTATACTTAATTTATTAATAAACCTTTAATTATTTAATTTATAAGCTTTATAATGTTTTTTATTGTTTTTTTTATTATTAATATATATTAATTTATTAATATTATTTAAAATAATTTTATTAATTATATTAATGTTAATAATTATATTATATTATAAAATAAAATAAAAATTTTAATATATTTTATATAAGTTTTTAATTTTTATTCGTAAAGTTATTTAAAAAAATACTTTATTATTTATTAAAATTATTAATGTTACCACGTATTTTATATAATAAAAGCATTTTAATAACTTTTTTTAAATTTTTTAAACCTTTTAAACGTAACGAAAAAGGTCCGTTAAAAGCTTAAACCCTTTAATAAATATCGTTAAAAAAATATATACCCCGAGTTATAATAAATCTCGAGAATTAATATCTGTGCTTCGGCATAAATGAAGGTAAAGCGAACGCTTATTTCCTTTTCGCTTGTCGCCAGCTCGTATTCTAGACGGATTTCGGAGTTATTGGTAGTAGTTGGAAAGTTATTTGCACTGTAGGCCTTGATTGTATGGTTGTTGAGCAGTAAGAACTGCTCCTCGGTACCCTGACTAGGCCCCTGCACCCACCGACACACGCGCCTCTCGTGGTGCTCGAAAGGCAACGACCCTATGCGAGAGCCATCTGTCACGGAGTAAACCGAGTCCGATCGCGTCGTTGCCACCAGGAGAAAAAAACCATCGGAACTGAAGCAGAGCTGCGTTATCTGTGCAAACAACGATGTGGTCAGCAATTGGGAGCAACTCGTAACCGATGACTGGCCCGGAACTAGCTTCCAAATTTGCAAGCCACCATTCACGTCGCTTGAAGCGATGATATTGTTCTTGCCCACTGCTAAATGTGTTATGAAAGCTGTGGGAGAGTGAGAGTATAGGACAGATATGTGCTGTCCTGTTTGCGTGTTGAAGGCAATGACCTGGCCGGTGTACTTTCCAGCGAAGGCGACAGACAGCGAGGGGTGAGGGCATAGAGCGGTGATTCTCGACATTCTCATCGATTCATATTGGCCTTCTATGCTGGTCAATTGAGCAGCGTCGTCGCTGACGCTTTGATCTTCTTCGATATTCTTCCGGACCAGTGTTGCAGGAAACCAGATGCGGAGAGTAGGGTCCGTTGCATTGACTATGCTTGATCCATCCGAGGTAAAGCTAAGAATTCGAAACGATGTCGCTGGAGATAAGACGTGGTACAAGAGGGACAATGACTCAAAGTCCCAGACTTGCAGCTTTCCGTGTGCGTCGATCATAGCAAGAGTTCTCCCATCAGGGGAGCAAGAGGCAGAGAGGATGCCCATATCCGTCATTGTTTTGTAGGTGCTGATCAAACTCCCAGACCAAGTATCATAAAGCGATAAGTACATGGTTGGTGTATATAACGAGAAGAAGGTTGATGTTGGGGTTGGGATTGAACATCAATATCGAAGCAAGCTTGTTCTCTTCATCTACTGCCCAGCTGGTCAGCTCGCAAGCTTGGATATCCCAGAGGCAGACCGCGCCGCCTCTATAACCCAACGCAAGCATTTCCGTATCGGGAGAAATCGAGGCAACCGAAGGGGCTTTACTAGCAAACGCACCAGGCTCTGTTTCGCCGTCGTGACTTCGATAAGAGAATGCCTGATCGTCTTGCAACGCACCGCTCGACAGCTCCCACTTCAACAGATGGCCATGTTGAGATACGGCAATCAGGGTATTTCCAGAGGAAACCAGAAGGCTGCAGCGAAATCTGATTCTGTTTTCCCATATCGTATTTCCTTCCAGGTCCCGAACCACGACTGACCGTGTTGTGCATGCTGCGACATATCTCGTCGTGAGGTGGACTAAGTCTACGGGGTACTTATGACCGATCGTCTTCGTCTTCTGGCAGCTGCGGTGGTTGTAAAGGTTTATATCTCCAGATTCCATGCCTACAGCGATGAGGTTTGCCTCGCAGGAAACAGCGGCAGGGATACTATCTTCACCGAAGTTGACTGATGCGATGCAGTCGTCCCATGCACCGTCTTTGAATCCTACTACTGTCAAGCCGTCTGGCCTTTTCCCAAACTGTCGATAGACGGCAGAGCCGGAAGGGCAGAGAGGTGGAATGATGAAGTAGATCGACGACGGATTCTGTAATAAAACGGTCCCGAACTTGGCTACTATCCTGCTCAGGTCCATGGACCAACTATCGATATTTCTCACTTGACTGTTCAAAGGGGATCGATATTTGGCTCTGCGGTCTAGGTAAGCCTTCAGGTTCTTCGATGCCCTGATCAGATAGTGAAGGTCGCCCTTGTGAGCAACTCTCTCAATCCAAGACAAAACATTTGTCCTAAAAAAGCGATCTATCGCAAGCAGAAGTTTGTCGGTTTCTGCCGACGCACTATATATGTGCTCAGAGAATTGCGTTATGGCATAGTCGAGGAGGGGCGAATGCTCCTGTTGATGGGTATTTGCATTTAGGAGGCGTCAGTTCCGAGGCGGCTGCATCTCAGGGCTGCACAACAGTTGTAGACACGTCAATGCAATTCTTTCGTGCGCCAGAGCTTTTGAGACACGGAATTCCCCCGCAGCTTCGGACATGAGAAACTCGCGAGCTGTTGGATGAACGAGGTCCACCAAACCAGAGCTGTTGCTCACGGATACCAGTTGACCGCAGAGACCCTCGACCGCACTCTTCGCGCTAGGAAGAACGGTGTTGATGTCCAGATTCAGCGCCCGCGATGGTTCTGCAATAGTCAGATTCCGTGCGCTCGCCACGGTCCAAATTAGGACAGCCTGCGCGATGTGCTTCTCCAATTTGTTCTCTGCCATCGCTCTCATGGTTCTCTCGTAATAGGGCATCATTCCTTCTGGAATGCTTTGAAGCACTTGGACGATGCTTTCGCTAGAGTAGACCTGTTCAAGCTCGTCCAGCACCAGTCTAACCCACAGAAAGCAAGCATTGGACTTATAGAGGATTCTATCGGCGAGATCCTGCTTATCAGCGACGGTGTCAATCGGCAAATTCTCGATACGTGTATTGATGTAGCATTCGATATCACCGATACTGTCTTCAACAGGAATTTCGATGCATGTCAGCGCTGCCGAGTCTTCCAATGGCCGATGCAGCCTCTGCATATCTGGCATTTTCCGGCTCGTGAAAAAAATCCGGAGGGGAATCCTGGCCTTTCGCCTTTGATCATCGTGAAGAACTCCTGGTACCTACTTATTGCACTCATCAATCGCATCGACTACCTAATATTGAGGCGTTTGCACCCGAGCCTGAATGGGATGAGCTTGTACCAACGATGACGGATCATTCCTCATAGGGACGTACCTGGAATATTCCCTTTTTAAAGACCTTGGTCCATATCGTGCGCGCATCATCCATGTCAAATGATGACCCCTCCTCCTGCAGAGACCATAGTTTTTGACGAATCGAAGCATTTGCCGTTGCTATTTGGTAAGCCATAGATCTCAAAAAGCCACCTAGAGAGCGCGAAGATTTGCTGCCGATGTGGAAGAAATGATACGCACACTCGAGTTGGAAATGCTGAAGCTCGGATACGATGTGCGCTGCCAGGTACGTCTTGCCCGCACCAGGGTTGGCATGGACCCAAAAGATCGAGGGCCACCTAGATGCTACTCCGTCTTTTTCTTCAAGAAGAAATTCATTAGGAGGGTCACGCCAATCTTGGAAGTCATCCCGACTATCGATCCATTGACATGAGCCGTTCACCGCCGGGAAGTGGTCATCTGGTTGATCAGAGATACCCAGGTACGCATTCAAGACCTTCATTTGGTCCTTGGACTTCTCTCTGCTACTTTTCGAGACTGCTCATAGTTGGATCAACCTCGTTAGTCTTCACTTGTATCGTTCCAGGCTCTCATATACTCACCGTCCTTCAACAGATCCCCTATTGCACTGGAAAGTGCATTCTTCAGAGTAATGTAGTTAGGGTCATCCACGCCACCAAACCTGCATATATCTCGATGGTTCGCATCCATGCACTGGACACGCTCACCCACGAACCCGGGCCCCGGTACCACAGAAGCCAGTGTCCCCGAACACGATCAAACGGATAGGAGCTAGGAGCTGGAGAGGTATACCGAGGATGGCCGAGCTCTTTTCCACGATCAAGCTGGAAGAAAACCCTAGGTTCATTCTCAAAGTTTCATAGAATGAAAAGATTGCCGTGTCATTTGTGCACTTCCTAAAGTCGTCGTTATCAACGATGTCGATGTGGAGCCGGTGGTCAGGTCGCCAACATAGTGCCGAGAAGACATTATCCCCGACGCGGTCAAGATATTGTTGAGGATCGCAGCGTAGTCAGAACCTCTATGCGGAGTGGCTAGAAAGAAAATGCATTTGATGCGAGATTTGAAATCCGGTATGTCCTTTTCTAGGGTTTAAGCCTGTCCCTTTCTATTAGCAATCTGGTACGCACAACTTATACGAAACTCGGGAGGTAGGAATCTTGCCTTCTTGACTACTAGACCCCCCATGGAGTGTCCGAGCAGTACTATAGGGCTCGATGCACTGTAAGCCTTGGATCATCACTGCAAGAGTTGACTCCTACATAAGGATTCTCTCTCAAGTGCGGCGAGTTCCTCATCTCTTCTAGCAGGGACTGCCCAAAGTCGTGGATGTTGAGAATGCTCGACTTTGTACTGGCCCAATCGGATTCGTAGCCGAAACTATGTATATTGACATTCCGCAGTCCAGGTTCCATCGGCAGCCATAGTTGAGGCCAGAACATGCGAGGGTCATCGCCTTTTCGCCATGTTTTGACCGATCCTCCGCGCAGACCGTGGACGAATATCAGATCAACCAATGGCTCTGGAGAAGAATGCAAGAGCCGCAGCCCCGTAGGACCCCTCGCGCCGTCTTCATCGTCGCGATTGGTCTGTCTTCTCACCCAAGAATTGGTGAAGCGCTTCTTTATTGAAGGTCTCGTGATGCTTGCGGGTTCTACGGCGGTATCTTCGGACTCAGTCTCGCTGTGTAAGGCCGGCGAAATTCGAGGCCGAATTGGCACGTTTCCTGTCAGGCTTTGCGGGGGGGCGGACGCGTCGCTCATTGCCTTTTGCGGTCAGTAAGATTTCCCCCTATAAACTTCACAGATGCACATGGTCAGAGAAGAAATTACTAGAATGACTCTTACATTGCTCGCTGTAGAGGTGGTGGCATTCGTTCAAGCCTCTCACATCCGGGGTGTGACAAGTACCTAGGTAGGATGGCGGACGGGCCTCACCGCTGAAGAACCAATCAGGCCACGATGCTTCATACTTCATGACACAGCGTCGACGCCCCAGCGCTTATCAATCATGAATCCCTGACTCTTGATGCGTATATTAGACTCAATGTCTTCCTTCGCCGAAGTCACACCTTCTTCTTCGATTAGTGATTCTAAGAAACTGTCAGACACCCGTAGCAGTTTTGTTCTACCCCCGTTGAATTCTTGATAGCATGAGCGCCACGATTCTAGACAGAGCAATACTGGCAGGTGAGTAAGCCACGATGCAGATGAAACGCCACTGGAACTCTCATGAATTTGTTAGCCCTCCCGGCCAACTGCGACGTATTATCAGTAACCCAGCATGGCAAGACCAATGTAAGCTCTGAGACGACCGCTGCTCACGTTACTTATCAATCCTTCCGATCAAAATCTCCATTCACTGACCGATTTACTTTTTCAGTGGTCGACTGGTCTGAGGATTGATGTTGATGCGGACGGAAACGAGCAGGAGTATTTCGTCAAGGTGAGTTCGAGTAGTTGAGTCTCATTAGTGGCTAATAAAACGCTTTCAAGGTCGTTGAGCGGGAAGAATTCGTCGGGATGTCTGAAGCAGAATATGAAGGACAGAAGGCGCTCGCAACTTATATCCCCGATAACGTCGTGGCTCCGGTCGCGTGGGGTTTCCTCGATAACGATACTTCCAAGTCGTTTTTCCTCACTCGTTTCCGACACCTGCGCGCCCGCTCTCCTCCTACCTTGCAATTTCTAGCTATCCTAAAGAAACTACACCAATCATCGGTATCGCCGACTGGAAAGTTTGGCTTCCATGTGACTACTTTCTACGGCCCTCCTGTGATGATAAACGACTGGACGGACAACTGGGAAGAATACTTCACAAGGCAATTTCGGGCTAATTTGGTATACGCTCAAAGAGAGCGTGGGGAGGACCCCGAGCTGCAAGAGCTTGCCGAGGACTTCATTCAGAAGGTGATCCCCAGGCTTCTGAGGCCTCTACAGACAGGTGGCCGAACCATCAAGCCCACACTTTGTCATGGCGATCTCTGGGATGGCAACATTCAGATCGACGTAGAGACGAAGCAGCTGATCATGTTTGATTCGTGCTGCTTCTATGGACACAATGAAAGTTAGTACACACAGGCAAGCTATGCGAAGGTTTACTACCTACCTATACTAATACCAGCTGCCTTCAGTGGATCTCCAATGCATGGGAGATCCTCGATATGCGCTCGGGATGGAGTTCATAGATATGTACAAGAACGAAATGGGAGCGTCGGAACCTCAGCCAGACTTCTACGATCGCCATGTCTTGTATGCCATGTAAGTCTGTCAGTCTTGACCTAGGTGTTTGGATGAGTGATACTAAAAGGCGCTGCAGACGTAATAATATCTGCACAGCGGGGATGTGGCCACAATGGGCTCCATTGCTAAACATGTACGTATAAATCCATACTCATAAGTCTAGGAATTAGTTGGATATAAGGACGAGGCCTAGGCTAACACATTGTAGTGCTAAGGATGAGATGCGTTGTCTTCTGACCAAGTATCCTAATGGCCTAAGCGACTTTACGGAGAATATGAGTATACCATAAGTTGTAATACACTCAGCAATGGAAGCAGATGTTATGACTGATGAAGTGAAGGGTTGGATGAAAGGGATGATGCTTGAAAGCGCGTGTAATAAATTCCAGGTAACACGTTTACCCGTCTGTGCTGCTTTCCTGCACTGGCTTTTCTTTGCATGGGTTAGCTCGCTGTGGCTGAGTCGTCACGCCGCGTACTTTATTCGTATAGGTGACCACCCTTCAAGTTTACACGTTCTGTAATACAGCAAAGGAGCAATGAATGTATGCATCCATCTAATCCGTACATAGAAATATATACAACTGTGATCACCAGATCAAAAGGTCTAGTGGTCATTGTTTGTAGGGGGTCCAGGTGGGCACTGACATGACCCGAATCTTTTCATCCACAGCGGAATTACGTACCTGGTAGATTGAGTTAAGAGGTATGTACATACAATCTACACTGCCCGTTAGGTACATGCACTATTGAAGATAGTCGTCATTTTAACTACAACGGTAAACTGAATGAATTTTAACGGGTTTTCCTCCTTTGTACTATGTACTAACAAACAATATACAGACATTTTCCTCTCTTATTAGCATCTTCAATCTTCCCGGACCACCCAGTCGCAGTATCATACTTATGTGTTTTTCCTGAAAACATATTTGAACAATCATCAGCATCTAGAAGCAATCATTCCAACATTTGACATTTCTCTAAAAAGAACTCCATACATTAGTGCCTACCTACCTATAATACGCCCCTCTTATACCCTTTTCCCGTCAACCTTGGTTTGCTTCGATTTGCCTTTTGCGACTTGCGATTCGCCTCGCCTCCGCTACCTGATGACCACCGAATGATTTTTGTGATATCTTCGAACCTCATACTCCCAATACCTACAATCCTCCCGTTAAAAACCCGTCCATATCGACCCCTAGCACGATCGGATCGCCGTCCCGTTTGCATCGCTTCGACTCAAGGGCCATCTGTGACGAATTCGAGACTCCGGCATATTTTATCCTACATGTTGATATACGAGCCATACCATTAATTCGCAACCATGAACGAAGGGACCTATAACAATGTCATTCGGAGCAATAGCCCATTCTCTCCAATGTGAGTCATCCCAATTACAAAGCTACTCTCAAGCATTCGGTGCAATTCACCTCTAACGCTTAACGTCTGCGAAGGACACCTTCTACTCCCAACACCTACAAGACCAATGTGAACCGAACCAAGACAAGGAAATGGGTGGAGGCCAAGACTCAAAACTACGATGGCGACGACTGGGGAAACGAATATGAAGTAGAGCTTGACGAACCTGAACAAGAGCCTCCTCCCTCGAGAATAGCTGCACTACGGCAGCAGGCAGCAAATCCTCCCCAGCAACTAAGGGCATCTTCTCAACCTCCGGCCACTTACACATCTCCCAACACCCCCGGCCCATTTGGAATGCGAAGTCCCAGCGGTCCGCCGTCCTTGCATATACAGACCGGAGTCAATCCAAGGTCACGCCCAGTCGAGGCTTCAGGGTCAGCAGCATCCCGTTTCCCCCCTCGCAAGAGCAGCATGAGCCAACAGGAAGCTCCTGATCTCAGTGATGTCGGCGCCCCCAGGTCAAGTTCCCGGCCAGGGTCCAGTTCAAGCGCACAACCCCGGGCGACCCAACGAGCTGCGTCTCCAGCTAGTGTGACGAGCAATCCTACTAAACCCTCTCATTTCGTTAGGCCGGCAGAGATTTACCGCCGAATGGAGGAAGAAAGGGAGAAGGAGAGAAGATCAATGGAATCTGGCAGACCCAGCTTGGATAGCGTCAATTCTCGAAACGGCGGGGTCTCTTCGCCAGAGCAGCGACGAAGAACTAGCTTTGAGAGTCACGATGGTTCCGAAGTCTCTCGTGGTCCGAGGCAGACACTGGCTCCTGTCGAAGAACGGAAGAGCGAATACGGCATGGAACGATTACTTGCGAATGCTCCACCAGGAGTCCTTGGAGACGGGATCCAATCAGGTCCACCGCGTCTGTCTGCCAGCCTCAAGTTGCCTGACCTGGCACGTTTGTCAGGTTTTGGGGACGATTTCTTCTCGCCTTCTGCAAGTTCTACTTCATTGGACCGTGCTTCTCGACCCCCAGTGACGGATGGTCAACAGACCGAAGTGGCGGTTGCCAAGGCTGGCCCGTTGGCTGGGCCGGAGGACAGGCGGCGTGACACGACAGGACTTTCCGAAGAAAAACATGCTCCCAGCGCATTGGAAGGTCCAAAGCTCGAACCTAATCCTAACATTATCATGCCTCCTTTGGAGAGTGATCTGGAGCCGAAGAAAGAAGATCCTGTAAACACATCTCACCAATTCGCATTGCCTAGACCTCAGCTTCCCGGTACTTGGGTGACAGAAACCGTCAGTGCCGGTCACGAACACCCGGCCCCTACAGAGAAGGTCGATGGGCCCGGACCAGCATCCTTGGGCAGCACTGCAAAAATTGATGTATCTCCAATGAGCAAGAGACACGCAGAACCTGGCGACCTCGAGCCAACCACAGCTGTTAGACAATTGTCGCCGACAAATAACGACTCTAAAGAAGCAGCGAAAGACAAAACTTCGAATGAGCCTGAGGAAAACTCTTTCAACAGTCCTACTGGAAAACATGACGATGCTGTAGCGTCCAAAGTAATTGCTGCTGGACCTGGTCATCACCCTACACCCCAGTCTCTCCCACCTTTGAAGACTGGCAACTCCCTCGCTCCGTCCAGTTCACCACAAAAGCACGAACCGATAGCGCCCAGATTAAGCGATATGACGCCCCCATCTTCAACCTACAAGATTTCTCCTTTCCAGTCTTCATCTGCTCAGCAGAGTGCAGCAACCGCCAGCTCAAGCTTTACTCCCACCGCGCCGCTAAATCCACGTCGATCTATTGTTGGTCCAGCCGACCTGACAACACCGGTAATTCAGGAACGGAAATCTACGATGAGCACTGTCGATACGGCATCCCCTGAAAAGGAGAGCGACAAACTGAGAGAAGAAATCATCAAGTCTCTCAGTGCCAGTCCCGCCACCACACCTGATGCGAACGCTATATTGGGGTCGTCAACTGGTGGGTTTGAACCAATCCCAGGTGGACTGACCCGGGAGAGTACTTATCTATCCGGCGTGTACGACGACTACTTGTCGCCGGCAGAGGATAAGTCCCTCCAAGAGACAGGGCAAATGCTCAAGCAAGGGGCCATGGTGGCTCGTCACGAGACTGGCGAGAACGAGATCGCTCCTGTTCCGAGCTCGCAGAAGGACAACGCGTTCCCCGAAATTGCTCCTTTGAGTCCGCACAGAAGCTCGGATCAAGAAAATTCGCAGCGGCCAAGACGGTTTTCGTGGGAACATGGAACAGAAAAAGCCGTGCTTAATCCTACCGAGACCAAACCTACCACAGCTCTTTCTTATAGTCCGGGCCCAAATAGCCAAGGGAATACCGACATAGCTCCCGAGGCAGAATCGGACACAGCGGTTGCTTCTCCCGGATCCTTGCAAGTCCAGAACGGGGAACCTGGCACGATATCCCACCAAGTCTCTCAAGTTAGCAGCCGAGCACCTGATGATCCTTCACTATCAGCGCTCGAGTCCCCCTCTCCGATTTCGTTTGTAGGACAGAGGAGTTCCGAAGCTGGAGCTGCAGTTCCCGAGACATCTCGATTATCGTTTGCGCAAGAGAAGGAGAAAGTGCTCATTCAATCGTCATCAAACACGTCGTCGGCCGACCACCACCCTGCCTTAGCCACACCACCAGAAATATCGCCTGTGCCACCCCCTACAATTCAACCACTTTCGGCAGCTCAACCGACTCGACCGACTCAACAGGCGAGGGTGATGGCATTCAGAGATATCCTCAATATAGGATCGATCGAGCAGAGGGTGCAGAAGTTCGATGAAACGAGGGCCCAATTCTATGCTATGGAATCGGGCCTGTCGAATTGGATTGCGCATATGAACAGCCGGCCCGAGCATGTAACAGCAGCATCTTCACAGCCTGGCGGAATGATGGTTCAAATGCCAGCATCACCGTCTGGCGTCCGGCCAGCAGCCCAGCAGCCGTATTATCAGCAATATCTGAACGCAAGCAATCCCGGCGCGCCGCCGGCGCCACCAGGAAGGGCATCGACTGGCAATCTACAACAGATGTTCACAGGACAACCTGCGAGCAGTTTTGGTTCCAGCAATCAAGTTGGGGCAAAGAGTAAGGAGCTTCTACAGGCGGCGGGAGCTTTTGGCAACAAGGGTATGAAATCCGGTATGAAGCTATTCACCAAGGGGAAGAAGAAGCTTCGTGGGACAGGCGACAAAGTATTTTCCTAAACATTCCCCGCCGCTTTCCCTCGTGTCCTTCCTTTGGTTTCCCCACATTCGGAAGGCAGGCGACGAGTATCATGAGATGGCAGCAGTGCATTGCTCCAGGTCATTACGATCACTAAGAGTACTCCCTTAATTGAAAGGTGATGATTTCGGCGGAGAGAGAGCATTGTACCGTTTTGCAGAACAGATCTCGAGATTTCCCTAACTCGTCATTTTCATGTCGCATTCAGCCTTCTCTATATGTACCGGATTGATTTCATGCGATGGGCATTTCGTATTGCGACTTGGCCTGAGCAAAATGGAATGAGCGGTGGTAAGGGGGGTAGGGTAAGGGGTAGGGTAAGGGGTAGGTGAAGGGAAGGATGTATGATTTTTCGGGAGGATGGATTGATTATGATGGATGGAAATAATTCGATCTGAAATACTCGTTGCCCGCTTTGGCGACTCCTTATTACTGCTCACTTTTATTTTGTGACCCTGTACCGAATCCTTTTCCTGCACGGGGCGAACCAATCGCAAGGTTTCTACTCGAGCGCTCAATTTGAAGATGCGGTGCCGAATCCCAAAACCATGAATCCATACATGAATTGCCTACGTCGGTATGCACACTGTCTCCCGAAACAGGTCAAGCGATACTGGGCAGGGATTGATTGGATGTTCTTTTGTGGCGTACCTGAGTAACATGTGTCTTAGTTGTGTCCTCTCGAATCTCGTCATTGGGATTTGTCGAGGACCGAAAGTTATCAGGATCGACAAGTGACACGGCATATTAATGAGCAACGGCGGCTTGGGAAGGCGTTGTCATCGTCCGCTGAGGTGCTCTGTTACCTCGTTTCTGGTCCTCTCCCGGTTTCCCTACCAGTCTTGGCATTCAAGAATCGAAGATATGATGTTCCTTGTCCCACAACATTATGCTGTACTGCCACCCCGCTCACTGCTCCCCTTTCATTCCGCTTACCTACTTAGCAACCTACTTAGCACTGCTACCTTGCCTACCCACATGAGGCTTGACATGTTTGCCGCCGTACTGAAAATTGGGAGACTCTGAGAATATCAATAGTCTCTCGATCGTTTGTGGGAGATCTCACCAGTACCATATGCACTGGACTCGGAGTTGACGAGTCCGGACCGGCATAGGTCTTGATTGCTATTAACAGCAGCGGCAGCTATCCGCCACAACGGCACATTCGCAAGATCGAGAAGAGGATGAGCTAATCTAAAAGGAATCAAGACCGTCGGTCGTGGGATCCGGCTAGGAAGCATTGCTAAGCTATAGGTAAGGTATTGTGCCCATTCGGATTTTATTGAAATTTTAGTTCACGACGTCGGCCACCTTTGCACGTGTTGACAAGGCAGGCCATCCTTCGTATACATACCAACATACTTCGCCTATTTTCTTCGTTTCCGTCCTCTACGCCATTGGTGCGCGGAGGGGGGACAGCGGGAGCGAGAGCGACAATAGGTTGAATATTCAGCCAACTCAGCCACCCCAGCCGCAGGCCAGCAGCGGCTTTTCTCCACACCACGACAGGAACTAATCATATTATTATTACGCCCCCAATCGCCAGCCCTGTAATAACAGGTGGTCTCGTTCTAGGCAGATTTCGTAGAAGGACTTTTTATACCATCGTCATCACTATCATCCGAGTCGCTAGCTCGTGCTTCCCCTACGGCTTGGAAGTTGTTCTTATTCTCTCCTATAATACGAAGTAGTAGATACAGTACTGTACAATACGTAGCAGTGTCCGGACCGCCTAGCCCTAATATCTATCATCCATGTTCGTATGCAAAGCTCTAGGCAGGGGAATCCAGTCCTGCATGTATAAACATACATACCGTACTGCCACACGGTACACCAGGCAGGCCCCGAGAGCCTGGAGACACGAGAGCAAGATCCCCGGGGCCGTATACTTATGTGGAAGAGCCCCGACCAACCAGGACGATCCATCTTCAGCTTCCAGGAATCTACTTCGTAGGTACGAAGTACTACCAATAATAAAAATTGGATCCTGCCAGCCAACCCGACCAAGTTCCAAGCCATCATCCCCGTCCCATCCGCCGTCTAGCTCATCCCAGCCTTTCCAGGCATCCTGGCAATTTCAATTTAGATCATCTTCACTTGAGACGCGACCACGTCTCTCACCGTCGCTCGTCCTCTAGCTTCCACCTCAACCTTCTCCTTCTCTTATCGCCCTCACCTTCATCCTGCTCCCATCTTCCTTGCCGAGTCACCGGCTGCTCACCACAGCTATCTGTCTTCGGAGACATTCACACACTTAATTAATGAGGTACTTTCTACCCCTCGTCCATCGCGTCTTGGACCCGAAGTAGTATTGCCCACTTCGAGACGCCTTTTTCTTTGGTTCGCAAGGCCGAGTTCGCATTCCGAGGCCTACGCGACGACGAGCCTTCATCCACCGCTTGTCAATCAAACGCGCCAGCACCTGTCAAAAAGGACCACTCTGCTTGTTTTTCCGACCATCAGCGCTTCGCTCTTAGAGGGAGGAGGTTGTAATCGTAAGCCGGACGATAAAGCCGACAGCGTTGCAGCAGGTTCCGCACCAGGTCCCGAATCGAGTGCTGCTGTCAAACATGATGATGATGTGCATTTAATTACTAACAGTGGATTGAATGATTGCGCTAAATTGTCATTTCGGGAATTCTCAGCTTAAGAGGGACGCCCTGTCCAATTGACCGCCCACGTCAGACTATGACAGTTCATATGGCGGCTGACAGGCCATATTCGCCCAGTTTCGGTGATTCAAACGCTCAACAAAGCAAACAGATCTCTGGCTTTACGCCGCTGCCACCCATCCGTCGGACTTCAACGTTTGACCTTGTGAGTAGAAGGAAGCTCCTTGGTGGCGAGGAGGACGACAGGGCCCCGTCGCCGGTTGGGTCTTCAGATAATGATACACCGCCACCTGTGCTCCCGAAGGATACGGACATGAATTATCGGAACGGCAACGGGCAGATACCCAGCCGGGGTCAAGGCGACCAGGCTCATGCTCATCCGGGCCAGTCTCAGAACTTTATGCAACCACCGCCTCAACAGCACCCTGCGTTCGCTAACGGCCCGGTACTTAATCAAAATGGGTTTGCGGCCGGTGGAGGTGGCGGCCATCCTAATGGCTTCCACCCGCAGATGATGATGGGACGGGGCGGTCCCGTAGGCCCACAACAACAATTCAACCAGATGCCCGGGCAATCTGGCGCATTACCAATGTCTGGTCAAGGTCAGGAACCCTTCATCTCGCAGATGGGCGGTAACCCGATTCAAAAGTTCCCTCCCGGCGGTCAATGGAAGCTGGAAGAGTCCCACCTTGCAGAACCTCTAATCCAGCACAAGAACCGCCTCGGGGCAAACAGTCCACCGCAGCAACATTCGCAGCAGCAGCAACAACAACAGCAGCAGCAGCAGCAGCAAACAAGCTATTATGGGTATGACAAGGAAACTGAGGATCCGTCGCCGCCGAAGGGACAAAGCTCGTCACAGTCGAGGCCGAGGAATGGTAGCAATAGCATCCCCCCAATTTCAGCGGACCGGTATCGAGCACACAAGCTCTTTGCTCCCAATGAGCCCAATCAATCGCAGGCCATGCCGCCGCAGCAGATTGGCCATCCTCTTTTCCGAGACCAGCCCAGTGACGTTATGAGTCAGGGAAGAAGAGGCAACGGGGATTCCGAGCTCGACAAGGAAATGGATGGTAAGTTAACCAAGTCCCAAACTAACATGTAGGTATCTAATAGAGCCGTCGTGTAGTCCGTGTTGATGAGGTCCCCGTGCCAAGCGAGGAGCAGTCGAGGCGGAGCTCGGGAATATTCAACCTAGGCAACCGTCGCAACACGGGCGGCGAGCAAGGTCCACAGGCTCCAGCTCCACAGGCCCAGGAGCAAAATATGGCCTCAAAGAACAAGCACTCATTCTTTAGCGCGACAGCTACTCAAGATAAGTTTCAACCACCGAAGAAATCAAATCCAGCGTTCCCCAGGACCTCTACGTGGGATCACGATGACAGCCCGGAACCTGCTTCCATGAAGAAACGTCTGTCTGAGCTTAGGGGAATGATCAAGGGGGTTGGATCCGTGAAAGAAAGCTCGAGGGATGACCAGCCTGGAAAGCCGACGTATTTCAGGCGACCTTCGATACCGGCTGGGCAATCGGGCTCAATGGGACCGACTCTGCACGGGATGGGACGGACTAGTACTACTGGATCTCGACCTCCCGACATTCCAGAGGATGATCGTGAAAAGAAACACGCGGGAGGGTTTCTGGGTGGTCTTTTTAACAAGCAAGGTTCCAGGATTCCCGAGTCGAGGCAGATAAGCCAGCAAACGACACCGCCAACTCAACGGCCGCCGCCACAGTTTCCCACGCAACCCGGTCAACAGTTCGCCGGTCAACAATTTCGACCAGGCCAGATGCCAGCTCCTGGACAGTCGTTCGGACCGCACCCAATGTATACGGGCCAACCTCCTATCCAAGAAAGTCTTCCTGGACAGCCAGGTCCACGGCGACCACCGCAACCCGGTCAACTGAATGCACTGATGGCGGAAAGCATACAATCACCTACCTCGCCACATCTTGTCGGTACTGCACAAGCAGTGATGTTGCGGCGGCCTTCGGAAATAACCGTCTCCTCCCAGATCCAACCAGGCGGAACACAACTATCGCCTGGTCAACGACCTCAGATGACATCTCAGCTAGGATCGCAGTCAAACATGCGGCCATCTACCGCACAAGACGCGGACGAGACAACTTCGGTATTTCAGGCTGGCCAAGGCGGCTTCTCTGCGTCGGGCGCACTTCCAAAAGATCCATCCCTCTCACGCCAATCCTCTCAGGAGCGACTCGACGTTGGCGGATCGTCGTTAGTAACACGAACCACTCCTACTAGAAAACCTGTAGGATCTGGGTTCTCGAAGCAAGACGGAGCATCACCATCATCCGGCCCGACAGCGCTGAATCCTACACAGTCGACAACAGCCCAACCGAAATTCAACGACTTGGGAGCTGCACCTGGGAATGCCGAGGATGAAAGCAGGTTATCTGGTAGTCAGCTACCATCTGGTCAGCAGAGCCCTACTCTTGGTAAGTTAGGACACGTGCGACAGACATCTATCCCGTCCCCGGGACGACCCCCTATTCTACATCAGCCTGGCCAAGTAAGCCCTCCATCCGCCGGCGGGAGTGCGCAGTTCTCTCCGCGAGGGCAGGCGTTCCCGCAAGACCGCTCGGCACCGGGCCAAGCAAACGAAAGTTTACAAGGACAAGCCGGTATGTCACCACAAGGTCAAGGCTCGGCATATTACAATTCACCCGAAGCCGACCCTCAGCACAGCCTGCGTCAGCATCCCCAAGCTTGGGGACCCAATAGCATCTATTCTAACCAGCAACGTTCAGGACCACCTTACCAAACCTCACAGGGGCAGCCGTCGAGGCCTCCCGGCGGCCCTCCTCCTCTGCCTAATCAACATACTACCATATCGAAGTTTTTCGGGATCGATAACGGGAAAGACAAGACTCCTATTCACGTTCAGCCGACGAAAGAGACGAAGGAAAAGAGCGCTGCATCGAAATTTCTCGGTGCTTTCAAACGGGGCGGCAAGCAGTCCGAATCTAGCCAGCCTCATCAGCAGCAGAAACCTGCACAGCAGCAGAAGCCTCCGCCTGGTCACCACACTCCTCCGCATATGATGCGGCCCCACCCTCCCGGCCAATCCATCTCGCAGCAGCCGGTCGGAGGTCGTCCACCTATCAGTGGTCCGTTGCCAGCGGGTCCCCTGGGCCCAATGGGTAACCCACCGCCAGGCTTAACCCAGCCTGGCCCAAGCCGGGTCCAGGGACCACCTCAATTCCCGCCAGGCCCAGGGCAAATGCAACCTCAGATGATGCATGGAGGAGCTGGAGGTGGCCAGATGGCTCCACAACCGCAACCTTCTCGAGGTCCGGTACCTCAGATTCCTCAGATGGCGGGTCTACGGCCCCAGGCGTTAACGCAGCAGCGTCGAAAGTCTGCACAAGGCTATGAGCCTCAGTATGACATCGTCCCCATTCCCCGCGGTTACGAGGCCGTTCACGGTTATGGCAATGCGGGTATGCTAGCTCCATCGCCATATAACGTCGGCCGCCCCAGTCCACCGCCTGCACAGGGTCAGCAATTCCAACCCTTAGTACCGCCAGGTCCTCCGCAGCAGCAATGGGACCCTCGGACGATGCCGCCGCCACAAGGCATTCCACAGGGTCAGAATCCGGTTCAACAGCAGCCAAGTCAAGCCAGCCTAGCACCACAGTCGATCCAGGGACAAAGTGATTCCGCATCCACCACGCCAACTCCATCAGACCAAGGCACATTCTTGGATATGGCCCCGACGCCACCGCCTAATCAGTTAAAGGATCCCCTCCACGATCGTCAACCAATTCCAAAGACTTCCATGCAGGCCATGCGTCTTGCGCCGTCTCAATCAGCACAAGTCGGAGTGCACAGCAGTATACCCCGAACCCAGGGCTCAGATACGCAAACTCCATCCAGTTCCAACTGGGGTAGCCCCCCAGAAAGCGTTCCCAGTCCGCAAGTGCAAAGGAAGCCCGACCCTTTCGACCAAGGCCCAGCCACGCTTCAGCCCAAGGGTCCCGAACCGACAGTACCTCCCAGCGACGAGAATACCCGACGACTGCAACCTCGGCACATCGCCACAGCCATGAGCAATAACCCAAGCCCTCCGACAATACAACCCACACCTCCGCTGAAAGATACGCCGATCACTACGATCTCGCGTCCCTTCCCTCCGGCCAATCCGCCCGCCAAACAGCTCCCCGTCCCACCCAACCAAACCCCGACGTCCGCGCCGAGGCCCGAGGACCAAGGCCACCGCCTCAAGAGCAAGATGTCAGCGACGAACGAGGCCCTGCGAGGCGCATCGCTCAGCCCCGAGATCACAACGAACCGAGCGATAAGCGTAAGCCCGGAGCCGCCGGGCGCGCGGCCCGACCCGTACCACCACGCCTCCAACAACAGCCTGAACATCAACGTGGACCGCGCGAACGACCGCGGGCGGGACGAGGCCGAGGATATCTACGACGCGACGCCGCGCGTCAAGAACTCGCAGACCCAGAACCAGAATCAAAGCCAAAGCCAAAGCCAAAGTCTGAATCAGATTCGGGGTCTGGGTCAGGGCCGGGGCCAGGACTCGGCGCACGAGAATACCAAGTACGCGGGCTCGGAGCGGGGCCGGGTGGCGGTCAACGGTAATGGCAACGGCGGCGGCGCGCCGCCGCCGGTCGTGGTCATGGATACGGGGCTGGACGAGTCCGGGTCGTCGGATGCGCCGACGCCGCCGCAGGGCACGGCCCAACCCGCGCAGCCCCAGCCTGGTCAGACGACGCAGATGCAGGCGGCGGAGCCCGAGGAGAAGATCCTGGTTGATTTGCCGTTTGAGCTTGCGGCGGTGAACGACGACGACGATGGGCTGCCGGTCATGAGCGCGACTTCGTATCCGGGCCAGGAGTGGAATCCGTATGGGGCTGGGGAGTTTGGGGATTATGAGTAGGGGTGGGTTGGCTTGTGGGGGAGCGGAGCAGAGCGCATCTGGTGAGATTGTATTACGGGGTTTGTACCTACTTGTTCACCTATTTGCCTTACCTACATGCCTACCTGGGTACTTAGGTAGGTAGGTAGGTTAGATATAGGTTTGTCACTTTTACATCGAGCGGAGCGGAGCGGATGGATATACTTCTTGCTTGCTTGTTTTTCTCTTGTTATTTTGTCTTCAATGGTTCAATCTTACAAGTTACATACCCCAGCGGAATATTTATTTAGCTACGTAGGTAGTTTCTGAGGCGGATTTAGTCGAAAAGCGCTTAGGGATTGAAAACTACAGATCTTGTCATCTATTTACCCAGTATATACATACTTATATAGTGTATGGAGGGTGGTGTGGGTGGTGCTTGGTGAATTTTATACCTATGAGTTATGCTGCTCTATCAGTCTCTTCTCTGTACTTGGGTGCTGGTGTGAATGTGATGGCTGTGTGTGGGTGTATTGCGTATCAAATACCTGTACCCAGCCACACTATCTACTGTGACGAATTACGTGCAGCACCGCCACAGCCACGTACCTCCGTTGGCTTGACTGCAATCTCACTGATGCACTGCAATTCTATTTCCGCAAACAAAACATGGTGGCCTCAGGAGAGTTTCAAGGCTGGACTCTGGTTCGGAATATTGAAGCCAGCAATTGATCTGTTTCAACCATAAGACAAGACATTCCTTCATTCATCACGAAACGACCCTTTCACTACCTGACTAACCTAAACCTATCGAATCCAATACGAGACCCACGTCATCTCTAAACTTCATTCATTCCAAGTTCTGTTCTGTTCTAGAACACCGAGACTGTACCCAAATATACCAATCCAGCGTCCATCTGCCGTCTACCTTATCGTCAACAATCCCTCTCAATTCCACCAACCAACTTGGCAGTCTTTTATCCGGATTTCCCGAACAGACACACTCGCTATCACCTTCTCGGCCTCTTTCAAAATCCACTGCGGCGACGACTTTTCCCTCTAACCCCCTTAATCTCCTAGAACTCTGCGCCTCTCAAACACAACACTTTGACCTACTGCGGCTACACGACCAGGTCTCTCCGACCCAACCCGACTGCAATTACCAAGATACCGAAAAGCCATTCCGGCTTGCGTCAGGATGGCCGTCACTTCCATACAAGACCGAACTTCCGAGTTCAAGTCTGTCCTCACACAAGTCCAAAGGCGCCAAGCAGCATCCAAAGTCGGCGCGCAGAGGCGATCGCTCCTCACAGACTCGCAAAAAGCAGCCGCCAATGGCGACACCCAACAACATCGACGCTCCGATTTCGCGAGACGTGCCGCCGAGATAGGGCGCGGAATTGCCGCTACCATGGGAAAGTTGGAGAAGCTGGCGCAGCTGGCTAAGCGAAAGACGCTGTTTGACGACCGGCCGGTTGAGATCAACGAGCTCACTTTTATGTAAGGCTTTTCTGGAATCTCCGCTGTCAATTGGTTGTCACTTTTTGCTTTGTTTCTGACATGAACATCCAGAATAAAACAGGACCTTTCTTCTCTAAACCAGCAGATCAGCGGATTACAACAATTATCGCGACAACAACACCCGAAGGCGGACCAGGAAGGCGAGCACAACAAGAACATCGTGCTGATGCTGCAGGGCAAGCTGAGCGATGTAGGCGCCAACTTCAAGGACGTCCTCGAGGTGCGCACGAAGAATATTCAGGCCTCGCGATCGCGCACCGAGAATTTCATCTCTGCCGTATCCCAACACGCGCAACCGCCACTCCAGCAACAATCCGCGAGTCCATTATACGGGACGCCAAATAGAGGCACCCCATCGCCCGGCGCCGATCTATTATCGCTAAACCCGGTGAACGACCAGCAGATGCTCTTGATGGAGGAGGCGACACCGCAAAACTCGTACATACAACAGCGCGGCGAGGCCATCGAGGCCATCGAGAAGACTATCAGCGAGCTGGGTTCGATCTTCGGACAGCTGGCGCAGATGGTGTCAGAGCAAAGCGAAATGATCCAGCGCATCGATGCCAACACCGAGGACGTTGTAGATAACGTCCAGGGCGCACAGCGCGAGCTGCTCAAGTACTGGTCTCGCGTGTCTAGCAACCGGTGGTTGATCGCCCAGATGTTTGGCGTGCTGATGATTTTCTTTTTGTGGGTTTTCTTTTTCTTCTCTTTTCCCTCTGCCGTTTTACTCGTGGTACTATAGATCATTTAACTTGGCTAATTACAACTGAACAGGTTATGGGTCCTAATCGCGGGTTGAGAAGAGCTACGAAGCGAGACGAGGCAAAACGAACCGAGAAGGGAAGAGACGACGACGTGATTAGTATCAAGGCTGGTGTACTATTACCACCACCACTACTATTCTATCCATTCTGCATTGTACACTATTGCAATTCTACCATCGCCCCTGGTTTTTTGCGGGCACATCTAGGAGCTGGGCTACTACTGCTACATATTAGATTTGTTGTAATGGCATGCATGCATGCATGGCGGCGGCCTGTCTCATGCATTCAAAGGACATTGGTCCATCGATCCTATCCCAGGGTCCGTGTTTTAGTACGGTTATGTGTTGAGTGGTTGGGGAGTGGTGCTTCTGGCCGGCATTGCTTCGTCCTTCCGACGCAGGCTGGATAGGCGCCTGTGGTTTAGGTATCTTAGGAACATAGGTATGCTCTTTGGTATTACGATATGCCTTGAGGATGGCTTGATGGGAGAAATTTGTGTTTTGCATTGTTTGCATCTATCATACATATATCCATAGTGGTTTGCGTGTTGAATCAGCATCGTTGCGTCGAGACGCCATCGCCATTCCTTTGATCTTCTATGTGCATGGCTTATCTAACGTTACCGATCGGTCCTATCCGACCGAGACGGTTCCTTGATACTTGACCATGTATTCTGGAAGAACGTCTCTGTGCCTGAAATGTGCGTACTTCCGTGTTCTTGCGTCGTTCAGCTCAGGGATGAGGCTTGTACCTAGCGGATATGCAGACGCAGGGTTGAAGTCTTGAGTCCACGTGTAAATAATTTGCGTCGTGTGCCAGTGACGTCTCTCGGTCGCTGACTGCCCGACTATATGTATTGGGTCGGTAGGGTAGTCTGCAGCTACATACCTAGTATGTATGTAGGCTTAGCAACAGGTAATAGTCTCCCCTTTTATACATGTAAGGTATTGAATAGGCCACTCCAAGACCAATGACTACTCGGGTTTTGTAGATGTTTTGGACGAATGAAGACAGGCAGGGAATTGGTGAAGCTTGGCTTCTCGTGTCCGAGTCGGGCCTGCAATGATATTTTACCCGGCTTCTGGGTATTGATCTACCCCTCTCTCAGGTAGTATACCGTCAGGCCAAATCCAAATAGCATCAGAGGAGAAAGGAACGAGGAGGACGCCTATCCAACGTGAAGAGCGCTTCTGGTCAGTATCCCACGCACACCCTAGTGGCCTAGGCTGAACGAGGTATGTACCTATGGATAAGGGGGTAGAGTACCGGTAGCTTGCCTGTATACTACATAACTGCTTCGTGGGATAGTCTCGATATTAGTCTACCAGAGCTCGCTACCTATTTTGCCGGATGCGCCATAATAATAAATATTGGTCCGTCGACCGGACGGTCGCGGCCTCATTGAAGGAAATGCTATTCTGAATACCTTCCCTATATCTTTTCTCTTCATACATACGACATACTCTTCTAATCTTGAGATTGGACCAATTCGAGTATAATTTAGTCTGATACACTGAAGCAAAGTTATAATCGCTGAGACCGCACTCACGATGGCCCCCTCCACCTTCAAGCTCAACACGGGCCAGGAGATCCCCGCCCTGGGATTCGGTATGTCGGTTCGCGTCATCTTGCCCCTACTCCCCTCTCTCCTTTTTTCCTTTCTTTTGTCTTAAGTCTTAGGTAGCAAACGACGATACGGGCTATTCTTCATTTATCTGCACTTGCATGACATTCACGCCCTGTTTTCCAATCATAAGCTTAATACTTCCCTCTTAAAACACATTCAAAAATATTGAAAGCACTCGCCTCGCAACGCGAGACACGTAGACTAATAAGATCCCCCGCCAAAAACAGGAACATGGCAATCTCCCCCAGGCGAGGTCGCCAAAGCGGTCGAGACGGCGCTGAAGAGCGGGTACAAGCTGCTAGACGCGGCGTACTGCTACGCGAACGAGGACGAGGTGGGGCAGGGTCTCAAGGCGGCGTTCGACGCGGGCGTGAAGCGCGAGGATCTATTCGTGATGACGAAGCTGTGGAACACGTACAGCACGCGCGCGGAGCTGGGGCTGGACAAGTCGCTGCGCGCGCTCGGGCTCGACTACGTCGACCTGTTCCTCGTGCACTGGCCCGTCGGCATGAACCCCGACGGCAACGACGACCGCTTCCCCAAGCTGCCCGACGGCTCCCGCGACATGTCCTGGGACCACGATCATGTCGCTACTTGGACGCAGATGGAGGCCCTGCTCGCCACGGGCAAGGTCAGGGGTATCGGCGTGTGCAACTATAGCGAGCCGTACCTGCGGCAGCTCCTGGCTAAGGCTAAGGTTGTGCCTGCTATCAACCAGATCGAGAATAGTCCCGCGCTGCCCCAGCAGGAGGTCGTTGACTTGTGTAAGGAGAAGGGTATCCACGTCGTCGCATACAGCCCCTTTGGCAGCACGGGCGGCCCGCTCATGAGCAGCGAGGCCGTGACCAAGGTTGCGGAGCGGAAGGGCGTGAGTCCGGGGACGGTGCTGCTGAGCTACCACGGTACGTGCTATTATTTTTGGATTTGTCTTACTGTATTGCTATCTACCCTGCTGACATTGAGGAAATCATAATAGTCGCCAGAGGCTCCACGGTGCTCGCCAAGTCCGTCACCGAGTCGCGCATCAAGGCCAACCTAGAAATCGCCGACCTCGACGCGGACGACTTGAAGATCCTCGACGACTACTCCGACAGCCTGGTCAAGGAGGGCAAGGTCCAGCGCTACGTGTACCCGCCGTTCGGTATCAACTTTGGCTTCCCCGACAAGCTCCACGGCAGGACCTTGCCGAACGGCTTTAAGGGGTGAAGTAGGTGTTCTTGGCTTTGCTGCCTTGCGGCGTGGTGTGGTGTGGTGGTTGCATAGCACAGGGGATTGGGTTAGCTGTGTTTATATGTAGAGCCTGCCGATATACGGGATTCCATGCTGCTAGATTAACATGTCTAGTATCGTGGCTTTGCTTGATGGTACACCATACAGTATAGATGAATAGATCAAGAAGCGTCGTTCATACCAAAATTTTACTTACTTTCCTCGCCTTTGGTTTTGTCAAATTGATCGCTCGACGTCAGGGTATACAGCAGTCCTCGTAACGAGCGAGAGCATCGACTAGACAGATGATAACACTCAAGATGTCAGCTGGTGTGAAAGCCAAGCAGTCTAGACTCCAACAAGATCCAGATTCAACGACCACACACTCTACTAGCGTCTACGAAATACCTGCGAGGCGCTTCAATGAGAAGTAACGCGCCTCATCACCTAATTTACTCCAGTTCAAGTACTATCTGCCAAGATTGTGTCGAGGACAGGATAAATTCATGGTTCGTTCATTGTCCTTGCATACTTGCCTCTTCGGGCCATACAATCCTAGCCCATCTTCACAGCCCACGCACTAGTCACACATGTCGAGGCTATGCACTTCAGCTCTTTGCTCAGCTGTCCAAGGCGAAATACCTCAAACAAGTAGACCTGGCTCAGCTGAAAGATGTCGCGGGGAGTCCTCAAGATCATGCGTAAGACGAGATAAATCACATATCAGTATCTTCCGCTACTTAATGTAAGCGCACGTCTTTTTGCTATTCTTTGCGGGTAGCTACATCTATCTCATCACGACCTACAGTCAAAAGTCAAAAGTCGGAATAGAATGGCTGCCGTAGACCCCCTCGCATCCATCAACCCATACGTCTCTCTTAAGGAAAGCCCTCAACTAGGACAAGTTTACGAGAAGCTACCAGCAAAGAATGCGCGTTTCCTACGATACAAGGGGGTAGAGCCGTCGCAAGCAAAAGGCTCTTCCGAGCCGCTCCTCGTCTTCGAATTCGAGACGCACGAGGTGCAGGACATCAAATCGCAATACGCAGCGCTGTCCTATACCTGGGGCCACCCGACCCTGGACAATTTCAAAGACGACTTCTCGCACGCGGTCATTTGCAACGGCCAGCGCCTGCCGATCGGCCTCAACCTCTACGACGCGCTCCAGCATGTCTACGTCGAGACGGATATAGCGCCCGCGCTGTTCTGGATCGACGCCATCTGCATCAACCAGAGCGACCTCAAGGAGCGAGCCGAGCAGGTCACTCTCATGACGTCCATCTACGCCAATGCCGCGAAAGTGGTAGTCTGGCTGGGAAAGGACGATGCCGACGCGCACGAGGCCCATGCGCTATTGTCGGAGTACACGCCAGCCTTGAGGAATATCGCCACAGAGCTGGTATCGGGAAACGTCGAAGAAAGCATCGGGGCCGGCGCAGTGAACCTATACAACGACGCGCAGCTGCACGAGAAGCACGGCCTCACGCCGCGGAGCATGGATGCATGGAGGGCGCTCGTGCGATTTCTGTCGCGGCGCTGGTTCGGCCGGATCTGGATCGTGCAGGAGATGGTGTTCAACGGCGCGCACACGATCTGCTGCGGGCCGCTGCGCTTCGTCTGGGCCGACCTCGACCTCTTCGTCAGCCTCGTCTTCGGCGCGCAGTGGCACGGGCTCAGCTTCCGCGGCTTGGAGCGCGAGACGTCCCGCATCGCCCGCGTCTTCGCCTTCCACCGCGAAATCCGCCTCTCGGCTACCGCGTACCCGGACGCCGACCCACGCCTCGCGCTCCTGGGCGCCGAGGGCAAGCTGTACGACTTCGCGCAGAGTTACCTGCTTTCTTCGGCATTTCTAGAGGCGACGGATCCCCGCGATAGAGTCTTCGCGCTCTCCGCGTTCGTGAACGCGTATGCGGGGAAGTTGGGTCTCGTGCCTGTGTGGCTGAGGGCAGACTATACGCTTGAGACGACCGAGGTCATGTTACGCACCGCGCAGGTCCTGGTGTGGAAGACGCGGTCCCTGGACATGATGTCCTTCGTTTCGGACCTGAGCTGCAGAGCGCAGTCCGGCCTTCCGTCTTGGATGCCGCACTTCCACGTCCCCGGTGCTGTCGCGTCGGTCGAGTCGCTACTAAATATGCATCAGGGTCGAAAGTACCACGCCGGCAGTCTATCGTCTGCCGTGCTCACGCCGTCCGACGTGTATCTGCGTATGGACTCACCGGGACAAGAGCTGGAGGTCCTGGGGTACCATATGGATACCGTAGAAGAAGTCATACACTTCGATGCCGGCCTCATCTCCCTGCTAGAGGTCTGTCTCAGATTGCCGCAGAGCTATAGCAATGGCCAGCCCCCAGTCGAGGTCCTCTGGCGTACCCTCATCGCCGGACGAACGGACACGGCATTCCCCGCACCGCCCGAGACGGCGGACGAGTTTGCGATGTTCATCAAGGCGGGGCTCATCGGCATCTCCCTGGAGGCGCTCGAAGCCAATGGCAGGGATATACTGCTAAGACTCGTCACGGTCCTGAGCGAGATCGAGACGCGCTGCCCGCACCCTTCGATCCCAACGGTAGCCGAATTCAACGACTTGCTGAGATCGGTTTTGAACGATCTCGATGCCTGCGTCCAGATGCTGACGGCACTGCACGCTAACAGCAAGTACCGGACGATGATCTCGCCGACGCACTGGGGGCAAATGGGTAGGGCTGTGTTCCGGAGCGGCAAAGGGTACCTCGGTTTGTCGCCGCATTTGACGCAGGCCGGGGATGAGGTGTGGCTGTTTAAGGGAGCGAATCTGTTCCACGTCTTGAGGAGCGAGGGCCCTGCGTCAGACGGGAAGATATTGCTTGGGGAGGGATATGTTCATGGGTTTATGGAGGGCGAGGTGTTACGGCTGGATGGCGTCGGCTTTAATCCTGTCGTTATAAGGTGAGGGGTATTAGTATGTACTTGCTACAGCATGAAATGATTTGTTTGTGTCTGAACGCTACCACACTTTCGGGTTGATACTTTGGGGGTTGGCAGTGTATATCAGGGATAGGAGTCCATCGAGACGTCGTAGCATGAGGTTGAGAGAGCAAGAATTGACGATCTTGATACTTATCCTCATAGTTATAACCAGCGAAGAAGCATTTCTTAGGGGCTAGCTAATATCCAGCTGAACTGTAGGTCCTTCAGCTCCTGGCCACAACCCAGCCTGATCTGATCACCAGATACACCCTAGATTAAATCCGGGCCCCAAAAATATACGAGTTAACCATACTTCCCGTTTCAAAGTTAATGCAGCAGATGCATCGAAGCTGGTGACCCGTAACCCACAGGCGGCCTGACCGTTGTGATTGCCGCTCTAAACGCAGAAGCGCATTATAAGAAGTGTGGGATCGCCCGGAAGGAGTTCGTCAAGCGCAATGTCGGACTTTGCGAATCAGTCCCGGGGATGCAGAAATCTTATACCTAGGTACTCGATAGAGGTGCCGGCAGCCGTCGTCGACACGAAGACCGGCGAGTTCACCGTGACTCTGCCAACATCGAGTCGATGAGCTCGCACCTCGGAGACGCCAACGAGAGCGATGGTTTAATGACAAGTCGTAGCATGGCTCTCGAGCGTTACCTACGAGAATACCTAACGACAGACTCTGAGGATGCCCTTGCAATCAGGGAGAAGAGGTAGGACACACATCGCTTCACGCAGCTCCGATCTCCAGCAGTTCAATGCTATTCAAGAACTCTTGACAGGGAGCAGATCCGTGGATATTGTTCTGTTTAACTTAAATGAGGGATTTCAAGCTGACGGCCCCGGATATACTTATACCCGAATAGGTCTCGCTCCGACAGCTTACCTAATAGAGAACATGAAACTTCTTACGGTAGAATTTGTGAACGGAAAGGCCCTGGAGGAAATGTCGATTACCTGAAAATTATCTGAAATATGGGCTGTTGCCTACCTACCTGCACATTTATGTACCCTTTTCGAAATGTTTGAAGTGGTGGACATGGAGGGCGGCATGAAACTCCATCCTAGTGATATGATTCGACGTACTGCTGCATATGCCATTCGTGGCTATGCGGGCGCTTATCACCAGCGAGGCATACTGCAATCATGGGAGGTCGAGAGCCTTGCGTCAATATTTCTAATCCAGGACCGACCATCCTCTGATCTTATATTCATATTGCATTGATGGATTGTTGAAGAATACGGAATACACAGAAGCACGCTCCCTGTTATTCTGTCGAGATGGACGCGGGTGGGCTGGCAATAGCGGTTGGCAGCAGCGTCTTGAAATTAGTCGCATTTTCGATTGACTTCGTCGGCGACGTGAGGCAGGTTTACCAAAACGGCGCCACAGCACGAAACCTAGACCTCGCAAAGGTATCGAACAGTATTCAGACCGCGACAAAGAGCTTGCTGTCCGATCTCGATAACCTCAGCCAAGATGGCGATAGCAGTAACGCAGATCCTGCTGAAAAGGTAAGAGGGCATTACTACGATGGATTTATGCACTGACACTGCCGTCCCATAACCTGCAGACCTTCTCGAGCTAACTATAGATGAAGCAGGAAATCAAAGCCCTTGTATTACGAGCAGCCGACATTGGCAACGAGCTTACTTTGAGTTTGGAAAAAGCCCGAAACGACCCCAAGTTGAAGTGGGGAAGCATCAGAACAACACTTCGTGGCATGTGGGATGCCGATAAGATCGAGGATACAGAGAAGCGGCTCAATGGAATCCGAGATGAGATACATTTTAGAATGCTCATTGACATTAGGAGGACAGTCCAATTTTCTCACGGGAACGAGCATCGCCTCATGTTGTCAGCCTTGGAAACTGTCGCAGGCAGTCTAGCAGAATCCAAAGAAGACAGTAGGAGCGTGATGGAGATGCTTGATATGATCAACGACTCGATCAGAAGTCTCCGGCTAGCTGTGAGTGCACATCCTGCGTCTGGAACACCAATTACGGGGCTTGGTGGGTCAAAGCATCCATCGGAAATGGAAAAGAGAGCAACGCGGGAAAAGGCAGAGTCTGTCGTTCTGAATTCGCTTTGGTACGCCAGCATCAATGATCGTGAAGAGGGCATCGAAGAGGCTTACTCAGAGACACTGAGTTGGATTTTCCAAGATCCAAAGGCTGGCGGCATGGATCGCGATTGGGACAGCTTCGTTGATTTCCTCCAAGGAAAGCCTAGGAAGTATTGGATTACAGGGAAACCCGGTTCGGGAAAGAGTACACTGATGAAATTTCTGAGCCGGCATCCCCAGACGGACAAGCTACTAGAAAAGTGGACAGGTGATAGGGAGTTACTCGGTGCTTCGTTCTATTTCTTCTACAACGGATCTAAAGAACAGAAATCCGAACTCGGCTTCCTCCGGTCACTTCTATATTCGATTCTCTCCCAGAGGAGCAGCTTGATACCTTTGGCCTTTCAAGAACGTTATAAAGCCGCACTTGAAAAACTAGAAGAACTACAAGAAACGAAACAATACCTTAGGCAGGCCCCCTTTGCAAGCAGAAGATTTCCGGAACCGACTGTGATCGAGACGAGAACAGCCCTTGCACGATTATTACAAGGAAGCCCTCATTTGTGCTTCTTCCTTATGATCGATGGACTTGACGAATTCGATCCCGAGGTCTCGCGGACTAATGTTGCTTCTCTCATCGGAATTACTAACATCCTGAGCAACTACGAGAACGTCAAGGTCGTAGTTTCAAGTCGGCCATTGCCGGAGTTTGAAGAGGCATTCGCGAAATGTCCTCTCCTCAGAATCCACAATTTGACGAGCAACGACATCGAGCATTATGCAACGGAAAGGCTGGAGAACCACCTACAAATGCAATCACTTCTCAGGAAGGATCCGGCGAACGCAAGACAATTAATTCACTCAATCACATCGATGTCTTCTGGAGTTTTCCTCTGGGTTCGGCTTGTCGTTGACTCACTCCTCAGAGGCCTCACAAATTGCGATAGTATCCGCGATTTGCAGGAAAGGCTCGAGGGCTTACCTTCAGATCTTCAGGATCTGTACAGAGTAATGCTAACGAGAGTCGAGCCGACATACCGCAGTCAGACTTGCAAGCTGCTCCAACTGGTTGACCACGGCACTCTGAACGGCATGAGTCTGAGCGCCTTAGGTCTGTGGTTCGCAGATCAAGCAGACCACGATATGGTCTTTCGGACAGAGATCAAACCCATAGATGATGAAGAGTTGAATGATCGCGTAAAAGAAATGGAATCGCGCGCTACGAGTCGCTGTCTTGGGTTGGTGGAACTTCAACGTGTGCGTTTCGCACGAAAGGTTCGCAGTGCTCGCTACAGGAGAGATGTATATGATCTTTCGATATTATCTTCGCGACTCCAAGTGGATTTCATCCACAGAACTGTTAGGGAATTTCTCAAGGGAGATACCTGGAAGCAGTTTCTCACCAGCTTCGGCATTCAATACTTCAATCCTAGTCTGTCTCTTCTCCTCAGCGCAATTCTCGTTATCAAGACACTGAGACCAACCCCCAATGATTCCTCTGTCATCCTAGGGTCTCTTGGTCATTACGCGGGAATAAGAGCAAAAGGTTTGGAAGATACGACTTCCCGATCTGATGCCAGCCTTCTCCACGAACTGGACCGTACTATGGCGAGGCACTGTTCTAAGCTTTCTGATGCCTCTACGGAAGTGCCTAACGCGCCGTCGCCACATTGGTCAATCCACATCGGAAACCGCCACGAGCAAGGTAATTTCAGAAGCATTGAATCTGGCGATAGTCCGGAAGATCAGCACCCGACCTTCATTTCCTTCGCAATCAGATTCGGGCTACTGCAATATGTTAAGGAACAGATAGAAATCTGCGGCCCTAATATTTTCGTTAAGCAGGGGTTTCCACTTCTTGGACATGCCCTCTGCCCTATGCTGGGTTGGATGGAGAGTCGCCAAAATATCATAGAGTTGCTGCTAAAGAGAAAATGCGACCCACAAGAGTCATATATGGGTGTGTCAGTTTGGGGTTGGTTCTGGCGCGACTTAGCTCGAAGCTGGTTTGACTCCTTCCATCGCCCTCTTTGGCAGAAATGTCCCCTGTCGGTGTCAACTTGGCCAGGGAGAGGCCCATTCTGCATCATAAGGATAATGGTCATTGCTGGTGCGGAGCCGAACGTCATCATCCCTTGGATGATCCAAGGTGAAGATAGGACTGCTGAGTGGGATTACTGCACCCCGTTGGTGGTGTTGGCACGTATGCACAAAGTATTCTCGGAAAGGCATTGGACTCGAGAGGAACTGTACGGCAGAGACCAATACGAGTTACTCGCGGACTTGGATAGTCTGATCAAACTGTTCCAGGAACGAGGTGGTATTTGGAGAGAACGGTACATAGATTCAAAAGAAGATACGGCAAATTTCAAGGTGGAACAGAAACGAATCTCGTGGGAAGGAAAGTTGCTAGAGCGATTGAGACTTATTAAGAGAGGTCTGAGCTCAAAGAAACCTTGGTAGTACCCCTTCCTAGGTACATGCGTGTTGTCTACTCCATCCAGCTTATAGATGAAATTTTAATGATAAGATGCACCAAGGAAATGATGAGGCTTTTCATAAACGAAAAACAAAAAAAAAGGTGTCTGCCGAAGAGTCGAATGGTTGACCTCCAAAAAACTTGATCGAACAGCCCAACGCCCACCTCGAGATTAGCGCTGCATAGCCGGTTAAGGAAAAACCCTCCAACGAGTTTTCTCTAACCTCATGGTCATCCATTTAGGAGAAGGTTAAAAACTTGTTCGCCCTTTATCTAGATTCACATAATCCCTCCATGAATATCCCGAACGCAACAGCTTCTCCTCAGACCAGCCCGGCCAGAAATACACACCCAGACTACTCGGTCATATATACCATAACCTTAATAACCAAATCACCTCTGTCATCCTTCACCTTGGCAGCCGTGTCAAATGCAGAGGGTACGTCGCCCAGGCCCCGGAACCGATGAGTAACCAACTTCTGCACATCGGGCAGCAGAGGATTCTTACTCGCGAGGAGGTTGATGGCCTCGCGGTACGTATTGGCATATCGAAACACGCCGACAAGGTCAACTTCCTTAAGCGAAGCTGCCATGACGGGCAGCGTCTGCACTGGAGTGCCCATGCCGATGATCATGATCTTACCGCCGGGTTGCGTCGCCTGTCAAGACATTAGCCTTGCCCTTGTTGTCCGAAAGAATTTCAACAGGGAGTGAAAAGTCGAAAAGGAGAGACCAAGGGGGACATTACGTATATTGCCGTCTGCATGCATGATTCGACGCCCGTACACTCGAATGTCACAGTAGCTTCGCCAACGCTCTCCTCACTCCCTCCCACTCGCAGAGCCTTCAAACTCTCAGCCAGATCCTGCGCGTACGCAAGCTTATCCTCAACCGTGTCGGGTCTCGGAGTCACGATCGGCACCGTGAGTGACGCGTCGGCAAACCCATTGTCCACGGCAAATTTGACCCGGTCTTCTAGAATGTCTGCGATAACTACTGTCTTGGCCCCTGCTACCTTGCTGACGGCCGCACAAAGCAGACCAACTGCGCCGGCGCCTAGCACTATCACGGTCGAGCCTGATTTGAGGCCGCCGCGGTCCCGTGCGTGCATTGCGACAGATAGGGGCTCGACAATGGCACCATGTTCTAAGGTCAGAGCGTCGGGCAGTCTGCAGGGCATCAGCTTCTGCATGAGTAGTAACGGTGAACGGTGAATTGAAACCGGGTTTCTACACACTTGTGACACCACTTAGCCGGGTGATTGATCCTCTCCTGGAGAGTGCCTTGCGCATGTGGAAAGGCCTTGGCGGAGCTCCGGAAGCTCATGCCGCGACAGATATTGTACCGACCAGAGATACACAACTCGCATTGCTCGCAAGGCAAGCCGACCTCGAGGGCCACGCGGTCGCCTACTTTTAGCGAGGATCCGGTGTCCGGAACCGCGACAACGACGCCGGCCGACTCGTGGCCTAATGTCAGCGGCTCCCGCACCTTGATCGGGCCGTTTTGGAAGTGCCGGAAGTAGTGCAGGTCCGAGCCGCAGAGCCCCGTCATCTGCACGGCGACCTGTACCTCATCAGCCGCCGGTGCTGGGAGTTGCCGGACTTGCTGGTGCACTAGTCAGCCCTGATGCTCGACGGATGAGTTTTAGAGGTGTTTTCGATTGGCTTACGACTTGGAGGTCCCTTGCTCCATGAAGGACGGACGCTTTGACTTCGGTGCCACTCATGACGACTTTATGGTCTTGTGCTAAATTTAATGGTGATTTCAATTGAACTGTGTGCTCAGGTATGTTGACTCCTATCATTTACGGTCGACGGATTGAGTCCACTGCGCCACGCATGCAGCTTGAGCTTAACCCGCTTAACTTCGGTAAGATCGTGGAAAGGGTCGTCGAAGTCAATCATCCTCTATTGGATAATGCTAAAACTGCGGGCACCAACCGATTCTCCATGTGCTGCAGATGCACCTATAGGCTATCCCTTGAAGATGGAGGCAGGTAACGTGAGCCGTCGTTCCATCAGGGAGAGAAGCCTGCATTGTGGAACTCTAACTTATTCGTGCTGTCTAAACCCGGCGAAGTTATGCTAGCTCGGTAGAAAACAGTCATTTCTCGCCGAGGAGGGATCGTGATGAAATCTTCCTTTACCCCAATCTCCATCTCCATTTCCTTCTCCATCTACCCCGCCCGGGCCAGTGAGAGGACTGAGTCGTTACCGACGCATATGCAAAGTCCTAGAGCTGGAGAGAAATCCCCTGACTGTATTTAATCTATCTTTTTACTGTTATTGCTTCAACCCCCACGCTCGCTAATTACAACCCAATTCATTTTCTCATGATAGGTAAGAGGAAAGGGTACACGAGTGTGAGTTCAGGGACCGCCTTAATAGATGAAGAAATATGTCCCACTCCAGAAACCTTCCAGGTTACGTGGCGTAGCTCCGAACACGGATACAGATTCACTTCACCTGCGTAGAGGGGTAAGTGATTCGTTAAACTTAATTTTGGACGTATTAGGAGAATACGGACGGGAAAACTCCCAGCATAGAGAAAATCAGCAATCCCTAAAATATCACGTCGTTCTATCTAAACCTTGAACGTACTATTAAGTAGCGAAGAACAGTAAAAGAAAAGAAGATGTCGGATACGTTATTCTCGCTCAAAGGCGAGACAGCCCTCATAACAGGAGGTACACGAGGCATCGGCCAAGCAGTCGCCATCGGCCTTGCAGAAGCGGGTGCCGACATAATACTGGTACAAGTGCGTTGACCCCAAACCACCCATCAACCACCTCCCAGAAAGAGAACTAAAGCCAAATACCTACCTACAGCGTTCCACAGCATCAACCGAAACAAAAGATGCCATCGAAGCGCTGGGCCGAAAAGCACACATCTACACGGCGGACCTAGGCAACGCGGACGACGTAGCCGGGCTAGTGCCCAAGGTCCTCGCCGACGGGCACACAGTGCGGATTCTAGTCAACTGCGCGGGGATCCAGATCCGGCACACGCCCGAGGCCTTCCCCGACGCCGACTACCGCGCGGTGATGGGCGTGAACGCAGACGCGGTGTTCGCGCTGTGCCGGGACGCAGGCGCGCACATGCTGGGGCTCGAGCCTTCAGCCGTGACCGGGCGCCGCGGCAGCATCGTCAACTACGCGAGCCTGCTGTCGTTCCAGGGCGGGCTCAACGTGCCGGCCTACGCCGCCAGCAAGGGCGCCGTGATGCAGATGACCAAGAGCTTCGCCAACTCGTGGGCCGGCCGCGGCGTCAACGTCAACGCCGTCGCCCCGGGCTACATCGCCACCGACATGAACACCGCGCTCATCAACGACGACGAGCGCGCTGCCAGCATCAGCGCCAGGATCCCGGCGGGCAGGTGGGGAGATCCGGAGGATTTCAAGGGTACCACGGTTTTCCTGGCGAGCAGGGCCAGCTCGTATATAAGCGGCCACACGCTGGTTGTCGATGGTGGGTGGATGGGTCGGTAGTTGGGGAAAACCGGTCGACGTGCTAAGCTAGAATATTGTTGCCGGTAAGGGAAGGAGATTTGCTGATCAGGGACTCCTACGGCTGATTGATGACAGGCAGGACATATTTAGCTGGTTCTATTTGTATGTACAATACAATATGAAGTAGAACCCGCCCAGTCAGCACAAACCAAGAAGACTCGTTGTATTTGCAATTTACCAACCTTCTCCAAAGCTATGCAATCTATCTATCCTAACAGACATATCTGGTACCTCTTGAACAACACCATACGATCCCAGAAGATGGCCACCACAATCTAGATCAAACGCAAGCTTCCTAACTGTATTCTCTATCCCTTACGGTTATCCATTTCCACATCACTTCCCAGCCGAAGCCATAACCTGCTCCATCCAGGGGTAGATGGAATCGTTCGCCTTGGGATAACCCATGTGCAGCGCGCCAGTGAAGAAGCGCGCCTCCTTGGGCCTCCCGTACTCAAGCATCAGCATCGAGTCCTCGATCGGCATAAGCCCATCATGCGTGCCCTATCCCACGAATTAGCACTCAACACTTCTCATCAACGCAGTACGGCAAGTCGCAGCACAGTACTGCAAACCGCAAGAGAGAAAAAAAGGAAAGAGAAGAGAAAAGTAACAGAAACATCAAAAAACATACATTAACAAGCAACAACCGCGTGCAGTCCAAATCCAGTATCCCCCCGCTCAACAGCGAAAACCGCTCCTGGGCCCCAGCCAAGTACGCGTCCACATCCGCGCCATACCCATGCTTAGCCGCCAGCGCCGGCGTGAGCCGAAACGGGTACTCATGGCCGTCGGCGCGCCGGAGCCACTCAGGAGCAAAGAAGTGGTGCGCGCCCGCGCCATGGGCGACCGCGCCGCACAGCCGGTCATGGTGCGTGTGCGCCGCGCGCGCGGCGTAGTACCCGCCGCTGCTCAGGCCCCAGCACATGACGCGTCGCGCGTCGAGCCGCGCATCCGCCCTGATCCACGCCAGCACGCTGTCCAGCAGCCGGTCGGCCGCCGCCGGGTCCGCCGGGTCCGCCGGGCAGTCGGCCGTGCCCGGGATCTCGAGCACGACGGCGGCCCAGCCGCGCGACAGGAACGCGTCGCAGCGCGCCGTGTTGTCCGGGCGGTAGCCGTCGAGGCCCGTGAGCAGGATCACGGCCGGGCACGGGGGCCGCTGCTGGGTGCCTGCTCCGGGCGGCGTGCGCACATACGCCGGGATCGTGGCGCGGTCGCGCCCTGCTGCGAAGGTGTGCGGGATGCTGACCTCGATTAGGGGCGACGGAGACCATAGCGCGCCCGCCTTGGCGTAGATGGCTTTCTGCTGCTCCCAGGCCGCCCACTTGGTCGGGTCACTGGGCTGCGGGAAGCCCGATAGGTACGGAAACCGCGCTATGCGCAGGACGCAGCAGGCCCGGAGGTACAGCGCGGATGCGCCGGCGTTGTCGCCCTTGGCCGCGGCCGCATCGCCTGCGCGCTCGAGGGCCTCGGCGGTGGGGATGAAGGCGCGCGTGTACTCCGCTGAGGTCCCGTCGTTGACATCCCGCGCGATCAGGTCGAGGAAGATGGGCTCGAAGTCCTGGATGCTGCCGTCGTGGAACGGATAGACGGCGAGGCTGCACGGGTGCTTCCACTTGTCCTGCCAGAGGGCGCGTATGCCGTCGTGGTGACTCATGCGGCGTTCAAAGGCGGCGCCCATGAGCCACTGCTTGGGGGCCGGCCTGTCGGTTTTGCCATTAATCACGGACATGGCGGCGGCGGTGTGGAGACCCGGTCCGGGGGCTCGGAGTTTAATCTAAATGAAATTGGAGCTGAAGCTCGAGCTGGCGGAGCGGCGAGACAGGGGTGGCCCGTCGACTAGGGTGAAGTCGCTGCTCTGCGACTCTCCTTCGTATTCTTCCTCTTCCTCGTCGAAGTCCACGGAGATGTATCCGTGCCCTTGCTTGTGATGCTGTTGCTGACGCGAACCTAGGCGCGATAGGTGGATGCGGCCGTTACGCTTGCGAACTACGACCCGGCGACTGGTATACCAGTCTTTCTTCTCGCGAATCCTGTGATTCTTGGTTAGCTGGGGGAGCTCGTATTCTACCAGAGCTTCCTCCCGTTGGCCCCCACTAAGGTCTCAGGTTGCTTGCTAACGCCACTTCAGCCTCCCTTACTTGCCTACTCCGCGTGCGCGTGTGAAACAATGTCTCCGAGAGTCTTCCTTGAAGAAAAGCTGTGTATAGGGGATCGTTGGGACTTACTCTCGTTGGAGCAGGGCTAGGTTCGTCCTGATCAATGCGTTCCGAAGATCATGATCAGCAGCCTCCAAGTTGGCGGTACCTTTCTGAGCCATATCTTTAAGTATATGAGGCTATAGGGAGAGACGGTAAACCCGGAGCACGACCGTTGGGGATGTCCGTGTGCGGGTCCGGCCTCGTACAGGTTATACAGCACCACCGGCTTTAAGAGACAAAGCGAAAGTTTCGGCGGTTGAGACCAACGGTGAGTATAACGCGAAGAAAAAGAAGCCAATGATAATGGAAAAAGGGATCAAATGGCAGCGTGTGGCGTCGACAGCTTGTCTGCTTATTCGGCCTGGCAAAGAGAGTGCGGCACGAAGGATTTATAGACATAGCAAACTAAAGCCCAATCTGAGGAGCCAAGGGCCCCAAATTCTAGATGCCGAAAGTATGACATATCAGGGGCACATCGCTTTCGGATTTTAACATGTGCTTTCTTGCGGAGAAGGGAGCTGAGAAGGCGTGCCAGTGAATTCGCTTCGATCCCCCGTCGTATCTGAGTAAGCCATGCTTTACTCGTCCGGACGCATCGCAGTAAGATGCCAAGTATGGGGAGCGAACCGGATTGGCCAAGCTGAATCTGGGGGCTTGGGGTTTCTCAGGTTCAGCAGTATCCATCACGTCCGACCAGCTCACCACCGGACCACTAAACGACCCAAATTAGAAGGCGACAATGGAGCTTAGTACAAAAGCTCTCTAGATAGTCGAGCTTCATCTACTCAGCGTCGTAATGGAGTGACGAAATCGAAGTATCCTGTTGGTGGCTATCTTCACATGCTCCTCCCAATCACATGTCTTTGAATTCAGGCTCAATACTCTATATCCTGCATACCGTGCCCTCGCAAGGCTGGACACTTCCCGTCGGTATCCGAACTCTATAGTGTATAGTGTACGTCCCATCCTTTTCCAACGTGTTTCACAGGCCCCTCGGAGGAGGCTAGCCCACGTTCCTAAATCTTCGGCTCTACCAAAGTCCCCGGAGTCAGCCGAGGTATCAACAGCAAATATTAAAGTAGGTGTATATAAATCAGGTCGTCCAACGTCCAATGTGCGCGTTGTCTGTAAAGACGCAAAGAGCTCGACTAGGCCTTACTCTTGTCGGTGTTATAGTAATGAGCCATCTCCAGGCCGGCTCTTCGGAAGCCGCACTTGACGTAGAAGCCCTCATTCGCTTCGCTGCAGTCGAGGATGGTTTTGTAGCAACCGACCTTCTCGGCGATGAAGTCGAGGGCTTGAATGAGACGGAGACCGAGCTTCTTGCCTTGCTGATCCTTAGCAACGGCGATGTCCTCGATGTGGCCGACCAGGCCAAGACTATGGATACTGTTGGAGGAAGGTTCCTTACGTCAGCAACAACGTTTATTGTTTACCTGATGTTTACCTGCATATACGCGCTTCGCATCTCGCGCTATGGGATGTCGTGTAGTGGTGATGCAGCTGAAGGGACGTCTTACAATTTCCTCTCTACGAGTAGAGCTCCGGTCCCTACAATGATTCCCCTGGCGGTGTCCTCAATTACGAGGACGTAGTATGTGTCTTGCGATGCCATCCATTGGTATCTCTTGGCAAATTGCTCGCTACTAATCTCGCCGACGGTGGTGAGAACACGGAGGCAGTCGAGAAAGCCAGCATCGTAGTCGGATAGTCGCAAGGAGCGGGCAGTATAGCCTTCCGGTAGGGCAGCGGAGACTTCAGGGGAGATGAGGTCGGAGGAAAAGAGGCCTTGTTCTGCCATTGCGAGTTCGCGCGACGAGGAAGCGAGTGTAGTGGTTGAGTTAGATGGAGCGAGCGTAGTCGTTGTAGAAGATATAACGATAGAATAGAGTGTAGGTAGAATTTGCCCTTTGTGCGATAGTTAATTTATATGACGAAGACAGTGGCGTTGAAATCAGAAGAAGTGCATACCACTCATTGTGAGGGAAGAGAGGACAGCTTCACCTCCTTTTCTAGGGTGGAATGTGATAGCTCAGACGATGTCGACGATGATGTTACAGATTACGAAGTAGTACTACAATAACAAAGAAATACGAACGAATCTAAACAGATCGGAATCAGGGCTGAGTCTTGGGAATTTGAGGTCCACACCTCTAAAAGACCCTGGGCCCTTGTCAGCTTGTGCAGTGGTCTCTGCAGTGGTGTCAGGGCCAAAAGCTAAATGTTGGGCGGCTGAGGCTTATCTGATTGGCTCCTCGCCTTCACTATGACCCCCTGAGCGGGAACCGATTGGGGCTGTTAGGCAGATGCATAGCCTGCATGAAGAGCTGAATAGCCGGGACGCTCAAGCCTCAGAGCTTACGAAGTAGGAGCGCCAAGAATAGATTGAAGTATCAAGTCCGGGTGGCTTAGTAGCTTCAATTTGAACTGCTAAATGCCCCTACCCTGATTCGTAACGGGTACGAAGTACGGGTGCATTGAATCGGTGTATCATTGCTGCTGACATCATTCAAGTGCGAGGCATGAGAAGAGGGGCTATAATAGGGAAGAAGGGAAACGATTCAGCAAATCCTTCTTTTTCTGCTTTACCTGCTTACTTCCAAGTTGCAAGATCATTTCCTTGCTGACCATCTGCTCATCCTCTTTTTCCCCATTCAACACTTTACTTTGCTCTATTATCTTCCAACCTCTACGGCTTACTTCCAGTCCAATAGTTTTGAACCGTGGGATAAGCTGCATCAACGTGAAGCAAGACTCTATTGAACCAACATTTGTGTCTTAATCAGTTTTAGACTGCACTTTTAGGCTACTGATTAATTCCCTATCACGGCGGACTAGAACATGACTCGCTTGTAGAAGCCGACTCTCGAGATGACGTGGACAAGCTTTCGGCCCCTGGTTCCTTGCATTCCTATGGTCTACTCGTCCCAGGTAGCACTGGTCCACTGCAGCCGTTGCAGGCCTCGGAAACCAACCGGGTTGGCGGGCGAAAGAAGACGATAACATTTGAGCTGCTGAGATGCGGACACGTTTCCATGTAACCGAATGCAATACCTACAAGTGTACTACCAGCATGCATTCGGGATACTAATTCAAAGTCTCGAAACAGTCTCGAGTACTTGTACGTTAGGTAATGTACCTGGCATACAAGTAGCATAGTGACGATGGTAGCACGGTAGGGCGTAGCCAATGGCAAATGGCATCTAGACCCGGCCATCGAATAGGGTCGATTATCCCCACGTTACTTAAGCCTACCTGTCACATGTAAGTTTAACCTAACATTTAACTTACCTGCTAACGTCAACAGTCGGGCAAGTCTTGAATCGCGCTCTACATGAATTCTTCCAACGGTTCTCTATATTTCCGCTCCCTTCATCTATACTGTCATGATAGCTGTGGCTAATATAACTTGACATTGTAATCTTGAAAGGCTTCATATTAAACATTCACTTCGTTCGTACGGACTAACTGGCAACACGTCCGTAAAACCTTCATCTTGTCTCAAAACTCGGGATTTACATTTACATTAGGCCGACAGCGAGATATCTGTCTACGGTCCTCATTCCACGAGCCAACTCTCCTTGCTGTTGCCCGAGTTTACCAAAGTTACCTTCATATATCCTCTTCATTAAAATAAATGCGGCCTGTTAGCTCAAAGAGCCCACTCCAGTCTCTTTGCCGATATGCTAGAAACTACGGGATCAGATCACAATGAAGAACCGAGCGAACCTCCCGAAGTTCCTTTGCCTCCGACGGAGAATTTGATGCCATCCGCCGCGGGTGGAACTCTTCTACCAAATCCGATAGCGAGCGCCGTCAGTTTTGCGACGAGATCTACTTCCTTCGCTCTCCGCGTCGGCACCTTCGTCGGCGGCTATGGACTAGGCGCTGCAAAGTTCACCACACTCTCCAGCCTTGAGCTAGGTCGTGGTATTCTGGAGGGAATATTAAGTAGGGCCGGGCGAGATGTTGTATCGAGGGCGCAGTCCGAGCTCGGCAGAACCGATGCTGAATCTATCCTGGAAAAAAGTCTAGAAAGCCTGCACCAAACAATGTCGCAGATCGTCTTCTGGACTGCCACTGGTTTTCACGTCACCGGTACCACCGTGTCAACTGCCTCACAGATCTCGCAGCTTTTCTTGTCCGTCTTGGACCAATTTTTTGGTTCGACCGACTCTTCTAGAGCCATCGCCAGCATCATTACCCTAATTCGTCGGGAGTTTCAGAACCCCGCCACCGGTGTACAAGGGGAAAAGGTTGGAGTGATTGACCTTTTACTAGGAGTGTGCGGTCTTGCGTACCTACAGAACTGGTGCAGGAAGATGATACAAGACGAGTCCCGGCGCCTTTATCAGGAGGAAGTGGTTTGGGATGTCGTCATCCTTGATGACGAACGAGTTGATGTTGACGAAGACGCAGACAATACGACGCATGTTACCAAGTACAGGCGACACACTAGCGATGGTGATCGCGATCCTATAATTGAAGTTATTGAGCAGCACGGGGATAGGTGGAGTAGCGGCGAGGAGGACAATTTGCCCGAAAATCAACTTAAACGACAGATCTTGAAATCTCTTCCCGATGACGCCCAGGTATCCATTACCACTTCAACCACGATGACCAAGACCATTACTGTCGATATCAAAGGCACCCCCGAAGTGCCGATCCTTTCACTTCCCGGACTTGACCTCATCAAAAGTGAAGTTAGCGGCCCTGACGAACTTTTGACGGAGAGTCAGGAAGGGGGGCCGAGTTATAGAGTCGTGTACAAGATCACTCGAAACAAAGTTAGAAGCTCGGCTATTGATAGCGATGCCGAGGACGAGACCCGATCACGGATAGAAGTGGTCGAAGAGGGTGAAGAACTACATTCGTCACCCAGCCTACATATTCAGGGGTCTGAGCAGCCTCCCCCCGTCCCGCCAAAGGCCGCACGGCCGACTGTCGCGTCAGCGGCTAAGGGAAGGGGTGGTGCCGCAATCGATCATCCAAGCCAACAACCGAGACCCGTGTCCAACAGCTCAGGTGGATCCAGCTTGCATTCCACCAACCGTACAGTCCCGATCACTCCCCCTAGAAAGGGTCCCGAGAATGCTGCAAATCAAAAGCGAGCCAGAAAACCGCTGGAAGCTACTGCACGGCATGGTACTCGTGATCTTCCTGTGCCTGTTTCTCCAACCAGTAGTAGACCCATGACGAAGAAGCTCGAATCACCAAATACCAGGGTGAGCGAGAAGAAAGGTGGCATTCGAGGTGTTCTCAGAAAAGGGTCGGTCTTGTTGAACCGCGACTCAAGCTCGGAAAGTCTTCAAACGAGTTCCAAGTCGAAGACGCTTATGAAGCCCCCTTGGGGTAGCAATAAACCTCCACCAAGCAAATTGCCAGTTGCCCACAAAAAAGGAGACTTCCTTGATAAAGCTTCGAATTTGATGCCACATCGCGAGGCTCCTCGGCCACCGCATCGCGGGAGCCCGAACCACTTCTCATCGCGAGACCTAGGCGGTGTTGGAGATCCTTCTCAGCTGCCAAGGTCGCCGTCTCGCGCATCGTACGTACCGTTTCAAGATCGGAGGCGCGATTCGTTGGTATCCTTGACCGATACTTTCTCTGTACAATCTTTCGGAAGCCGACCATCGTCTCCTACATTTCAAAGAAACGAGCTCAGAACTCATGGAGGCGCCAAACGACCCGAATCTCGAAATGAAATTGTCGCACATGCACCTGTCTCCCCATCGCGTGGCCACAAGAGAGTGCGGTCTGAAAATCGTAGTTTAAACACCCCGAGCATTTACACCCTACAGACTAGGGACTCGCAAATGTCATTGGCATTATCTTCATTCCACCAAAAAAGCGCCTACAGTGATTCCGAAGCCGTCAATACCTTGAGGCGCACGGGTATGGTTGACGGGATGTTTCCCGATTTCCATATTCTCCGAAATCTCACCCGATATAGCCGCTACGCGTCAGCCGCATACGGTTCGAATTTTCTGAAGATCATGGGCATTAAGAAAGAATTGCCTATATTCAAAGTGGTAGACGAAATTCATCAAGAGGTCCGTTCGTTTGCACACCACACCGAACTCCCACCAGGGAGCATCCTATTGTCTTCGTTCGTCGATCCACAGGGTGGTTCCGACTCTACCGGGTCTACTGATACGGGGGTACCTCTTGTTCACACCATCGCACTTGACGAAGAATCGAAGGCTGTCGTACTCTCCTGCCGCGGAACATTGGGGTTTGAAGATGTTCTGGCTGATATGATGTGTGAGTACGACGACCTGCTTTGGCGTGGGGAGACGTACAAGGTTCACAAAGGCATCCATGCATCTGCGCGACGACTACTCTACGGAGGGGATGGGAGGGTATTGGCGACGCTGAAAGAAGCGCTCGAGGAGTTTCCTGAGTACGGCTTGGTTCTATGCGGCCATTCCCTTGGTGGAGCCGTCACGGCGCTGCTTGGAGTTATGCTAGCCGAACCGGCTTCCACCGGACCTGCCTTTGTGACTTCTACTGGGCCGAACCAGAGGCTGCTCGATGATGGTCGGTCGCCACAAAGTTCATCTCATGTCTATCTGCCACCTGGAAGACCGATCCATGTCTATGCTTACGGCCCACCATCTACAGTGTCGCCGTCGCTGCAAAAGGCAACCAGGGGACTGATTACCAGTACAGTCCACGGAAATGACCTTGTTCCGTATCTATCACTGGGTGTCTTGCACGACCTCCAAGCTGTTGCGCTAGCCTTCAAAACAGACAATAGCGAAGCCAAGGCGGAAGTGCGCCGACGAATTTGGGAAGGCCTACAGTCTGGGCTGGCTGATAAATGGTACAACAATGGGCCAACGCGCTCGACCGAAGAGGAGGACAAGTGGGCTTACGCAGCTCTCAAGACGTTGCGTGCGAGCATGATGAGCTCCAAGTTGATGCCACCAGGCGAGGTCTTCTCCGTCGAGAGCACGCCGGCCCTGAGACGGGATGCTTTTCTTCAAGCCGGAACAGGCGAAGTGGGAAGGCCTGCAACCCGGATCTTGTTCAAGTATATTCGAGATGTCGAAGCTCAATTTAGAGAAGTTCGGTTTGGGTCGAGCATGTTGATGGACCATAGCCCTGGGAGGTACGAAGATGCTCTCCGGCGACTTGCTTCAGGTGTCGTTTGATGCGATATGACGTTTGGGGCGGTCTTCGGGTTCTTGAATACTCTTCATGAGGTGCAGGAAAGCATGCACCACATCATCGGTTCTTCTGTATAACCGTAGCGATACGTTTCGGTCCGACTCAGACGTGACATTGCGTCTCGAGCTACCCATCATCTGGGTACTTGAACATACAGATTCCAACATCAAATTACAGAAAAGATTCATCTAAGCTGTGCCAGTATCCTCTTGAACGATCGTTCTCAAGCGATGAGATAATTATAGCTTCCACGAAGTAGGTACCTCTATTGTGGCTCGTGCCACGGGCCTAGCTTAGGCTGGAATCTCGGTGCTCGATCGTCCCTGAATATTGCCATGTCGATTCAATCCGGCGTGTGGGACAAAACTAAAGTATGCAGGCGGACGGTTGAATAAGGATAAATTCATAAACGACGGACATCCATTCCGCCGGGACTAGTAGAGACATTATTAGGAGCTCACTACTTGCGTAGGCATCAGTCGGTAAGAGATCGCTTAACAGAAAGAGGTCAAAAATAAATAAAATCTTCGACTTCGAGCAAAACAGGCATCGCTTTTCCTTAGACTCATACCATTTGGAAGTCGAAGTGAGACTCGCTTTGCCCGAAGAGAACCCTTCAACACCAAAGACCCCGGAAAACCCCACCACACGATCCCCTCACGCTATTCCCCGCGAAGGGCTATACAATTACCACCAAGTCTTAAACCGAGGTCTGACCCGATCCTACCTACCTAGGTATCCAAGATCCAAGAGGAAAAGAAGAAACAAAAAAAAAGGAAAAAAGAATTACACCGAAAATAAAAATGTCGCCGCCGCTGATAACTCACCTTTACACCGCGGACCCGTCCGCACACGTCTTCGACGGCAAGCTGTACATTTACCCGTCACACGACCGCGAGACAGACATCGAGTTCAACGATAACGGCGACCAGTACGACATGGTCGACTACCACGTCTTCTCGCTAGACTCGCTCGACGCCTACGCCGCCGACGCGCCCCCCGCCACCGCGCTAGCACATCCGCCCGAGGTGACGGACCACGGCGTCGTGCTCCGCGCCCAGGACATCCCGTGGGTCGACCGCCAGCTGTGGGCTCCGGACGCCGCGGAGCGCGGCGGGAAATACTACCTGTACCTCCCGGCGCGCGCGCAAGACGGCGTGTTCCGGATCGGCGTCGCAGTCGGCGACTCGCCCACCGGCCCCTTCGCGCCCGACCCCGCCCCCATCCCCGGCAGCTTCAGCATCGACCCCGCGGCCTTCGTCGACACCGACGCCCCGGACCGCGCCGCGTACCTGTATTTTGGCGGCTTGTGGGGCGGCCAGCTGCAGTGCTACCAGCAAGGCAACACGCCCGACGCCTTCGACGCCGCGTGGCTCGGGCCCAAGGAGCCGGCCGGCGAGGGCGCCGCGGCGCTGTGCCCGAAGGTGGCTCGGCTCGCGGATGACATGCGCGCGTTCGCGGGCCCTGTTCGGGATGTAGTGATCCTGGCGCCGGAGACGGGACAGCCGATCCACGCGGATGATCACGAGCGACGCTTTTTCGAGGCTGCTTGGATGCACAGGCGTGCTGGCTTGTACTACTTCAGCTACTCGACGGGCGATACGCATCTCCTTGCCTATGCGACGGGGACCAGCCCGCTGGGCCCGTTTACGTACCGCGGCCGCTTGCTGGAGCCGGTGCTGGGGTGGACTACGCATCATTCTGTTGTGGAGTTTCAAGGCCGCTGGTGGTTGTTTTATCATGATTGCGAGCTTAGTGGGGGGGTTAATCATTTGAGATCTGTTAAGGTTCGGGAGATCTTTTATGATGATGAGGGGGCGATTGTGGCGGCGCGGCCGGGGGCTTGAGGTGAGGTGGTGATTGTTGAGGTACCTCGGGTAGGTAGGTACTCAAGTCTCAAGTCCCTGGCAGCTGTGTGTGTTTGATAGTTACCTCGCATATATGTTTTTGTATCTATGATAATAATACATACCTTGATGTAGCCAGGACAGTATAAAATGGACCATGATCCCGAAGCGCTGGCTAACTGGTTCCGACTTGCTCCGCATTGTTGTCTACGCCAGCTGTTATCATGATTTGGATATGCGTGATATGAGATTTTAGGTGGTATTAGATTCCCTTATAGTCAGGAACAGCTCCCATCTCCGTCCACTAGCTACATATCACAGAACAACTACAGTTCTGCAGAATAGCGACATCTATCAAGGTCTAGATCCTAGACTGCATGCATCGTCGTAAACCCAGCTGCATTACTCCATTGAGAGAGCAGGCTCGGACCCCTCATGAAGTTGGGGATGATCTACCGACGTTGCAGATATTCTTCTCCAAGTCATATAGGTGCTGATACATTGGGTGTATGGATAGTTGGTGCTGGGGCAATCTATTAATCCCCTAGCTTGGCTGGCCGTCGTATCAACTGCCTGGATTAAATGAATACTGTGAAGCTGACATACCTAGATGCATGCCTCTTTGGGTGGGGATGGAGCTGTATTCACATCTACTGACTGGCGATCGACGATCAGACCTGCGACCCTCTTGGTATCTGGCTTATAAGTAGCTGTCTGCAGATGCAACATGCAACAGAGCAGAATGACGGTGTGCATTCCAGATCGCAAACAGTTGCAGCCAAGATAGTGGTGAAACGAACAACGATGGGCATCAGCAACCAACGCAACAATGGCATCAAGGAGAATTGGAAGTGCGCCCTCATCTGCCTGGGCATGGCCTTCGCATGTGCGCAGTACGGCTTCGACGTATCCGCCATCGGAACCTTCCAGACCATGCCCGGCTTCCTGATGACCTTCGGGTACAGTGATCCTGCGCTAAAAGGGGGATGGGGCATCTCAACCACAGACCAGCAGCTCGTCGCGTCGTTTCTGAACGTGGGCACCATGATCGGGGTCCTCTTCGTCGTCCCGTTCGGCCGGTACTTTGGACGCAGACACGGCATCTGGATGGGCACCGTCATCGCTTTTGCCGGGTGCGCCACCCAGATCGTGGCGACCTCGATCGCCAGCCTATGCGTTGGGCGGGCTCTGATGGGAGCTTCCAACGCCTTTTTCATCACGTTCTCTAACGCGTACATCGTGGAATGTGCTCCGCCTCGGCTGCGCGCCATATGCTCCGCTGCGTTTGCAGTCACCATCAACATTGGGACTATTCTCGGGGCTGTTGTCGACGAAAGGACGTCTCACATCATGAACAGACTCTCTTACCAGATCCCGCTGGCCTGCCTGTTCATCTTCCCTACGTTACTAAGCATCTTTATTTTCTTCATCCCCGAGTCGCCGCGATGGTTGATGCTTCGCGGCCGTCGCGAGGAGGCCGAGCGCTCTCTTGCTTATCTTCGCGGCGACTCGCTTGAACCCGAGTTTCTCCAAGAAGAGCTCGTCGAGATCATCCGCGGCGTGGAGGACGAGAAGTCTGGTGCGTCCTCGTCGAGCATCGTGGATATCTTCAGGGGAACCAACAGGCGTCGCACGATGCTCTGTGTGGCTGTCGCACTGTCGCGCGCTTCGTCGGGCGTGTGGGTATTCCTGTCCTACGGCGTAAGGCCCCTATCTTCCGACAAGTTACAGTCATGCCACATGGCGTCGTCTAACGTTGCTCCAAGACATACTTCTACCAGCAGGCCGGGGTCGATGACGTCTTCAAGATTGGCATCTACTCCATGACGGTGCAGCTAGTCGGGGTCGGAGCCGGGCTATACTGCGCGTACCAGGTCTGGGGCCGCCGGACCATGCTGTTGATAGGGACGGGAGCCGCGGCCATTTCCATGGCCGGCCCGGCCTTGGGAGCTACGATCGCACCTGAGACGCCGGAGGCTGCTAAAGCATTCCTCGCCTTCAATTTCTTCTACGTGATCATGTACAGCGGTTTCGCAGGCTCGATGACGTGGCCTGTATCGGCCGAGGTGGTGAGCTCGCGCCTACGGGTGGCTACTTTGTCCTTTGCTACTGGCGTGGACTACTTCTTCGCCTGTAAGTGTTGACTTGTTTCCTCCCGTTCCCTCCAGGCTGAGCCAGGTGCGACGCAAACGTTGGGACTGTGTCGATCGATTGACTGCACATAATCAATGTGCAACCCCGTGCTGACTCGCATATGCCCTCAGGGTTGACATCATTCTGCTCGCCGTACTTCATCAACCCAACTGCCTTGAACTGGGGGGCCAAATATTGCTGGATCTGGGCGGCCTCTAATGCCCTAACGTTTGGTTAGTATCTGAGGGTGTGATGAACACACCATACCAGTATACCTGCTGACCACTTAGTCTTCTTTTGGCTATTCCTGCCAGACATGAAGGGCAGGTCTTTGGAAGAGATTGACGAGTTGTTTGAGAAGCGAGTTCCTACTCGGGATTTTCTTACCTTCGAATGCCAGTCTTCTTCGCAGGCTCACGATATCGCCCTTCGCAAGATGGAAGAAGCTAAGGGTACTGCGCACCACGTCGAGAGAGACGTCTAGGCGGCATGTCATGCTTTCCTGACAACCAGACCTGGAATGTCTCACATATAGGATTGCATGCATCATGCAGTAGAGTATACGACGGCTATTTTTTCTCCCTTGGCTTGACTGGCGAGAAGTTCCGCCTGGGCATCTAAACAAACCAATAATCGAATGCATGTTGGAGCAAGATGCACGGCGACATCTTGCGATTACTACTATTTGCCGTGCTCAGCAGAGGCGGGCTGTCGGAAGCATTCTATATCCAGTTCTGTAGCCGCATGTCCTTAAATCCCGAGAAATGGTGGCTGGCTGGGTAAAGAAAGGGCGGTATGATGTTCGAGCAGCCTGCTTTGGCGATTTCCTACGTACGACTCCAACGTCGTATGAGGTTGAAATATGATATGTTGGTGGAGTGCCACTGGAGTGTAAGAAAGGCCATATATTATGCACGCAATGTAGCTTTTCGGTGTGTGGACAACGATTTTGAGGCGAGCAGTGCACGGCCTCGAGGTTGGGCCATGTGATAGGTTTAATATCAAGAATATCAAGACGGGCTGGGCCACTGGATGTAACCCTCCTGAAACTAGAACAAATGGGGAGTTCCACGATTAAGCAGCGCATTATCTATGTACAGCTATGTACAGCCTAGAGACCAGATACTAGATACTAGATACTAGAGCCTAGATACTGGAGCTGCATGTGATATGCATGATGCATTAGCGGATAGCATTGTCGCACCCGCCAGATGGACGTGACGCCCGTTTCCGTTCAGATGCCGAGCCGTTGGCGACCCAACCCGCTAGTGGGCTGGCACCTATCACGATAGGGCAAGGGGGAATCGTCATCTGGTCTTTTAGCCAATGTCAGATGACGGACGATGCGATCTAAGTCGGCTGCAGGTGGATTGGTGTGGGATGTCCCAACGTGTCGAGGACGGACAGGGCAGATAAACGGCATGGCCCTGCGCGGGGCTTCCCTTCGTGTGACAGGCAGATCAGGGCCGTCGATAAAATGCCTGACGATCCGCATCCCTCCTCGGGACCCAGTCTCAAAAGGCGCGCTTTGCCAGGACTGGATTGTTGGTTCTCGGCTCTGATTCGTACCAAGCTGCGTCAAGCGCGCAAGTCCCGCGCCGCCCGAGATGAACGTCAATCTTACCACGCTGCTAACTGCCGCGGTGCTGGATAGTCCCACTGTCGCGAGGCGACAAGTCACCCTGACCCAGACTATCACGTACCCGGACTCGACGACTACCGCAGTCGTTACTCTTGACCGAGGCGGCCCGCCGACTGACTCGCCGGCTCCGAACTGGAGCGCCGGAGCTGTATCATCCGACGGGCTCGGGCAGCAACAGATCGGAATAGTCGTGGGATGCTGCATCGGGGCCGTCGTTCTTGGCATCATCATTTGGTGCTGCTGCACCGGCCGATGCGGATGTGCGCCGTACAGGACGTACGAAAACCCACACAGCAGCGACGAGTATTTCTACACAGAGATCACAAGACCGCAGAGGACTTACTTCCCAAGATTTCCTCAATCGATACCTCCGCCTTCTACTCCAAGCTATACCGCCAGAGACTCCGGCAACGGTCCTCTATGGCAAGCCTCCTATGACGCATCAACTCGGACTCGTCATTATTATTAAAGACGACGGAGTACTTCGCAATAGTGCATTCAACATACATACCTACGTTTTGTCTCGTTTTTTTGTCCTACCTCGTTATCTGCGTCACTTAATACGGGATAAATGTCTCATTATTCGGTGAAGACATCGGCTGCACATCGGGCAGCGAGGCTTTTTCGACGTTCGCTATAGGCTGAGCACGATTAAGGTAGGTCAATACCAGCAACTCGGTTCTTCGCATTGGATGCCTGGTCTCTGACTGCAGATATAGATGCCGGCATACAAGGCTGCTGGCAGTTCATGATATGTGATGGTGTTGAGAGATAACGTTACTCAGATCTTATAGTAGTGGTCTGTCTTTTCATGCAGACCAAGGACTGGTTTTCCTCTGGTCAGGGAACACTTTAATTTCACCGCGATTTCGTTTCGAAGCTGGCAACCGATGGAGAGAACTGCCACGCTATTGTTTCTGATACCCCTTCAGTCAGTCTAGCTGCACACTTTTCATATTCACCACTGACCTTCAGGTGGGCTTCATTAGGTAGATTCTACTCACCTAGCGAACAAATTTCAAACTGAACAGCCTCAGTCTTGCCTGTAGAGGTCGACTTAGACTACTTAGCCTGCTATGGATCCCAAAAACTCAAGATCCCCTATTCATTATCAGTTGTTGGATGTCTACCTAACCTACCTACCTCTCTATGTGGAAAGGGAGTCTCGATATGTGAATGGCACAGCCGGACAACCTCTACGATTCGAGAAATCTACACCGATCTTGTATCGTAGGGTATTGATTCCCGCATTTCGGTATCACGGTTATGGGACGTCGGTGGCGCAGCTTTGATGAGGCTCTCGTGAGAAATACCCAACCTAAGATCATGCGGGGGCCGAATTCACATTACACCGTCTCACTTGCTGATTTATAACGACTTGTGAAAACCTCTTGCATTATTCTATCGATTTATACGTACGGCCAGGAATCTTGGCACTCTAGACCCGTCAATCCCGGGACGAGCAATTTTGTACCTTGGCACCTCACTGCAGAGTGACGGCACGGACCGTACGGTAACCAGGTATGAATACAGTCGGTTAGTGAGTCATCAAACTCGACCATGGTATACATACCATACTATGCAATGCCAATCTCGTATAAAGATTTTTCATTCTTGCTATTGGTTGGAGGCAATTCAGCCAGGACTAGACTCCTAGATTCCTTCAATTGTTCGGTGACCCGGGGAAGCGGGCTGCGGAGTATAGCATACACAGTAGCTTTAAAGCCGGCTTATGAATGTCTACACTTTGTGAAGTAGAGGTAGACATGGAATATAAATACTTCCAGCCCTCTGCAATAGCCGTCGTCTCTGCATCTGTGTAGCAGCTCCAGCAATCTTCAAGATCGCGCCAGGGTATCTCGTAAGTCATTCAGCAGTTGATCGTCGTGATCGACGCATCCCGTGCTCTTGCAATTGGCTTCTGACACCTCTTAGCTATTTCAAGATGTCGTCAGGGTCGATCTATTCGCTCTGCCAGCCGTCAACCTTCTCTCACGCAGCTTTAGGCTCTCACGTCCTTTCTGTTGAAGCCTCCATCATTGACCACTTCAGTTTATCGGTCCCCGCTTCCTTACGCTTTACTGCGCCTGCTTCTGAGCTTGTAAATGCGACATTCTGCAATGTGACAGTGGTCTACACACATCCTGGAGAGAACGATGCTGTCGGCGTCGAAACATGGCTCCCGCCATCAGAGGATTGGAATGAACTATTTTTGGGCGTGGGAGGAGGCGGGTTTGGCGCCGGTCGATTCAATCTTTCATATGCCACGATGGCTGGCTTCTTGGCTGATGGTTATGCTTCTGTTACAACCGACGCAGGCCTATCGAATGAGTATGATCCTACACCTTGGGCTCTACGGAGTCCTGGTCATGTGAACACTGTCTTGGTCAATAATTTTGCATCCCGATCACTCAACGAGGCGGTAAGTAACTGAGTCCCTTCGAATCTATGTTCTCTCCGTTTTTCTTGGATCTGTTGGGCTAAAAGAAAATCTCAAGGCCATCATTGGCAAGACTGTCGTTCGTTCGTTTTACGGCAAAAAACCATTATATTCCTATTACAACGGCTGCTCGCAGGGAGGTCGTCAGGGTCTGGAACTTGCCCAGCGGTATCCTACTGCATACGATGGAATTGCTGCCAGTGCCCCTGCGATACATTTTGTCGAGGCTGTCTCTTCCATGTACTGGCCTCAGCAGTACATGAATGACATTGGCAAATATCCCCACATATGCGAGTTAAATGCTATTACTCTCGCCGCCATCTCGAAATGTGACGGCCTGGATGGTATCACCGACGGGCTAGTATCTGACGTGGACAAGTGCTTTGCTACCTTTGATCCGTTCGATCTCGTAGGGCAGTCGATCAGTTGCACGGAGACGGGAAGCACAATTACTATCAGCGCCGATGCTGCCAGTGTGGTAAATGCGAGCTGGACTGGTATCGAATCTACTGACGGAAAGTCACTCTGGTACGGGTATCGGCCAGGCACAGATCTGACAGGAACCCTGGACCCATCGCTTTTTGGTGCAGGTTCAGCTGCGACTAGCTGCACGGGCAACGTCTGCACGTCGAGCCCGAATGCTCTCGGTGCTGAATGGTATCAGCTGTTTGCTGCCAAGGATCCGAACTTCAATGTAACCAGCATGAGCCACTCGGAGTTCGATCGCCTCTATCAGCTCTCGTTGAAAGAGTACCCGGGCTTTAGCTCAAGTGACCCCGATCTGTCCGCTTTTCGTGATGCGGGTGGGAAGATGATTACTTTCCACGGCTTGGTAAGTGACCCCTTATTTCATACCTGCACTCTGGTATACCGTTCAGTCTCTAACGGAAATCTCATCAACAGGCGGACTCGCTGATTCCTGATCTGGGAACTGTCGACTACTACGACAAAGTGACAAAAGCGCTCCCCGATGTACATGACTTTTACAGGTATTTCCCCGTGCCTGGCCTCGGTCACTGCTTCGGTGGCAGGGGCGATTCACCTATTTACCTGTTCGAACAACTTCGTGCTTGGGTCGAGAATGGCACTGCGCCCGATCGCTCTCCGGTCACGTTCCAGGATGATTCGGGCAAGACACAGAACCGTATATTGTGTCCGTACCCCCTGAAGGCTACATATCAACCCAAGTGCGGGGATTCGTCAAAGGCGTGTTGTTGGTCTTGTGCCTAGAACGTTTTGATGGCTTAGCTCATAGCAGACAAGATGGGTAGGATTCAATCCTTGCTTGTTATTACCGACGGTGCCGAGTGATCTACACATTACCTAATGTATCTATGTTACAAGTATATACGTGCCTGAAGACACTACTTCACAATAATATTAATTCATATATCGAGGCAGATAATCATTCTACAATCAGGATAACTACAGTAAGTAGGTCCTCGAGATATGAGTCTTGTTCGTGGACAACATGCATTCATACTCGTCTGGTACCCCTTTTTCCAAGTTCCGAAGCATCTTCTGCCTGTGTACATTTAGTACCTTGCAAACATGGTTCCATGCAGACTGCGGAGGATGTGAAGATATGCACCTACTATGTACGCCTGCAGAGTGCCCAAGATATCGGGTCAGAGCACCGGATGTTACATTAGGCAGATCGGGACATGTATGTATTGGGCCGGCACCTGGATGCCTGACTGTGCCGCAGACCAGATAGGTTCATATCTAGGTACATTGAATGTCAAAAGACCCCGCCGACTCTGCCAAGACTCAAGAGGGGCTTCCTTTATAATGGTACGGAGTAGAGGAGCATCATGGAAACAAGGAGGTGTTGTAAAACAAGTTAGGTACAGGCTTTTCAGAGGCATGGAATGTGAGCCTGATTGAGCATTCTGTATACCTGCAGAACCCAGTAGGTTGTTCATCACATGATCTCAGGTGACTCTTATCTATTATCGCTTATCTTATCTAATACATACATACGCCTCAGTATTTTAATTACTATTTCATTTGCGAAGCGTCGGATCCAGCTCCAATATCGACCGCACAGTATCCCTAACACACGTCTCCAAGCCAATATACTCCATCCCTAGCACCGTCCTAGACCTGCCATTATCAAAGCCAAAGACATCATCCGGGAAATCATCAGGCGCGTCCTCAGGCGGCATCCTTGCCGCAAGCTCTGGATACAATTTCCGGACGACATCCGCGATCCGCTTGTTGGAGAAGTACCCGCCGACGATGTAGAAGCGGTTCCCACCGGCCGCGGGCACTGTCATCGCGCGGAGGTGTGCTCGCGCCACGTCCCGCACATCGATGAATGTGAAAACCGGCGCCGTCGATACCAGGCCGTCTTTCATCTTGCCCTGCAGCATGTCCCGGATGCGGTGGTTGGACGTGTTCATGGCTTCCAGGCTGCAGAGGCTTCGTTGCACGGGGCCGAACGTGAAGGTGCAGTTGATGACGGCCAAGTCAAAGTTAGGCTTCTCGCTATCCATGAACGCCCATGCGGCTTTCTCGGAAAGGACCTACAATCGAATCAGCGGATGATGGCCCTCTGTCAGCAACGTCTGTAATGGTGACCGACCTTGCTCGTTGCGTAGGTTTTCTGCGGATCCTGGGCATCCTCCCAGGTCCAAGGCGCCCAGTGCGTCTCGTCATACACCTTGGCATGATTGGCGGGGTTGAGCATTGCCGCGCTGGACGACGTGATTACGACACGCTTTACAGCAGGAGCGTAAGCCTTGATGGACTTCAGCAGACCGGTCGTCCCTTTGATGGCTGGGTCCAAGAAGTCCTTGATAGGGTCCTGGACATTCAGGTGGTACGGCGACGCTGTGTGAACGACATAGTCAACCGCTGATTCCGCCTTTAGGATCTAGGGTAATGTATTAGAAATTCGCTACTCTCTTGGCATAGGTGTCGATGAGGACATACAGAGTCAAAGGCTCCCTCCCTCGCGATATCGTCTACGATGATGTAGGACAACCTCTCTTGTTGAGTAGGGTTGACAGAGTCTTTTATTCGGCGACCCTTTTCTTCCGACCTTGCTGTCGTGACCACTTCAAAACTGTGCAGCTTGTAAGCGGCTAAGCCATTGTCTCGGAGCAGTGTTGTTACCTACCCATCGTCTAAGAGGACGTCGATGACGTGAGACGCGATAAATCCAGTCCCTCCTATACTCGTTTATCAGGATATTGCTATATTTTCGAATGCAAGATTCGGGCTATGCTGGAGAGCTTACGTACCAGTGACGAGGACTCTCCCCTTCGTTGAGCCGATTTGCTCGCCCATTTCTTGCGGATCTCAGTTACGCAGCAACCAGCGAAGAAATGGCGAATACCATTTGCCGTGCTTTGAGTAACCTGCAGAGACGAACAGTAAACGACACTCCCTCACTATATAGTCTATAGTCTCGGGCAAGGACGGGTCAACAGTGCCCAGTCAACATTGGTTGGGGGGGGCTTCCGATAGAATGGCCGGTGTTCCGGCCGCTTTACCCCAACTGAGGCCGAACGGAACGCCTCAAGATGATGCAGACGTCATGCGTATCCCCCTACATGCTTACCTATCCTATTCGTTGCATAGCAGTATTGTATTGAGAATGCTCTCGCATGGTCAATTTCGAGTACAAAAACGTGCGGGAACTGTAGCTCGGACGAACGTCTCAGAATATCACTCTACAACCACGACGTATGCCATGGCTCTTTAGTCCGAGTAACTTCCCCTCTTCCACGTAGAACGCATTTGCATACTTCCCGAAAACATTTAGTTCCGATATCAGTTGCATTACCCAGGTAAGTGGGTAGCGAACCGCAGCACAATGGCAGCAAGCGAAAAGAACCAGATCCACGTCGCGATAATCGGCGGAGGAATCACGGGAGTCACATTAGCGCTCGGCTTGCAGAAGCGCGGCGTCGACTACACCCTCTACGAGCGGGCCGACGGCTTCGCGGAGATCGGCGCCGGCATTGGGTTCAGCCCCAATGCCGAGCGCGCCTTGGGCGTCGTCGACCCCGAGGTCTACCGCATTTACAAGCAGATCACGCCTACGAGCACCGAGGAGGAATGGTTCCAGTGGATTGACGGCTACGAGACGAATGAGATCGTCGCGAGGTTGTTGATCGGCGTCGATGCCTTCAAGGGCGGCCGACGCTCCGACTTTGTGGAAGCCTGGTCGAAGCTGATACCCAGCGACAAGGTCAGGTTTGGCAAAGAGGTTGTATCGGCGACTCAGAGAAAAGACGGCAAGGTGTCGTTGCAGTTCAAGGATGGGACTACTGAAGAAGCTGACATCGGTAACGAACCCCTCTGATACCCTCGGGACGACCAGAGATGAAGTGGGGGAAGCTAACAACACGAATGGAAAGTCATCGGCTGCGACGGCATCAACTCGCGGGTCCGCAAACTCATCCTCGGGGACGCCAACCCGGCCTCCTACCCGTCCTACACGGGCAAATACTGCTACCGTGCACTAGTCCCCATGGACAAAGCCCGCGCCGTACTAGGCGACGACAGAACGCTGGGCAGGGGAAAATCGATGAACCGGTACATGTACGTAGGGCCCAACACGCACCTCGTCAACTACGCGGTCGCGAAGGACCAGGCCCTGAACCTGCTGTTCGTCATGTCCGACGCGGACCCCTGGCGCACCGACGACGGCAAGCACACCGCGCCCGGCGACAAGGCGGACGTCGTCACGGCGTACGCGGACTGGCATCCGAGCGTGCGGGCGCTGGTGGACCTGCTACCCGAGCAGCTGCAGAAATGGGCCATCTTCGACATGTACGACAACCCAGCGCCGCACTACCACAGCGGGAGCATGGCGATCGCGGGGGATGCCGCGCACGCCGCCGGTCCCCACCTGGGTTCCGGCGCCGGGTTCGGGATCGAAGATGCCCTGGTCCTGGCCAGCCTGCTCGAAGGCGTCAACGCGAAGCTCGGGCAGCCGGGCCAGCGGCAGCGGCAGCAGGGGAAGACAGAGCTATGCCGTGCTGCGCTGGCCACGTACAATAATGTGAGATACGAGCGCACGCAATGGCTCGTGGGGGCTACTCGCGACGCTTGTGCCATGTTCCACCGGCAGGATCGGGAGGTCGGTGGTGATTACGACAAGCTGATGCTGGGGATCGGCAAGCTCTTCTACAATATCTGGGACAATGATATTGATCAGATGGTTAGGGATGCGCTGGAGGAATACGATGCGGTGCTTGGTAGTGGCACCTGGACATCTTAGCCGAGTTGAGATATGATGTGATCAGACTGACGATGGTATCTAGTTGCTAGCATTTACGGCCGTGAAGGCGCATATCAGACACTGAGGACAGTAGGATTCAAACCAAAGCATGAAGATATTCGGTATGTATTAGTGCTCTTTCGATGATACGGCATTGGTGTTGAGCAAACATGACACGTATACAGTTCTGTTTTCCAGAATTAGGTGGTTACGCCATATACGAACTTCCCTAATTACCAGTTTTGTAAATGGTGTCCGTCACATTTGCCTTTTCCGTCCATCCAGATAACATTGAAGATCTGGTGTGTTACTAAACTAAAAACTAATGGGGTATCTCTGTACAGTAGTGGTTGATATAAAAGGAGAAAAGCTCATTGGCTGGATGGTCGTGTTCGTCGTGATACGGATGATGTCGTGTGCGACGCTGAATCTACAGCATACCTGCCTACCTCGGTAGGTATCTAGATAACACGTTCGTGTCCTGTCGCGGTGTTTCGATTGTGAGCAATTGGCCTGATGTTGCTCACGCTAGTCCAAGGACCTCCATTCATCGGAGACAGTCCCCTGGTCTGTTATTCGGCGTGCCCATGGGATTCGATGGGGTCGCAAAGTAGCACGCCGGTCGCCAGGTAGATCAGCGTCTTGTGATATGGGGTACAGTCGGACAATGGGGTAAATTATAGCTTGCCACACCACGCTGTACCACCAAACGTTTCACGGTGAGGACGCAAGGGATGCTTGGGGTTCATCCTCCGAATGACAAACACTGTAGTTCGGATTGGTAGGTGGCATTGACAGCTAGCCACGAGGACAAGGTTACACACACAACCTGTCCCAGCTGGTTGGGATTCCTATCGACGCCGCCTTGCACGTGCCCCAAAAGGGCCTAGGCAACGTCGCGTCCATCAATTACACTCCCCAGAATGAAGTGTTGCTTCCCAGCTGGGTCTGTTGGGGCTCTCGGCTATCGTAAATTCACCCCTGAGGAGCTTCTGATATTAGGCGTGAGCCGATGCTTCATAAGGTAGTGCTAATGGCTCGGCGAAGTTCTTCATCTTGCGTAAGAGGCCAGAGGTAACGGATGACAGCGCGATATAGAATTCATGTAGTCGTCATAGGAAGATACCGCAGGACGAGGAGGGGATGGGCCACCTCGTACTGCCGGCGATGTTGGCGTCAGAGCGATTTCTTCATCCATCATCTTCATCCATGACTCTCTTTTGGGGCGCGGGGGACGACTCGAGGGCTCGTCGTTGGCATATCCTAGCGCACTTCGTTAGCCAGAACAGTTCCGCCGCACAACACGTAGGGAGCCGTATATTGTTGGCGCATTTGCCACGAAACACGAGACGAAAATCTGGACCGACGCCCACAGGCTGCGTGTGTTCTGGGCAGAGTCCTCGTCGAAGATCAAGACCAATCGCATTATCGTAATAACGATGCAAAATGTGCCCAATACGAACAGGGTATACAAGGAGACATATTCTTGTAAGGTTCGTTTTCTGATGCAAATCAGGGGATACGCGATGGCGAGAAGCAATATGTCAATGACGATGTTGGCGACCCCTTGAATGAATAGCTGAACGTAGGCTTGCACACATTGGCCCGGATCGGGATCGGTCTGCCAATACAAGCTAATCGGACGGCATTCGAGCAATGTCGCTAATATGTTTGCGACGAAGGTAACGCCGCTGGCAATCCAGGCTGTCTTGGTTAGTCGGTCTGCCCAAGTTATGCCAGACGTGATGCGCGAGTAGAATAGAAGCAAAAGACAGATCTGGAGCCAGAGAACAACTGTGAGCAGTACCCTGGCCACAAGGACCAGAATACTGCCAATTCTTAAGTGGTACCCGTCGTCGTAGTCGGAGGTGCGCTCATCGTGTAGAACGTCGTTCGCGGTGCCGAATTGCAGGTAGAAGTGGTTGGCGATAACTCTACTAACGATAACTAGGATCGACAGAACAATGAGGAAGAAACTCAGGTCGATAGGTTCTCGGCGCCAACGCGAGATAAGAACTCGACTGGCTAGGATGACGACTGACAATGCCGCACAAGCATAGCCGACCTGTTGCACTTCGGCCGAGTCGTAAGGCATGGTTACATTTTCAGAGTAGATGCTCAAGAAGATCTAAGCAATACATGCTTGCCATCGGCAAAAGAGCGAGATGAGGGATTACTTTGCCAAGTTCGAGTGAGGTAGATAAGTAGGGAGGGGGGAAAGCTTAGAAGAGAGCCTCAAGGCTAGGCACGGGGATCTGGGAGTTGGATGTGAAATAAGATAGATAGCCTTGGCCCCCGAGCCTCTCCGCATGAACAAAAGCCGACGGCACGGTTATTAATAAGAGAATGATATCAATCAGAGCCTAGGGGCGTTCTGGCCGTTGACTAAATTGTAAGAGCAAACGCTTGTCAGATCATAGATGCGCATCTCCACCCCCAGCACGAGTGACTGACCCCAAGGCTAATCTGCTAGCCCATGAACGTTGGCTAGATAGGGTATAGAAATGCTTGCTTGACCCATGGACTCGGGGCACCGGGGGGGAAAGGGATCAAGGGTGACTCTTGGTAGTACGATAGCTCTGCAGGCTACGTGATGATCGTGAAATCGCCCTCCTCGGTCTAAAAAAGAGAGAGATGTGTTCGTTTTGTGGTGGCGTTTGTGTCTGATGGTGTACCGCGAAGTTCTTGATTGGAAGATGACTGCAGGAGGCGGTCTGGAATTGTTTCTGACAGACTCAGGCACTCAGGTCAGGTAAGCAACATACGTCAAGTTCGTTAACGACTGCTGCGTATGGTATGTACATACATACATACATAATAGAGGGCGGAGCTTGGGCACTGGGCACTGGGCACTGGGCAGAGCTGAGTAGAGAGGTGCCAAGGTGCAAAGTTCCCAGATACGACGCTGACCAGGGGCATGATCCTCTCGAGTCGAGTCTTTCCCCCCTAAGCTGCGCATCATCTATTAGCCAAGCGCCATTGGCCGCTAAGTCCGGGGGGTTGTAGCCGAGAGCTTGGGACTAAGGAGGGAAAGTCGGGGGATCTGCGGTGACTAGTACTCTACTTTGGAAAAAAATCTCCAACCGATATGACAATTGAATAGCTTCAGAATCGTTAATGGGCTTCTCTATTTGATGTGTTCCTGTTCCAAACGAGAATAGCCTGCGGCATTATTAGTGTGATAGTATGATAGTAATATCTCAAGTATGTAGTAGGATGTATGTAGGTAATTAGGTTGGACGTATTGATGTCTCTCGATTCTCACAGTTGAACTGACTCGCGCTCCGAACCGACAGCCTGGTAATCTAGATTTTCCCTAACAAAATAGGGCAAGACAGCCGTTCTAACCGAGCCAACTTCATTGGATTTGAAGTTAGAGTTTGTTAAGCTTTATTAAGCTAAGATATTTGATAGAAGCCTAAGCTCAACTCGGCTTAAGCTAGGCGTATGATTCAGGGCCTAAAACGTAGTTTCAAGTTCGCCATTGTTTTCACACTGATTTCTCTTCGATACTGACATCTCCTTTCGTCAGCTATCCTAAACTGGATGCGACCAAATTGTATAGCTTCTGCGGAGTGCACATCATCGCGAGCCAGAAATTCACAGCATACGTCACTGTCTCAGAAGGTTCTGTGCTTGCCATCCAGCGTTCCTAAAACGTCCAAGCTCTGCTGCACCAAGCCAAGCTTGCGACTGGAAATGTAGAGAACTTGAATGCTTCTTACGGTTGATCGGTTTCTCCAACGTTATCTAACGTTAAGTCATCGGAGGCCCGAATCTCGTGGTAGAACTCATGAAACAATCAACTCTACAAAGTATTCCCGCCACAACAACGATTTTCTGACAGGCCCGGCGGCCTTGACAAGTTGGTAATTTTGAGTATCCGCCAATCGGCGAGCCGTTCATTTGTATTCCCAGTTGATTGTGCCAGCCCCCCTTGTATAATGTCGCCGTCTTTCTCCCAAAGCCCAAGCATATTCATCACTTTGCTAACAACGCCGTCACCTTGTCGCCGACTCACAGGCTTTCTTCCGTGTTTTCGGCCCAGTTGCGGTAATATGCCGGTGAATTCCCCAGGTACATAACGCCCTTGCATCGGCCCAGATTCCCAACCTCGGCTCAGTGATCACAGCATGTCCTCAATCAAAGCCAACGCTGGGTCTGGGTCTGTTGCGCCGAAGAGGTCTACTCGTGTCGATAAGGTGTCAGCCGTTTCCTAATGTGCAGTGCCTGAGACATCCTCAGAGTCTCAGCCATAAGCCGCCACGTGCATATAGGTTCGGAGTGCAATGGCAGTCATATCTGAGATCTGCGTGCCAATCATCGTCGGTGAGGCACCTGGTAGCATCACATATGTCGGCTGGAAGCCTCCTTGTCGCACCGTGTCCTACATCTAGAGCGGAATACACGGATCGACTGACGCTCAGCCTTCTCATCATGCTATCATTCAGGAATTGTAGCAAAGATAGGCTGCTCTTCGAGACGATCTACCACGAGCCTGATGAGATCCCGCTTCTTGCCTAGCTAAGCGATACCATGATGCGTGCCATGATTTGGAGGCTCTTGTCTGCACCAAGTGCCAGGAGTACCGCGATCAGAGTAAAGTTGGTCAATCATGAATCTGTATTGGAGGGGTCAATGCTGATATCGAGCTAGATGGCTAACTAGGCCGCGAACTTCTCCCGAACGACTTCGAAGTTACCATGAACAATGGATAGGGCCTGTGCTATTGCCTACCTCTGTTCCTGAATCTTCCCAACGGCGTTGCCGTTCCTCTTTCCGTACCGCCCCCAATTTGTGAGCGGTGGCAGCTGGGTTCTTCATCGCGTGGCGTTGAAAGGTCTTTACCAGGTGATGATAAGAACGCCTCTTCGAGCTTCGATTTACGTAAACTCATTCAGGAGGCTTTGATCCATCGCCAATTGAAGACATATGCTGTTTGAGATAATCTTCGTAAATCCTACCCGACTCAAGCCATTCGCCACCCTCTTTTTCAAACCAGCCTTTCCAACGACTCTACAACGCGCACAGAAATCCTACATCCCATGTACTTGGACGAACCAACAATTTCCCCGCCAAAGAGCCAGGCCATACCAATGAATCAATGAGAATCGAAGTGCTACCATCAGAGGGACCGGGATTTGGAACAGAATTGGTAACGAAGCCGAAGACACGAGATTTGAGGCTGACTCGGTGTGACCGAGTTCTAATTTCACGAATCGAAGGCGGCGTTAACAGTACTCCATCCAAAGCCCCTGGTGTACTGCGGCTGTCAATACGGATCCGGACCGCTTCAGCACACCCCAAGGCGAACATGCTAGTGTCATCCTTCCTTAAGTTCGATTAACTTGATGTTTGGTGTATAGACTCGGGAACAGGTCGTCCTCTTTGATAGATCAACTCCAGCTTTCTTCGCAACCCAGTACCATTCAACTTGACACACTAGGTACTGTCTCCAGACCTTCAAGGTGCGAATTTGGCGTATATCAAACGTCCAGCGCGTTTTTAGGTGAGTATCGAGGTTAGATACCCACCAAGGTACCTATGTACATCATATCTACAGTTCCTCTGGCCGACCAATGAACAACACAATCTTGAATATCACTACGGCACAACGCTTCCGCCCGATTGCCTGGTTTCCTGGCACCACGTCTCCATAGTATCACAAACTCATCTCTTTCTACCTACCTAGGTTATGTATTCACTACAAATATCATAATATTGGGCGATGCGTATACTCCATAGACCGGAATTTAGGTATTGTCGCCGCATGCCGCAGTTTAGCCCTAACCAGGACAGCGCCGATACTAGTGCGTCACGTAGGATGAGTCTACCACCCCCGCCCCGGGACTTGCTATAACAACTCCTTGGACATAAAGCATCAACATTCGCCCCTATAACTTTGCGCAACTCCTTGTAATCGATCATCATATGAGATTAACCGATGAAGTATTATTTCTAAGATTGATCCTCGTCTTGATCCCAATACTTCTCGTTACTAAAAATATGGCTCCAGTTCTGCCGATATGGGCTTTGATGCCTCTGGCAGGCATCGCGGCAGTATGTCCGTTACATAATGGTTCCTTTCCAATCACGCAGAGCTTCGTAGCTAACTCTCGCTACTCCAAAGACTCTGATATACGGCATCTCAGTAATGGTCTTTAATGTATTCTTGCACCCGCTGAGAAAATACCCCGGGGATCGATGGGGTGTCGCCAGCCGTCTACCCTACCTGTGGGCTAAATTCCATGGAACGGCGACGCACCGCAGCAAAAGACTCCATGACAAGTACGGCGACGTCGTGAGGATCGCTCCGGATACACTTTCTTACAGCACCAGCCAGGCTTGGTCCGGTCAGTCTTCCAGAGACTCGTGGTCGAGACTTTGATTCTTCGCAGTGTTGCTGATGGATACATCGCATTTAGATATATATGGCCCCAAACAGTCCAAGATGCGCGGGAATATTCCAAAAGACCCGTTGTTTTTGACCGGAACCCCTGAATCTTTGGTGGGTGCCGATGAAGAGAACCACCGGAGAATTCGGCGATTTGCAGCGCCCGGATTCTCCGAAAGGTCCGTCGCTCTACAGTACGACCTCCTGGAACGATACACGGCCCTGTTCATTTCACGGCTACGCGACGAGTCGACCCGTCACGGGGAAGTCGACTTCGTCTATTGGATCAACGCTTTGACCACCGACATTATAGGCGAGCTAGCCTTTGGGGAGAATTTCGGCGGACTCGAGTCCGGCGAGGTCCACCCCTGGCTGCGGGCCATCTTCAAGTTTATGAAGCTTGCATTCCTCGCTATCGAGCTGAAGCGTTTCCCGCGTTGGGTAGGCCGGCTATGTAGGCTGATCGTAACAGGTACGATGAAACGGCCCGGTAAAGTCCGGTCTTTCGGGAACGACGCAGTCCAGCGTCGGATGGCGTTGGGAACCGACAGGCCCGACCTCCTTTCCAGCATGATCAAACAGCACGAGCAGGGCAAGGTAAGCGAGGGCGAGGTCCGAGAGGCCGCGGTCACTTTCATCATCGCCGGAAGTGAGACGACGGCAACCCTGCTCTCGGGCTGCCTCTACCTCCTGTGCCAAAACCCGGTGATCATGCAGAAGATCACCGACATTATCCGCTCCGATTACACCTCCGCCGCAGACCTGAATTTTGTAAAACTTCAGAATCACGAGTACTTGAATGCCGTGCTGAACGAAGCACTACGCTTATACCCTCCCGCGCCGGACTCGCTCTTCCGCCGCACCAAGGAGCCGGCTGTCGTGCTCGGGGAAGTCGTCCCGCCCGACACGTGCATGACGGTGAACCTGTGGGCTGCGAACAGGTCGCCGCGCAACTTCCACCGACCGGAGGAGTTTGTGCCGGAACGGTGGCTGAAGGATCCCCCTCCCGAGTTTCAAAACGACGACAGGGCGGTCGCGAAACCGTTTAGTTTCGGGCCCCGGGATTGCCTGGGCAAAAAGTGAGTGAGCTCGTGCCTTGAACTTGAGTGAGTGTCTGCTGACAGGTACCCGACAGTCTCGCGTGGGCTGAGATGCGCCATGTTCTGGCTAGTATCCTGTGGCACCTGGATGCTGAGCTTCTCCCGGCCAGCCGTAATTGGATTGATGACTCGAGGCTTTACTTCTTATGGGAAAAGCCGGAGTTGATGATGAGGTTCAAGCAGAGGGAGTGGGAGTAATGGTGTTTTGGTACTTGAGCATGTTTTGTATAGTTTGACATACTTCATGTCTTTGGTGTGCTATAGCCACCCCGTGCCAAATACCCCTTACTTTGGATTGTATATAAAATTTCACAGAGTGATCGGTTCAGTGAACATAGTAGATGACATGCCATACTATATATACATGTGTATCACTAGGGACAAAGTCATATCAGCCAAGACTAGAAAACATATTATTATTATTAGGTATATGATCAACAGACATTTCAGAACCCAAGCAACACGACAGAGCATATCAGATCTCTCATTCACTCACTTACCAAGATACTTACCTACCTACCAGGGTACACTAAAACTAAGCACTCACTCACCTCAATTCTTCTTCCCGCAAGACTCAACACACCAGTCACACGGCTTCTCACCCCCTTCCACAAAGCGGAACAAGCACCCGCACTCGCAGTTACACCGGAACAAAGCACGACACTGTCCGCACCGCGCATGTCCGCACCCCTGAAAGCACCGCATCGCGTCAGCCGGCGTCCGGTTCGGCCGCGCGCAGTGGTGGCACCGCCAGCTCAGCTCCGGCACCACCACGTCGCCCGGCGGCCGCTCCACCGTAACCACAGACGGCGCCCGCTCGCTCGGCGGCTCGCACGCGTTGCGCTTACACGGGTCGCAGAGCGCGACGCCGGAAAGGCCGACCGCGAGGGCGCCGCATTTGTGCTTCCGGCATGCGCATACGTCCCAGACCAGCGTGTGGCGGTCGCGCAGGGTGTGGCAGCGGGAACAGCGCCAGCCGACTTGCTTGACGGCGCTGCAGTTGCTGCATAGGAAGGGCTTGGTCAGACAGACGAAGCCGCAGGTGTTTTCGAGGTCGGGTGGCGCTGTTACGGTTTGGTATGCGTCGCAGGGCTCGGGCGGCGTGCGCTTGAGCAGGTTGCGGGCTTTGGCTTTCATGCAGTACTCCCATGTGGACCGGATGTGGCCGCAGGGGTACTTTGAGAGGGTCTTGGTGCAGCCGCAGGATTTCATTGTTTGTTTGTTCGTGTTGCTGCGAAGGGGTTGGTTAGGTGGGGTGGATTCGGGGGAGGTTTGGATGTATGTAAGTATTGGAAGCATTTGTTTACTAGGTCTGGAGCTAGGTGTAGAAATAGATGTGTGTTTGTTCTTTCAGTTGCTTTGAGATTATCGAGGATGTTGTGAAGCTTCATTAAGCTGTTTTGTCTATTTATAATGTCTTTTACTATACTTTGTCTGATGCTGTTGGCTCGTTGGGGAACAAGGAGGATGATCCAGAACAATCCATTGTAGGACGTATCGTCTTTGTAGGATGGCTCATCGAACAGAGTTACCTTCTATACACTTCACTCAGGGCCTGGCGTTGGTTTAGCCGTCTAGACTGGAGTGGAAGGGCCATCTATGCATGACTATCTCACATAAATCAGAGACTTTCCGAAAACCCATGGCCCGAATGGAAGAAGTATGCCGTTGTAGTAACCCAGGTAAACAATGCGTGTTTTATCCTAATAGTGGCCTCAAAATCTTAGTGTATTGCATTTGGCTATCGAGAAATGGACCTATTTTTCTGAATATCTACGTCTCAGCTAATAAGGCGTAGTATAAAGGCAAGTCGACCAACCTGATCTTATACACGTGTCTGGAGTAAGTCTTCTCTCCTTTCCATTTATCTTCTTCAGCATCCTCCACTGATCTATTCCATACCGTTTCCCCAGCCTCCTCTATTTCTTTTCACAGCCTCTCCTACATCTCCTTTCTATCTCTTATCCTTCTTCTACCGGCCTCTTCTCTTTCTCTTTCTAATCCAACTCATACACCAATGCCTAACAACTCAGATTCCGTAACACAACTGCCTATAGATAGACGATCACATATCTTACACATGTTCATAAGCAGCCAGAAAGTTGCATTATACTTATGCGTATAAACCTAGCATTATATACGCAGGTACGTAGGGTCAAATCCCATCTACCCGCCTACCAAGGCTGTATCATATCCGCCCTGATAACCTTCCCAACATCCCCATCCCTCTTCCCCTGCACAACATCCCTTACGAACTGCCCACCCTTCGACGGATCAAGGGCCCCCATCTAACCAAGCCAAGCGTCAGCATATGCTATAGACTATGTACGTAGGAAGCCGGGTACGACTATAAGCACTATTTTCCCTCTTTCCTCCCGCAACAGTGAGAAAAAAAAGGGAAATCCGGGAAAAAGGAAAAAGGAAAAAGGGGAAGGGGAAGGGGAAGGGGCAAGAACCAAAAAAAAAAAAAAAAAACCAACCTGCTTCAGCCGCTCCGCGCCAATGCCCCCCAAGCCCGTAGCCAAGAAGCCCGGCGAAATAGCCCAGACCTTGACGCCATCATTCTTCAACAAGCGGTGCCACTCGCGCATGACCATATTAAGCCCCGTCTTCGCCGAGCGGTAGCTCGTAACATTGAAGCCGACGATCTGCTTCGGCCAGCCAGCCGGCGGGCTGCTGTTGATGCGAGCCAGGCTGGGGTTGTCCGTGCTCTCGGTCTCGGCCAGGGTGCTGGTGCCGCTGGTGACGAACATGAGGCGCGGGTCGGCGGACCGCAGCAGCAGCGGCGCCGCCAGCGTCGTCAGCACGTGGGTCCCGCTGACGTTGGTGTCCCAGCTCTTGTTGAAGGCCTCGCGGATCGTCGACTTGCCCTGCGGCACCTCCTGGTCGAAGCCGCCGCCGCCGTTGTTGATCAGCACGTCTAGCGTGCCGCCGTGCCGCGCCTCTAGCGCCGACACTGCCGCCTCCAGCGACGCGTCCGAGTTCAGGTCTACTGCCAGCGTGCTCAGCGACGACCGCGACTGCGGGGCTTCCTTCTGCAGCGCGGCGATGGCAGCCTCGCCCTTGGAGACGGTGCGGCACCCGATGATGATCTCGTAAGGGATGTCTGTCTGGTACAGGGCCTTGACGATTTCGTAGCCGAGGCCGGTATTACCTATTATCAGGTCTTTATTAATTTCGGATGTCCGTTGTGGTCAATGATGGGAGTTTAGGTGGGTATTTAGTCGTCTTACCGCCGGTGACCAGGATGATCTTCTTGTCTGATGCCATTGTCAAGACTGGAACTGGGATTGTTGAACTTGGTGTATATGTCTTGGTTCTGTACTCTATCTGTAATGGGCAATTGACGAACGGTGGAAAACCATGAGTCGAGAGCAGCCTTTTATGTGCGTAGAGAATGATTCAGTGACATCCCACACTAAACCCTTCGTGTAAGTTAAGGACCATCCAGAAGTACAACACGTCCACCTACTACTATCCGTACGCTCCGACTTCTATTGGCCATCATAACCCCGAAAGGCGAGCCCGGTTCGAGGACAGACGACCCACTCTGGACCCTATCTCCGGCAGCGATGAACACGCGAAGACCCTGGCTTGACTATGTTGGTGTGTTACGTAATCCACCACCATATCTCGTTCTAGTCGTGTAGCACATTAGTACATATATACCCCTTGTATATATCAACCATGTACTTATATCAGGGACCTACGTAATTAGGCGGTCCGTTGCGACATCATGTATCGCATCTTACTGGCTCGTAATAAATAAAAAATCAATCTCATTCAACAGTTATAACCTCTGCGGATACTCTAGGTAACAACGACGACATACGATGATGCCCTCCCTTTGACCAATCCGCCCAAAAAACATTCGAGACAAAAAAGCACCGTGTAAGCGCGAGCCTCAGCAGGCCATTTACAGTCGCCACACTTAATGAAGGAACCACATCCCCTATAGTCGGAGCCCTGCATCCAGCCAGCATTCTGCCGACTCTTTAATATTCTCCTAGGACCTACGTACAATGTTGATGGTCCCTTTTCTGAGTGGTCTGCTGATGCGTAAGACGGTCCTTGATTCTCCTCAACTCCAGAATGATTCTGAGAAATAAGATAGCTTCGGGTATGTCGGTGCAATTTTTCCGCAACGAATGCAGTCCTAGTCCCAACCGCGGTAGATTGGCGCAGAATCGAGGCTTGTGAATGGATACGAATTAAAAGACGTGCAAAGAAAAATGCGATGGTCGTAAGCGTCGTAAGGATCCATGAATGGTCTTCGTAGCAGAAAAATAGGTAGTAGGTGGTAGGTAGACGGTGGAAATGGTATAGGGAGCGATAGACTGGAACAGAAGAAAGGGCCAGGGTAGGCCGGAGCGTGGTGTTTTCGAAATTATGAGATAAGAAGCTATGTGATTAAGCTACGTGATTACCCACGAGCGCGTGTGGTGCCCACAGGTGTCGGTGTCGTCGACGGCCCAGGATGCGGATGGGTGTGCGAGTGAGAATGAGAATGAGAATGAGAATGAGTATGGGAGTGAGAACCAGGGATACGACCACGCTTGGTGTGGGATAGCGTCCCAACATCGTGTTTTCCTATGTGAAAAGTTAACATGTGCACCGTCTAAACTTGCCATCGTCACAACTTACCATCACAGCAGGCTCTGACATTTTCGAGTCTGTCTGAAGTTCGGTCTTGGTGCTCGATTAGCTGCCGCAAATCCTCGGCACTGTCAGGCACTTCGCTGGCTTCGTAGATGGCGCTGTCCTGAGGAAGATTACTTCTGCTCCTTAGACTGGTGAACGTGCTGTTTATCGTGCTCGATTTCCAGTAGCCGCTCAGCCTGCCCAGAGTGCCGCTACGAAGAGTTTCCCTCTCGCGCGTCGGAGTCAGGGTGGGGATGCTCATCGAGTATTCCACGTTGGGCGAGCCATTGTGCGTGGTCCTAGAGTTGTACGAGGATAGAGATGGTGGTGCTCGTGCACGGTTGCCATTGGCCGGCCGCCGGTGAATCGACGGATTGAACTCGTCGACGTCCTCTTGGGTTATCTGACCAGCTACCTCCTCTGCCTCCGCTTGAGCTTCATTGCCCGTTCGAAGCAAGAGGTAAGACAATGCGTTGAACCAAGTCTCGTGCCGCTGGCCGGTCGTGCACGTGAACTTGATAGTTCGGCCGGGAGAAATGATGACAAGACTCTTGCGGTGAAGCCCGGGTGGCATAGGGTTGTCGTCCGCCACTATCCGTACGGCTTCGATCGGGATACTCTTGGCTTTTAATTCGGATTGGCGAGCGCTCGACGGGTCACGATCGCTCCAGTACAATGTTCTGGTGTAGGGGTGCACCCAGAAATATCGCCTATGCCTGTTCTCCGACAGTTCTCCGCGCCCGGTTTTGCGCGTGTATTTCCAGAGATATTCGCCAATCATGGTCTGCGTGATGGCTTGGATCATGCGAGGGTCGGTGTTGGGACCAAAAGTCGAAGGATCCGCCCCCATCTCACCACGGATGTTAAACCTAGTGTCAATCTCGGACGCGAAGGACGACACGGACGATTGTCTGCTGCGAAGGGGCACCCTCGTGGGGGAATGAACATCTGCATGACCCGGCAACGAGGATCTGCCAGCTCGGGGCGTCGGCGTGCCTCTAACAGAAGATGGAGACATAGGACGCCTAATGCTTGGGGTCTCTGGTCGCGAAACTGGTGCCTTGTAAGCCGACGCAGGGAACAGCGGAGGTCCCATTGTTCCTTTACCGCCGCCGGACGAGCCCGTGCGTGCAGCCTCAATTGCCTCCCTGTGATTAGATGGTAGGGGAGGTCTATTTGCCAAACCTCGAACGCTAGCTGAACTACCCGGTCGTCGTACAGGTATCGACTCAGGCGCGGCAACTATGCCAGATTCACTCGCCGTTTGCTTCGCCCTCTCTTCGTCGAAAGGCGTCACGGTGACCTCACCACGAGCAGTTGTAATCGTGACAGAGTCGGGAGATACTTGATTCGGGCGCTTAAGCAGTTGATCGAGGCCGTCCGAAGTCAAGGTGGTCTGTGAACTCTGGTCAAAAGTGGGGGTTGGTCGCCTTTGCGATGGTCGGATATCCGTGTTGGTCGATATTTCCTTAAATGGACGTTGGGACTCCGGCGTCTGGGGGCCAGCTGGAGCGCTGGGAGATTGGCGAGTGTCATCTTCAGCAATCTCCAGTGTGGATGGCTTCTCGCCTCTTCGTCCAAGCAATCCAAGCGCAGCAGAAGGGGGTGTTTGTGGTTGATGGTCTTCGCGCGGGATGATGAATGCCTCTCGTCTTGGGGTCTTGGGCTCAGATACTTCGATTGGTTCGGTTGAAGTTGAGGTCATCGGTGAGAAGCCAAGGGTAGGTGGTTCGACTTCCAGGGATTTCCGAAGAGCCTCGAGTTCCGTAGCATGGTGGGCCAGTAACTTCTCCATCTCTGCAGCGCTCTCTTCCCGAAGTGAGTCGAGAGTGTTTGTATGATCAGCCTGGAGAGCCTCCAATCGTTCCGCGAGCGTAGCGTCAGCGTCGCGCTTTATCTGGGCCAACTGCTGAGAATAGCTTGCGTTAAGGGCTTCAAGGGCGTCGCTCTGGTCAGCAGCATGCTGACTTCTCAGCTCTTCGAGCACTCTGACGTTGTCATTCTTGAGATTGTCCAAGGCAGTATCAAGCGTGGATTGGTGCTCGGTACGCAGAGCCTCCAGTGCTTCAGCATGTGTTGTCTTGAGCTGCTCGAATTCTCGCGTGTGTGACGTTTGATTCTCGCTCTTCAGGTTTTCTAACTCTCTGGTATGGGCTGCTACCAGCGATGACAAGGCCTCGGACTTTGCATTGTCACCTTCTTGGTGGAGGCTTTCGAGTTCGCGCGTGTGATTATCTACCACCTCTTGCAACTTCTGTGACTGTATCGTTTCGTGTTCAGCTCTGAGGGCATCGATCTCGCTTGAGTGGTTCTTGATTAAAGCAGCCAATGCATCTGTCATAGCCTTGTCGCTCTCTTGACGAAGGTTCTCCATCTCCTGTGAGTGCATTCCTGCTAGTTCCTGAATTCTTTGCGACAGGACTGCTTCGTGCTCACTCTTGATGGAGTCTATGCTCTCGGCGTGACTGGCATGTAGAGCCGCGAGTTCGGCAGCATTGGATGACTCAATTTCCTGGCGAAGGTTGTCAAGTGCCTGCGAATGAGAACTCGTGAGTTCTTCTACAAGCGTAGCTTTGCCGGACTCATGCTCCGAACTCAATACAGCCAACTCCTTGACGTGGTTCTGGCGAAGGCCTTCAAGTTCCTGTGAATGGGAGACAGTGATATCTTCCAGTGCTTTATTCTTGGAAGACTCGTGCTGCTGTTTTAAGACATCCAACTCCTCGAGGTGTTTGGAAGTGATACCATCCAGTTCTTTCAACCTCGAAGCAGTTGCTTCACTCTTCAGTGCGTCAACATGCCTCTCGTGGGCGGCCTTAAGAGATTCCAGGGCTTGTAGCTGCGATTGCTCGCTGTCACGCTTTTGGGCTTCCAGAACCTCTGCATGGGCAGCATTGAGGGCCTCGATTTGTTGACTGTGTGCCGCATTACCTTCCATCTTAGATGATTCGATCTGTTTGTCAATGACTGCCTTGAAGGCTTCTAGTTCCCGGGCGCGGGTAGCGGCATGTTGGCTGTTTAGAGCATCGATCTCTTGTGCGTGGGTTTCCTTCAGAACCCCGAGTTCCCTTGACAGTTTCGCCTCGCTCTCGGCCCTGACAGAATCGATTTGCTTGCTGTGAGAGGCGACGAGCGCAGCGACTTCCGCGGCGTGCTGATCAGCATTTTCTTTCTTCATGTCATCCATTTGTTTGATATGTGCTGCTTGGATCGAATTCAGTTCCCCGGCGTGTGCAGTAGCCAGAGTGTTCTTGACTTCTTCCACTTGCTGCGAGTGAGCCGCTTTCAAAGCGTCAAGCTCCGTAGAATGGGCGGCGTCAGATTGTTGCTTCGCCCTGTCAAGCTGCTGGGCATAACCTGCTTGGAGGGATTGAACTTCGTTGGCATGGGTGCTGACCAACTCGCTCTTTAGTTGGTTAATCTGGTCAGAATGGGCAGCGGCTAAGGCGGCAATCTCTGCAGCGTGACGGGTATTGCTGTCGTCCCTTATGCTGTTCAACTCGTCCACATGTTTAGCCTTTTGAGCCTCCAACTCGGTAGTATGTGCAGCCTTGATCTCGGTTTCTCTGATCGCTATCTGCTCGGCATGAGAAGATCTGAGAGCCTCCAACTCTGCATCATGGGCGGCCTTACGTTCCCACTCTTTCTGGGATATCTGATCTGCGAAGGTGGTTTTCAAGGCCTCCAGTTCTTGGCCATGGGCTGTTTGGCTTTCGGCAGCTGTCTTGACGGCTTGGTCAGCATAACCTGATCGAAGCTCCTCGATCTCGCGTGCATGAGCTGCGCGGGTCTCTGCAAGCATCTTGCTTATATCTTCTGCGTGGCCAGTCTTGAGCGTTTCCTGTTCTTGCAAATGGGCACTTCGAGCATCAGAAATCGCTTTACTAATCTCGTTGGCGTGGCTCGACTTCAGCGCTTCCAGCTCTTTAGCGTGAGTTGCGTGGGCTTCTGCGACGACCTTGCTGATCTCCTCTGCATGATTTGACTTGAGCGACTCCAGTTCTTGTGCAAAGGCAATCTGAGCACCAGCCACGGCATCTTTAACTTCGTCAGCGTGGCTTGATTTTAGAGCCTCTAGTTCCCGTGCATGTGCAGCCTGGACCTCAGCGATGGAGTCTCTTATCTCGTCACCATGGCTCGACCTAAGGCTTTCGAGCTCGTGTGAATGGGCCAAGCTGGCTTCTGCCTGTACAGCGTTCAGCTGCTCTGAATGCCGACTCTTCAGATCTTCCAGAGCAGCGTTGTAAGCAGCCGTCTTCTCGTCGCTGATGTCCTTCAAAGCCTTCTCGTGTTCGACCTGTAACGCTGCAAGCTCAGCTACATGAGGATCCGGGGCGGAGATAGGCTCAACATCGTGAGAATGAACGCCGGAAAATTCGAGTTCAAGGGCAGAACGGGAGTCTCCTTTTGGTGGTGATGTGGGGGGCGAGGGGAACTTGGCAAGTTTTTCATCCATGTCGTGCGCAACAGAGTCGTACGACGAGGTAGAAAATCGACTATCAACAGTATCCAGGGACATTGGCCGGCCGGCACGTTGCTCTGGCAGCTCATCTGTCATTGTACCGTTATCGACCATCATGACCCTGGGCAGCGGCGGTAGAGGCGGTGGAGGTGACACAGTGCGGCCCCTAAATGACCTCCTACTAGGAGTCACAGATAGGTTTGATTCGTTGTCGCTGGCATCAAACTCGCCCAGCTCGGCCGCCAAGCTTTGAATGCCCTGCTGAGGAGTGCCTGCGGCACTGCTTGCAATACTTGGAGGACTGCTATGGAATATCGGCTCTTCACTGGTCTGTCTCGAACGGCGGAAAGCACCACGGCTCACTCGGAGTGGGAATCTCTGCTGAAGCGGCGGTACCGTAGGCGTCCTCATGTCATTCTCAAAGCCATAATCTTCGTCTTCGGTCGAAGCCGTACTATGCATAGATCCGCTGCGTGTCAAGCCAACAGAAAAGCTGGGCGGCCGAACCTTGGGGGTGCGGCGCTTCAGGGGGCTCTCTGTCTCGGTTTCAGCATCTTCATCGCTCGAAAATTCTTCGGCACCGGTATGAAAGTCGTCGGTCTCGGTTGCGCGCTCATTGGCGGTTTCGAATGCTGCGTCGCTCGTGTCGTTGGCAGTTTCGAACTGACCGAGCGGCTCCTCCGCCACGGACTCGAACTTGCTGGAGCCTCGGGATGCCAATGAAGAACGGGTTGGGCTGGTAGAATCAGGCTGGTCTTCCCAATTTGAATCCTCTGAGAAGACCTCACTACGGACACTGCGGAGGTTGCCAAGAAGACGGGGAGGTTTCTTCAACTCTTTAGAGTCTGCTTTACGGGCGCGTTTGCTTTGAGCTAGAGGGTCTTGTCGTAATTTTTCCAGTTCGTCACGAGCTTCCTGGAGCATGCGCTTGAGCTCGAGCTTTTCGGTCTTCTCTCGGTGGACGTTACTTCTTAATCCCTGAATTGTGCGCTGGGCGTGTGACAAAGACGTCTTCAGCGTTTCCGATTCCAGCATGGAGTGCCGTGGGGTTCCTTTGACAGGCGATGGCGGAGGAGAGTGTTCGGGCGTTGTCTTGTCGTGCGCAGTCTCGAAATCTTCGTCGCTCATGCCGAGAATGGATTCGCGCTCGATTACTCTGCCTCGTAGCGAGGCCGAAACAGCCTTCGCGAGCTCCTGATTCTGCCCAGTCAAGTCCTCGACCTTTTTGCGAAGAGAAGATTGTTCGGCGTCAGCCATGGCAATGTTACGCTTCGCGGTGCCCAACTCAATATCATGTTGCTTGTTAGACGCCGCGTGTTCTTCACTGAGCTTAGCCAAGCTCAGCTTGGCTTCATCCAACTCCCTTTGTGCCGCGTTCTTCTCGGCCTGGAAAGCGTTGACGAGTTGAGTAAGCCTCTTCTCGCGATCTGCGGCGTCTCGTTGGCTAGCTATTAGGTCGTGGATCTGAGTTTCGAGATTCCAGTTCTCGTCCTTGTACCGGTGCTCGCTCTCGTCCAAGGTCTTGACTCGTTGTTTAATTCCTTCAGCTTCGTATTCAAGCTTGGAATTCTCATTCTTGATTTCTTTCAACTCGTCTTCTTTCTCGACAAGGAGTCCTTGCAAATTCCGCACTTGGTCAATCAGGGACGTGGTGACTTCGGTCATGAATTCGACATCGTGGATTCGGTTCGTAGGTTGATTTCGGAGTTTCCTGTTCGGGACGCTGAATTTGGTGGGAGAACCGGTCGCCTGGCCTTCGAACTTGGAAGGGCTGACAGACCGCTACATGTCAATTAAATTAGCAAATTGATGTCCATCCAGCTGTTTGGATATCTCTACAAACTTACCCTGCCACCCTTGCCCTCCGGCACGAAGGGGGATCCCGCAGCAGCTTCATTACTAGGGACTCTCTGCTTTGGTAGAAATGCTCGTGCACTTTCCCTCGCGACTTCGTTGTAGTCCTTTTCAATCTCGACCAACTTCTGGCGGAGATCGTCTGAGAGTTCTCCTTCGGCCTGCTGCTTTTCGACTTCTCTCAGTCTTTCGCTGAGCTCCTTGTGCTGTTGCAAAAGTGCGGTGCCCAGTTTCCCTGCTTCCTCCATCCTTCGATCAGTCTCGGCAAGATGGGCTTCCAGGGCTCGTTTTGCCTGTGCTGGTGATGCACTTGGACCGAGTGCGAAGACTTGGGAATCGAAGTTGGAGAACCGGTGACGGCTAGAACTGGGAGGGGACGTGACGGCCACGAATGGGTCATGTTGAAGATCGTAGGTTGCAGGCGCAGGCGACGAAGCGCCCTCGCGGCCAGGACGAAGGGAAGCCATGGTTGCTTGCTTGCTGATTGACAAAGTTCAAGTCCAAGTCCAGGACCAAGGCCAGGTCCAAGGAGAAGGAGAAGACGATTTCCCCTTGGATTAGAGTTGCGGCATGCAGCCTGATAAAGACGCGAAGGCCGCGCGGATGAAGCGCAAAATTGATCAGTCGGAAGGATTTTGACGTGGCCTGAGCTAGCAAATTGGTTGCCCCTGGGGCCAACAGCCAAAGAGAAGGTCTTTACGGATTCACTGGCAGTAAGTAAGCCCAGCACGCAACAATACACACCAATGAAGAAGCGAATGGTGTGGATTGTGACAATGCCCAACGCTGACGTTGTTGGATGAGCTGGATGATGGCGAAAAATCGAGGCCAGTAACCAGAATTTTGCTACTTTGGTTATTTTCTTTTTGCTGCCAATCGGAGATTGAATGCCCTTTTTTGCCTCCGCGTAAATGTTCCCTCCTTGCTTGCTGGATCAGGTCTCAGCTCAATTCGAATGCACTGGAATGAGTTCCTCAGCAACTAAATTTTTGGGGGGGTCCTTTTCGTGTCGTGACTGGTTCAATTCCAATCCAACTGCAACTGTAGAACGCGCTAAGGTAGACCGAGAGCTTGGGAACACGTTTGGCAGGTTGACTGATATGTAAATACAGTGCGCGGTTAGAGCAGAATGCTGGGGTGACAGTACAACGCGATAATCGATTTATTCTGTCGCACAATATGTAGATTCGCAACGGAAACCTGGGAGTACCTATGTATGTATGTACGTACTGTATTGTATGTATTTCGAAATAGGAATGTTGTCTGGCGGAATTTGCAAGAGCACGATATTTAGGCTGGCTTGCGAGTTGTCGGTAAGTAGATTGCCGACCTAGGCAGCTAGGACAGAATACACAAGTATCGACCGGACGTGGGGGTAAGGGAAAGGAATATCGAAACTGTCTAGACTCAAGAAGAGAGGATACGATATTAACAATTAGACGGAAAACAAAGTTTACTGCACGAAAGAAACGGAAACCAGGTTGTCGCGGTTAATCTGTCTCGGGTAGGTTTAAGAAAAGGTGTAAAACAGGGAAATAAAAACTGATAAAGTCGCGTGTAAAGAAGAGTTGATCGTCAAGTGAACGAGTGACCGAATTAATAAATGAGCAAATGCCAAACGAGTGTGTGTGTATGTTAACTGCAGGGACTTCGCATGTATGCGGTTCAACCTAACGTCGTGTAGTGTAGGACTAGCGACGCGTCCTGCTCTAAGAGGGGAAAAAAAAAGAAAACAATAGACCCAACGACCTGGATCTAGAGAATTTGGAAACTAGGGAAACCCGATACTGAATTCCTGAATTGACTGAGAAAAGGTCTCACAAATACCAGGGACGGGCCCGGGACGGACGGGAAGAAGGGAGGCAGAAGAAACAACAAGAGAGGGAGGGGCGGAAAGGAGACGGATAGAAAGTTCAAGAGAAGAATGGTGTTGATGTTGAAGATGGTAAATCTGTATTAAACAATCAGACAATGCGGGTGGGCGGGCGTGTACCTTAGGGAGGCCGATGCGGTGACGAACCAATTACGGCCTACCTACCTAGGCAGCTAGGGTGAGCTACGCCAGGGGTCATCAGATTTAGAGGAGATTTATTAGCCACTATAAGACAAACAGCAATACATTGGGAGCTGCCATTCAAATCTAGTCTTTGCTTCTATTCTCTTTTTCTGCTACATATCTGTCAACGGCACGAGATCAATGCAATAATTGCCATCACAACTGGAATGATTCATCTTCTGACCAGATGACGAAGCGGTAAACCATTGGGTGATGAGAGATTGTGCTGTTACGCGTGTGTTACGCATAAAGTACTGAAGAAACTCCAATTTTAGAGCTCTCCACCGACATGAGGGGTTCCTTGCTCGCCTGTCAATCTTAACTCCCCTGCTCCCGCTCAGAGAAACAATGCAAGCAGGCAAGGCTGAGGTCTAAGAAGGAGGAAAAATAATAATTGGGTTCGTCCAATCGGTCACACTGTGCAGATCCTGAAGACTTATGCCAATAAGGGCTAGTGTTGGATGCCGTCCAGCAGCGGTACGCTAGCCAAGATAAGAAGCCAGCGGTGTCTAGCGTGGTAGCTATGATCCATTATGTACAGACTTACTAATGCAATAATCCTCTTATGCAATTCTGGAAATGCGATTCTAGAATGTTTCGAGTGCTTAGAAACATTTTCAACAATCACGACGCAGACTTCCAGCTTTCTTTCTCCAACAGCGGAAGAGCTACTAAAAAATAGAAAATTACTCCACTTTGACCCTGTTTCATAATGGCAGACGACAACAGCACCGCAAATAGTGCAGTAGCAACAAATGCCCCCACCGCCCCTGTTGCCATCTTCAAGAAACGGGGCGCAAAGGGGAAGGCAAATTTCAGGAAGCGCCCGGCGACGCCACCGCCAGCCAACTCCGACAGCGACGATGACTACACTTCGTCCGAAGATGAGGCAGGGCAAAGAGTCAAGCGGCGCAAGAAGAATGCCGTAGTAACCGCTTCGTCTAAAGATAACGCGGCTCGCACCAATCGAGAGCACGGCGCGAGATTATTCGAGGCCGATCGAAGTGTACTCATCACTAGTACCAACGATGCCACCAAGCAAACCAACTGGTTTGACGAAGATCCGAGCTTGCTAGGCAAGACGCGACCGCTCCCCGAGCCCAGAGACACACCACAGGCCCCAAATCAACCAGACGGGACCTACAAAGGTCTGGCCAACCAGACAAAATTCATACAGAGGAATCCCAACGCGCCCAGCCGCACCGTCGGGCCCATAAAAGCAGCGACGAACATCAGAACCATCACGGTCACCGACTTTGCGCCCGACGTATGCAAGGATTATAAGCAGACCGGCTTCTGCGGCTTCGGTGACAACTGCAAGTTTCTGCACGCGCGTGAGGACTACAAGCAGGGCTGGCAACTGGATAAAGAATGGGAGAACGTGACCAAGGGCAAGAAGAACGTAGGCGGAAAGGTGGTCGCGAGTACGATTCGGGGCGCCGCCGCCGATGAAGATAGCATGGATCCGGCCGAGGAAGCGTTACTCGAGAAGATCCCGTTCGCGTGCATCATCTGCAAGGAACCGTACAAGGAGCCTATCGTGACGAGGTGCCAGCATTACTTCTGCCTGCCGTGTGCGTTACAGAGGTACAGGAAAGATCCGAGCTGCGCCGCGTGTGGTGCGGGCACTGGAGGCGTGTTCAATACTGCGAAGACGCTGAACAAGCTATTAGAAAAGAAGAAGAATCGGCAAGCCAAGAAGCGACAGAAGGCTATCTCGGCGGGAGAGGAAGTATCGGAAGAGGAAGAGCCCGGGAAGTGAGACGTGGATATTGGCTGATCGCTTGGGTCCATGCTCATCACCTTTGGTTTACAGCCGCGGCTGAGACTTGGGCTTCGTGAGGATGTTCTGAAGTCAGGATACTGTGTCCGGCAAAGTACAAGGCTTGAGTCAGCTCCTGTAGTCCAATAAGGTAACATCTGAAACATTAATGTCATTCGTATTGACATCACGTATGTACGGACTAGAAGCGCAGTTACTATAAAACACAATGGAATTGATTTTCCATGTCATTTGAAACATTGCAATAGCATCTATCGATACGTCTATACTAATGTAATCCTTCTCGGCGCCACCTGCATCCATGGACTCTCTCCATCAACGTAACGCTCATACTTAAACCTATCGAGCATCTCGATGATCAAGCCTACCCGCTGGAATACACCGGGTTCCAGCTCTGTTGCTATGATAGCCATAGCTTCATATGTAATTATGCCAATGTATAGATAATGTTCTTTTTTTCCACCACTCTCGTCACTGAAATCCCCGAGGTCGGCGAACCTTATTGCATCCGTTGTGGGAACGGAATCTGTTATGACTCGACATGTCAGGTGTACCCTGCCTTCCGACACAGAGTTCAGGGTAGCGTCCATTTTCTCGAGATGAAGGCATTCTGTACTGATAACGCAGTTCACGGACATCCATGACCAGGATGGGGCGTGGTGATATCTCTCGAGGTTACGGCTGGAAGGCATGCTACGCCAACAGAGCCCCTGGGGAAGCCAACTTTTCCAGATACCGAATATGCATTCGTCTCCCCATCTCCGACCGAGCTCGTTGATGACTCCAGCAATAGCGTGCACCCTGTCTTCTGCGTAAGTAACCTCGCGCTGGGTATAATCCTGTACTAAGTGGTACCAGAGTATTCTCCTTTCGGAGGTAAGTTGGCGCGGAGGGTTGACACCTCTGCTGTAATCAATTGCACTGGGGGCCACCGGCTGACAATCGATGGTCTGACAACGGAACAGTAGTTCCTGAGGTCCGTAGTAGAGTAATCGTCGGGGAAGGATGGACTCCTGGAAACACCAGCCCCTTTTATCCAGAGGCAGGTCTCCAGTGACCAGTGACCTGGAGGGAATGGACTCTCGGAACGATCGTCAAAGTCCCTATCCGCCCGTCTTCAAGCTTGATTTTGATGTGACAACTCTTCGTCTTTGACTCTGAATATTTGAAAGCGGACCTGATCGAGCCACGTCGATCGTAATCCAAGTAGCTCTGCAAAACCGAGCTTGTCACCGCCGCGCTTATGGAAACTGTGGCGTTCCTATATATGGACCCCATATTCTTGATCTCATGCATCTTGCCTTCATCGTCGTCTTGCAAGATGCACAGCGCGTCGACCCAGAGATAGCGGTACCCCAGAGCTCTTGTACAAGTTACGGCATCCTGGAAAGTTGGGGGAAGCGAAGCGAGCGAGAACCCGTCCATAAAAATGGCCAAGTTGTCTTTCCGCAGTTGGACAGGCTGGTGTTTGCCCCAACAATAACTGAGAACTACATATCCTTCCTCTATGAGATTCGGCGGGCTGCAAAGGCGGATCACCGATGTATCAGGCCCGGCGACGTCAACCACCCGAGCTGGCGGCCGCGCCCCAGCCTCGGCACGACATGCGGGATGTGAGTCGTTACACTGCGAAATGAGTTCTCGTGCAGCTGCTACGACAGTCTGCGATGCCACCTCCGTCTCGACGGGACGAAACGAAGTTAATGCTGATGCCGGGTCCTCTGATGCAGGCTTAGCCAACTTCTACGAGGGTCGTAATGACGTCAAAAGTATCTTGCCTTCGGCCGCGATGGCTCGGTAATCTCCTCCCATCAAATGACCGGTATTATCGTCCTCGACTTCGATCTCAATATCCCCAATCAACGATCCCACACCTTGCGACAGTACACGCACTGAGACCCGGTTGTCTTCAGTGCCCTTAATCGGAACAAAGTGCTCGATAGGTACATCGCCAGACCATTTGGTCTGGAGTTGGATAATAAGATAGCAGAATGGACAGCCCTTGCGGGCATTCTCGACGACTGCCTCTGCATTGCCATGCCTGTATGAGCTGCTATGCCTGTAGGAGCGACCTGATATTTTACGGATGTTGTCGAGCTCAAAAAGGTGGCGGCACTGCTGGCAGAATTCCTCATTCATTCTTGGTTGCGATCATCAAGACAAGAAGATGATTAGGCTGCTGACCAGGTAAATTGCATCCTAAAAGCGGTGTCCGTTGAAGGTAGTAATCTGTACCGTTACTGCCTAATCCGCTCCTACATATGTACTCTCGTAGCATCTTGAGCGCATCGATAATAGGACTGGTCAGCTTGTTCAGATGACACCCTGGGCCACGTGGCGAAACCCGCCAAACATCTCGCTTCATCAGCTAACATGGTATGTATTTGCCGCCCAGGTAGTGCCATTATATATGACACCTATGAGTACTTTGCTTGCATTCAATGAGTCGTTGCTGGTATCTCCTCTTTCTTATAACATACATAAACTTGATATAGGATTAAGTCTCTCTTTAACCAACGAGGTTGACAAGTCGACTACCTACCTAACATTATGTTACCTAAAGGTACCTATGTTTCAGTTGAAGTATTGTTCAGTAATTAAATACCGAAGCATTCGCTCCGATTTGCTTGCAATCACTAACCTGCAGATATTCTAGATAGATGAAGATAATATCCATGGGAGGGCTGTAAGACAGAAATTGGCACTGTTGTTTCTCCATCCTCTCTTTACTGTATCTCCATAAGTGCCTACTTAGGCATGTCGTAACGTACCTACCGTACCATCTCTCACTCAAGAGAGCGGGCAAGGAATGTGTGATAATGGCCGAGAAATGGATCATGACTTGCGTTTGTGACTATCCATAGATGCCTCAAGAGGGCATACACTACCTTTACATACCTAGCTGTGAACACGAGTGGGAGAAACTTATTTCTACTAAGGCAAGAAATTACCGACGGGACTTCATGGGAAAATCCGACTCCGTACCCAGGCCGCCACCCCGTAAAGCGTTTTGCGGCCATGGTAACCTGCGGAGATTGTCCTCGCGTATGGGTCTAAGCCTCCATCACATGTCATGAACGCGTAGGTAGGTAGTTACTTAGCAGGCACTATTCAGAATATCATCTTCATTTTATGTTGGCCTCCTTGTTTACCGTCCGGTATTCGATTACTCAAAATTATTATCTCAGTAATCTGAAGAGCTCGTCCTGTGGGCTGAGAATAAGAGAGAAACGCGGAGTTTACAGACGGAGTTGGATTTCTTAACACTCAGCATACTCTTCTTAACTAGGTAAAAAATCAATTCATGAGGGACGAGACATGGAAGCATGTAAACTTCGTTATTATCTAATGTCTCTATTGAGCTTCTGTATGTAGCTGTAAGGCGATATTCGATCTTTGAAGCGAAACTCGGCCCAAGAATGCGAACTTCGGCCGAGACGCGAAACTCGGCCGCGGCCTGCAATATGTCGTAGCCGACCACCACGTAAAGTAGCCGCTGCCCGTCCGCCGACCATAGCGAATAATGCTGCAGAGGCAGTGCCATGCGCGAGGCTCGGGAGGTCGTAACCGAGTAGCTGGGTTGCCATTAGTGACGTATGCGGAAATTCGGTTTCGATTTTGTATGTATGTCTCATGTCTCAAGGGACGCGCACCTCTTTACTACAAGAACAAACAGCGAGCCATGTGCATCGTCGTGAGAACAAAACCGACTCGTCTCATCTCTACATCAAACATCAAGTAATCTGATAGTTCTGAGAAACAATAAAATTGCAATTTCAAAATGCCAACCGCAATCCCCAGTCAAGCTAGTGACGTCGAGTCGGCACCGCTATGCCACATCCTCACCCCGGTAGGCATGCTAGGCTACGGCCTCAACGAAGACGAGACCACCACAGCCCTACGAGACCTCGTCGCCACCGGCACCCCAACAGCCATGATCCTAGACTCGGGCTCGACGGACTCTGGGCCGGACCGGCTAGCCCAAGAGATCATGGGGAGCCCCCGAAGCTCGTACGTCCGAGACCTAACGAAGCTGCTGAAGCTCGTGCACGAGTACCGCGTGCCGCTAATCTTCAGCTCCGCCGGCGGCGACGGCAGCGACGCCCACGTGCGAGAGATGGTGAAGATCATTGAGGAGATCGCCGCCGAGGAGGGGAACGAGGCGTACGCCTTCAAGACCGCGGCCGTCTTCTCCGGCATCGACAAGACGCTGATCAAAAACCGCCTGCGCGCCAGCGCCATGCGCGGGTGCGGGCCCTGCGTCCCGCCGCTGACCGAAGCCGACGTCGACGCGTCGACGCTAGTCGTGGCGCAGATGGGTCCGGAGCCGTTCATCGACGCGATGCGCGCGACCCCGGGCTTCGACGTCGTCGTCGGCGGCCGCGCCTACGACCCGGCCCCCTACGTGGCGTACTGCGCGTTCCTATGCGGCGCCACGGCGGACGACTGGGCCGAGCCCGCGACCCGCCGCATGTTCGGCGGCTTCACGCACATGGGCAAGATCATGGAGTGCGGCGGCACCTGCGCCGAGCCCAAGTCCCACGGCGCTGTCGCCACGGTGTATCGCGATGGCGAGTTCACCATTGCCCCGTTGACGCCGTCGGCGCGTTGCACGCCTGTTTCGGTGGCGGCGCATACTATGTATGAGAAGTCTCGGCCCGACATCTTGCATGGGCCTGGAGGGTACTTGGATCTGAACGCTGCGACGTACGAGCAGCTTGCCGATCAGCGGTCCATACGAGTGCGTGGTAGCATGTTCCACTTCTCGAAGGAGGAGGGGCTGCCGTATGCTGTGAAGCTGGAAGCAGGTGCTATAGTGGGCTACCGATCGATGTTCATGGGCAGCGTCCGAGACCGTAAGTTCCATTCCTTAAATGCTCCCCTGTCGCGCAGGTTAGAACGCACACTAAGCTGGTACAGCAATCTTGATCAAGCAGCTAGACTCGCTCCTCGACCTCGTCAAGGGCTATGCGGCCAGCCAGCATAGCCAGACCTCGAGCGAGTGGAAGCTGGACTTCCACCTCTACGGAAAGCCAGATGGAAGCGCGCCTGTCGGGCAGTCGCCGGAAGTCTTTATCATCGGTGAGGTGCTGGCGTCTTCACAAGAGCTCGCGACCGGGGTCGCGGCGACAACGCGGATCGGAGTCATTGTATGTCTACTTGTTCCACAACGCATCCCGCGACATCGGCCAGACGCTAACATATATCGAAGCACGGGAGCTACCCAGGGCAAAAGGCGACTTCGGGAAACTTTGCGTTTGGAATCGGTGGGAAGTCTGTTATTGAGATGGGGCCCTGCTCCAAGTTTTCTATATACCATCTGATGGATCTCGAAGATGGAGAGGAGCGTCTGGCCGTGGATGACGATGATGCTACCCCTATGCAAAACAGCGTAAACGGCAATGGTATCTCCAAGCGACGGCAATCCGTCTTCACACAATCTGTCTCGTTGCTGGGCAAGGGCGACAAGTCCTCATCTAAGCTTCCCGCGACCACCACCACCACCGCAAGTACCAACGGCACCAAGTCAAACGGACACAAGCACGCAGCACCAGCCAAAGCCACCAACTCAGCCGCAAACGACCACACCAAGCCCAGCGCTCTCGGCGACCTAGCCCAAGTAGTCCGATCGAAGAACTCCGGGCCGTACGAGATAACATTCGACCTGATCTTCGCGTCGCGAGAGACCTACCTCAAAGTCAAGGACTCGGGGCTCCTTTCCACGAAGCTGATCGCCAACGCGTACGACCTGGCCGAGAGCGACGTCATCTGGTGCGGGTTCTTCGACCCGGCACAGGCTTTCAAGGCCACGATTTCGCGGATCCGGGCCGGGAAGCGCACGGCGGGTGGGAGCTTCATGGAGAACGACGTTCATGGATCGCAGCAGCATCTGGCTCTTGTGAACTTGAAACTGCCTGAGGAACTGGTTGCGGCTCTTGTTTAGATTTGACTTCCTATGGTAGAGTAATGGCGTTGATGTTAGGTATCTTTTATTAGGTAGTGTATAGCGTGTAGGACGTTTGCATATATTATGGCAGTTCGGCGTTGTCTTCATTAGATAGGTACCCCGAGAAACTAGGTAGATAGTCATTTTATACAAAGGACGATGGAAGTCTTCTATATACAATCATTAGATAGGTATTTTCTACAATCCTTGTCCCGGATGAAACTGTGATGCTTCCGCGGACACGGTAAATACATCCCACGAAGGATCGCCCCAAAACATATTCGCGAACGCGAGGTCCGAGGGCCAGGGCTCTACTAGCTCCGAGCCAGAGTCAAACATATCGTCGTGTGGCATCCTGTCCTGCCCCGGTAACGCTTCTACGGTGTTCGGTACCTCGGGCTCCCTGAGCTGGCTGGACTGGCCACGTAGCTCCCGGGCTGTGTTGATCGCGTCCAGCACGATGGATGCCCCCATCCGATCGTTAAGACCCGGGTTGTTTGTATCGGCAGGGATGGGCGCCTGCTTACAAAGCGTCTCGAAGAGACTCGCAACTCTCCCATATTCGTCGTGAGGCTCCTTCGAAAGGGTCTTGAACACCGTGTGAGCCATGATGACATGATTCGCCGCCAGCTGCTGCTCCTCCGGGTTGGCGCTGTTGTTGAGACTAAAATATCTCAGGAGGAAGATGGTCGCAAATGCTAGGCCCCTGAAGTAGTTCTTGGGCAACGTCTGCTCGCGTTGTATTGAGGTGAGGGACTGCGTCTTGTCTTGCCTCTCGTGGAATCGCAGATTTGCCAGGTGGATGATGCGTAGAGCAGCTGCTAGGCCTAGTTTAAGAAGGATTTCCCTCGGAACGGTCCCGACTCGAGTTCGCGTTATCACAAGAGTATAGACATGCATCCTGACAACCAGGACGCTGATGTCGATCATACTCGTCCATCCGTCGGGAAAGGTGACTTTAAGCGTGTCCAGCTCGCCATCTAGGAGCTGCGTCATAGACGTGTCCACTACACCATCGTTTGAGTTATGTGACAGGACGTTGGTAAAGCCTGCCAATGTGAGGAGAACCCTGATCTGAAGCGAGAATTCGGCTGGAACACTGCATTCACTAAGAATTGTCCGAATAGCAGCAAGGTCGGAGGGAGTGTTGATCATAGGAGGGAGGCCGTGGTGCATGCTGAGACTGTGAACGAGTTTTAGCATGTGTCAAATCATATGTGAGATAAGACCGACTTACGATGTGCTGACATAAAAGCAACCGAGCCATGTATTCGTTCTTTCATGGGGACTCCCGGATATGACACCAATGCTATACAGAGAGGGAGGAGTTCCTGACGTTGGATTTGACCGATGAAGACTCATATATAACGCTGCATTGACAGCGATTCCGCAATACAGCCAACTAGGATCGTCGCGTTGGTGTGAGACTGGCATGGGCCACGTGCAGAGAAACAACAGCGCTTGGATTCTGCTTAGAGGCATTGGTGCTCGCAGAGCCTCTACCCTGAGCATTTGCATGTACGGCTCGTAGAGCCGACTGAACAGAGTCTCATCCGAGGGCACGGGCGAACGCTGGGCGACGATAACAACGATCGTCCAGAAGAGAAATGGATGAGAATGATGAATGGTTTTGAGTGATATCGGTCCCAGTATTGGGAGTTGAGGATGAAAGTGGGTGATGAATCTTGCATATTCAGGAGTGGGTTAGTTGTGAATTCTAGGAGGCAGGCAACTTGCATTCGCTTCTGCTTGACCTTAGAATAGACACTCACATTCTAAAGATCTCAATTACTGATTGCCTGTCTACCACGATACCGCTAAGTTCGACCGACTCCAGTCCCATCAGTTCGAACTCGTCTATCAGGATTGCGACTGAGGGTTGCGGTAAGTTTGCAGACGAATCTTGCGAACGGGTAGTATCCGGGTCCGGGCTGGTCGTCGACCCTGCGCGACCTTCTGCTATTCTCTGATCACGAAGTTCTCGTAACTCCCTTGACATGGCCTCGAGTCGTCTATCCACAATGATTAGCTTGGGGATAGAGCAGAGCAAAGAACACAGGGAAGTGACGCACTTTCGAGCTGGCGTCCTTCGAAAGGCCGGGTCAACGGTGCAAGTAAGATTTCTCGACTGGCATCTTGAACAAGGGTTGGGGAACCTGTCCTTGGAGTCACATCGAAGCTGGTTGTCTCGTCAGTCGAGTTGTGATGAAGGGCTGAGGATGACCAAAGGCACCTTTGATTGCTTGCATTCGGTGCATGTCTTGACGGGGCGGACCCCAGGCCAACTGGGAGCGCTTGACGCCATCAGAGATCGGCATTTGATTCGTTGAATGTATAAAGTGGTGATCCCCCTGCAAAATTCAAGCGCAAGTTCTGTCTAACTTAAGGTTATGACTCCGTATGGTGGCTGATATATTGATATATAGATTAGATCTCGGTTAGGTATGCAGACATGAAGAATCGATTGATGGCATCGGGGTGATTGGTGGGTGGTTAATGCAAAGGTATTAATACCTAAAGACACTGGCAGACCGGGTAGGTGCCCATGCAGCCATGGATTTGATGGAATATTTAGAATAGAAAGGCAAACTATTTGCCAAGCACCGACGAAGTCTGATTCGGCTCGCTCCATATTTACCTCCTATCTCCATTTTATCCCGGTAGACGGAAGACGTCACAAGTCTTCCAAGCCTCCGCATAGTGAGTACGATATATAGCAATAGGATTATTATAATAGCAGCTAGGTAACCTTGAATTCACTTATAGAAAGTCTGAATAATCTCTTATCCCTGGACTGTCGGAATAGCTTCGGCATACACTAATTGCTAGGGGACGCGACGCCTGAGGCGGAGCGTTGTGAAGTGTAGGGCCCTTGCATAAGCTTGACTCGTGTTGTGAACGGAAGAAGCCGAAAATCCTAGCCGTAGCTACGGTAGGGCCCTGCGCAGAACCCCGTTTATCGATCAGCCCTACGCTTGAAATTTGTGACCCGCTTTCTGCCTCGGCAGCCGCTGATACTGTTATAGCTGTTATAGGGGAAGGGGGCGGAGCGCGAGGGCTTATGTAACCTAAGACACTCGGAGTTAATCCAGTGTTGTCCTGAGTCCTGACCCTTCAAGCTTCTCTTCGGGAACATTGCCGTACTTTTCATTACCTACCTACCTACCTATTAAACATCGTCCCTTTCACATTTATAGCAGCCAGGTATGGCATGCTGTGCTCTATATGTACCAACTTCGATGTGCGAGAGCTGCTGTTGAAGGCAGAAGCTCAGGAACCAAGAAGCTTCAATGATCCTTCAGCGCCGCACAACCTAGAGTGTCTTCGTCCAGCAGTTCCACATTTCTTCAGCCAGCAGCCAGATCTGCTGTCTCTTCGATCCTCGGCAAGTGGATGCGACCTCTGCAGCTGCATATGGCAATCTTATGCCGGCAGTGCTCACCCCAACGACCTTGCTGATGAAGCCCTGCGGAGTGGCGTGAGCGCGGGGCGGATATACATCGGAACTACGGGTTGGGATGCTACCCTTAATGGCTTACCTCACATCGCCGTTATTCAGGATGGAGACAGAGGGGCGGTGCGCACTCTAGCTTCTTTTGAGGTATGCGCTTTGAGAGGTAAAGAATGCCGATCCCAATGACGAGAGCTTGATTGAACATGGATCCATTTAGGTCGCGAGCCAATGGATCACCAACATCTGCTTGCCAAGTCCATATACAACAGTTCAGGATCAGAGGAATGCCTACAACTAGCCGCTAGTTTACTGAGGGACTGCCTCGATAACCACCGTTCGTGTTCTTCATGTTATCCTATTTCGTCGATACTCCCCACAAGAATCATCGATGTCGAGGCTGTGAACCCGAAGCTGGTGGATGGCAACGGCCGACACGAAACTTTTACCGCTCTTTCGTATTGCTGGGGTGGTGACAGTCACTTCATTCTTACAAGCGCGACGGAACAGGCGCTTCGTGAAGGGTGTCCACTTGATCAATTCCCTGCTACGTTACGTGACGCTATAAACGTTACCAAAGCACTCGGCATCCGTTACATCTGGATCGACGCGCTATGCATCTTTCAGGATTCTACTCAAGACTGGGCTGAAGAGGCTAGTCGGATGCGTGAGGTCTACAGTGGAGCCGTTGTCACGATCGCCGCAGCATCCGCGTCCAAAACTACCGAAGGGATATTTCGAGATCGAATGATTCTAGCTCATCCTAGATGCTGGCTTGATTGGAGAAACGGGCACAAGACTAAGCCCAGAGTATTCCTACGTCCGGGTTCCGAATTATGGGACGAAAGGATGCATCAGAGCTCCCTAAACACCAGAGGCTGGGTTCTTCAAGAAACCCTCCTGGCCCCCCGAACGTTGTGGTTCGGCCACCAACAACTGTGCTTTGAATGCCCGAAAGGCAGTGTGGATGAGGCCGGACGTACCATCAGGATCATGGACATGTATCGTAGCAAGGAGTTCGTCCAAAGACTTCGTGAGCGTCCCCTGTCTGGTTGGAAAAGACGGCTGCTCCCCATCCTCCGAGACTTACATGTCCCCTTGGCTATGCTAATCCCAACTCTTTCATTGACAAACATCATTCGCGCAAGAGACCTCTTTACCATACGCCACAGAGCCATTGTTCATACACCGCTGACGCTACAGGGCTACTTCAAACCGCCTGCTGAGAATTCCGGGCTATCACATTTTGACTATTGGATTAAGATAATCGAGAATTATTCATCGCGACATCTTAGTAAGAAAACTGATACTCTCCGAGCACTGTCCGGGCTCGCAGAAGAGTTTCACCGAGCTACAGGTGACACATACGTTGCTGGGCTCTGGAAGCTGGATATCGTACGAGGCCTTAGCTGGGTAAGCGCGTTATCTTTTCGATGTACCTTTCTACAGAGCTCCTCATCAATGTCACTATTCTTCCCAGGTGTTTCAGTTCCCCAGACATGAGACCCTTTACTGAAACGGCAGACAAAGTCATGCTAACACCGGCCTCTTAGACGAGAGAACCTGTCAGAAGAAAACGCCCAAACGGATACGTAGAAGACGAGCCAACAGTGTCGGGGGTATACCTTGCACCATCGTGGAGTTGGGCCAGCATCCTGGGCCGCACAGTCTTATTCATGGCAAACAACCAATTTGATCATGTGAAACTATTCGCCGAGGTCTTAGATATTGACATCCAACTCGCCACTCATGACCCGTTCGGGGCCGTAAACGGAGGCAGCATAACCCTTCGTGCTCCCATCGTAGAGCTAGACTCTCAGAACTTACTCGACGATCCTCCGCCATCGACACCGTACCCCACGCTATTAACAAAAATCGCTAGCAAAATCAAGTACGGGGGTAATAGTGAGTATGGACAAAAGCACAGAGGTTATGTCGGACAGAAATATGCTATCCTACAGTTGATCGGGTGGCGGCGAGCCATTACTGGGACTTCTGACAACATGTGTTTCTTGGTGCTTGAAAGTGTCGAGGGCAACGAGAGCTGGAGACGGATAGAGGTTCTCTATTTCACTGTGCGGCATGATGTGTTTGGAGACGGCAAGGACGTGGTTCAAGCACAAGCCATTCTCTCGGAAATCAAGCCCACCATTAGGAAGAAGGTTGTAAAGATTATCTAACATCCTTTGAGTACTTGATCGCCGTCCCATCACACGATGCCGATTTCGGAGACGAATTTGAAGAACCGAATACGGCGACCATGATCCGTTTGCGCAAGTCATGCCATGCGGCCTCCCTAGAGTTGGGGTTGATCCTGCACTCGAAGGGCTCTTTGATGGGCACCAAGTTGTCTGGGAACTCAGGCGGATTACCTATGATGATGATGATATTGGTTACGTCGTTGGTGTGCTATATATGATAGTACATACACAGCGCGCACTATGGCGCATCCGACGTCTAGAGTACCCCATAAGGGACAGAGCTAGAGTTTCGCGTGACATAGAAGATCCTCCAACCCTGCCTTAGCATTTCTCCTCCACTCCTGCTCTTAGCATTACTCCTCCTCGCCTGCCTACAGCGTCGCGTCGGCGACATCCGTGCTGCAGCATTACTCTAGCTGGTTAGCGTTGGCGCCAGCTAGCCGTTCTTTGTACCAGGGAAAAACCCCGAACACGCCTCCTTGCTAACGCTTCAGTCCACCCTCATTAGCGCCCAGCGTGCCCTAAGGAAAAACCTGAAGAGACGGACCTGGTAATACCCCAGCAGGATTCGAACCTACTGTATGGCCGGGTTGTCGAACGCACGGGCCATACCATCCAGGCGTTTTACCATTACGCCATGGGGGCGGCGGATTACCTATGTGTGTTGGTGCCGGCATGAGGGGCTCTGGGAGATCAGGGGGGGCTCTTTGGGCCTCCTGCTCCTGCTCATCCTCGGACGCATCGACATCATCGTCAAAATCGTCCCCAGGAAAATCCTGAAAAGGGGCACCGTCATCATCGACGGGGTCGTCATGTTCGACAGGGTCATAGACGGGGTCATCGATGGGGTCCAGTTCCATCGGAGCACTGAGGCTATGCCGATTGTCGGGTTCCCCTTCGTCTTCCGCAGGACGCGCACTCGCGGCTATACCTGAAGAGAATGTTCGGGCGGCGTGTTGCATTCTGCGGTCACCCGCTCTCTTTCTTTTTGAAGCTTCCGGTGTCAGGATCGTTGCTCTCTGACGCAGTCTACTGCTTGGTCTAGGGATGGATCCTGTTCTTGATCTTATCCTGTCTCGCATCTTCAAAGGGACCAATTTTCCTGATCCTCATGCGACATGAATCTCCTGTGGCTGATGATGAGAACATTATGAGCATGGTATTCGTCGGTGGGTTTCTATCTGGGAGTTACATACATGGCGCGCATCTTGGCGCGTTCAGCGTCCAGAGCTGGACTTTTGCTCGACATTAAAAAGGTCTCCGGTGTCCGAGACTGATTACCTCAAGGGTTCTGCTCCCCATAATACTCCCGCTCGCATTTGTATAGTTTCTTGAGCTCCTTGCTGACCTTGCGGATATCGTCCGCGTTTTGAAGGGTATCTCCCCACTGATACGCCGTCAACGATGTCATCCATCCCGTCGTTGTCGGCTGCAGGCTGCTTCAGCTGCCGCCATCTCTCATCCAGCTCGGATGATCTTGTTACTGCATATAACTCTAGGTCGCTGTCTGTTCGGAAGCTTTGTGACTCTGGCCGGCGTGCGGCCATTGTGCTCCTCTTCTCGTGTGTGGTATCCGTACCCTAGCGTCCGATAACGCCTCGAAGGAGCAGTTGCGGCAGCTTCTATATTTGCCCACCATGTCGTACGAGGATGGAATTTCCCATCCCCGGGATGGCCCAACACGAATGTTGTTGGGTTATCCATAATGGATGAATGTTGATACTGACGGATACCTATGGTAGATGTTGGATGTGGTTGATAGAGGTTATGTTAATGGAAGGCGTTGGTAGTGTGGTTGCGTAGGCTGTATTGTGAACAGCTCAGCAGAGATGTACTGCCTGGCGTTTTTCTGACGTTGGTCCTGGCATGCTGAGTTCCTAGGTATCTACGGCATATGCCTGGCCGTGGTGAAATCTGAAGACCAAAGTATCCTATGATACTTGTGCAAAGTCTGATGTTTCTCGAAGTACTCTTCCATCATCTCCGGGGACAAAGAAGTATAATCAAGGGTATCGGGGTATCAGCCTTGAAAGCCGTGATCTATTGGAAGATGAGAGTATGCATTGAAAGTCGTTTTACAGAACTGGACTGAGGGATTTGGGAGCTTCATGACAAGGGGCTTGCCTTCTTCAACGAAGAAGGCGGCTGGATGGTGTGATGGGATTGAGACTGTATCTGGGGCCCGGACAGTGTGTTGCCGGAGGTGGTGGCGCTGGCAGACGTTCCTTTCCAGGATGTCGTCAGTTTTGCCAGTCTTCCTTCTTTTGGGCGCAACGCCGCAAACTCCTGCCACGTCAAGATGTCTCTGTCGACGTTCTCTAGTCGTGGCTCCCAAGCCAGACTCTGGAAGGTTAAGATTATTCCTTCATTAGGGTATGGTTACTCTCTCGTCCAAAAGACAGCGGAACATCAGGGGAGTTAGTGTAAGAAAGACGAGGTGCACAGAAAAGCTGGCTAGATTTCCAGCGTCATCGAAGCCGCATGCTTGCAACTGGTTGTCATTGGGTAAGGTGCAGATGCTGCACTATGAATTGATGTACAAGATCAGAATTGATGTGCAAGATCAATCTCCGTTCATAAATGCAGGCCTGATCTCTTGCTGGGGCGGTATCGGATGGGTTGGTCCGCATTGGAATCGAGGTCCTCGGACTTATAGAGTGCTCCGATATCGGATGTTTTGTTTTTTGTTTCGATCGCGGACATGAAGTGGTGGTTAAAGTTTGGGTAAGGCTTCAAGTTGTATGTAGTATATACCTACATTGCGTACCTGAATGATAGGTAGACACAGGTAACTTATAATATGAAGTACAAATAGGTACCTAGTAGGCAGGTAGGTACCAGGTAGGGATGTCCAAATCAATAGGACGGACTTCCTCGTCGTGCCACGTTCAAAGCGGTCGACTTGGAAAGGGGCTTCGAGATGTGTTCATATCAACTCCTCAAAGAAATCACTATAGCGTTCGAAGAGAATGGAAGAGGTAGGATCCAGTGTAAGAGATCAATATATAGGTCTAGGTAGGTATGGTAGGGTAGGTATGCCTGATAGGTAGATCATATAATATTCACAACACCGATGGACTCCCCGATCCACCACTGGGGATACCCTTTCTGAAGATTTCGACTCCACTTTGTCCGAGTCTTGTCTCTGCTGTTCCAGACATCATTTTCCCTGTTTGGATCCCCGTTGAAGATCAGCAGTCCGTGTCTTGAATACAGGTTTTGGCCCTCGAAACCTGCGCGTCTAAGCACAAGAGAGTAGAAGCACTCTTTAGATTCCAACAGACGCAGGCAGTAGAATGGTTCGTCATCCTGGGTATGTCCAGCTAAAGGAGACCACTCCGCGCTGTCCCCAAAGTAGCACGGCGACGAACCGACGACAATGTCTGCCTCCGCCAACGTGGTCTTCACGAGGACCCCACGAAGGCGGAGGCAAGCATCGGGACTGGTTCGGGCCCATGGCTGAATCTCGCCGCTTTGATTGACCTCAGGCCATCTTTCGACGGCGAAATGAGATTCGGTTTCGAGTACCTGATCTTTGTTCAACCACCTGATTTCCGAATCCATCGAAGCCCATGACCAAGTTGGCGCGCGCCACTCGAGGGCCCGTGAGCGGTTCCGATCGAATGTGTCCACCGTCCAGGCAAGGTCGGAGGCAAGCGAGTCCGTCCACAAGCCAGCATAGACCTGACTACCCCGGATCGGGCCCATATACTGCGCGATACCATCGATAGCCATGAGCTTGTCCGATCCCTTCGTCAACTTCAACTGGGAATAAACCTCAACTACCTCATGCCACTTGGACACCAGCGCAGAACCTTCCAAATGCTTTTCAATTGGTTGGAGTTTGGAGTTGACCGGGAAACCCGCTGTCTGGGCCGTAAAACCGCCTAGGATCGGCGAGCACTGGCACACGTTACAGGAACGACACTCCCACACGAGTTCCTGGCTCGTGAAGAACAGGGTCCGAGGCGAGAGTAGCCGTTCCTGCAAGACCCAGGCTCGATTCATGAGCGGGAAATCAAAGAACCGATGATTGACGGCGAACCGGGCGAAGACACGGTAAGGCTGTCCAGAGCTTTGTGGTGTCCCGCCAGCTATTTCAAGACGCTCATACTTATAGAACAGACCGCCGTGACCATTGGAAGAAGAGGCAGCAGAGAGAGTGACGAGGGAATTCTCGTATATCTTGCACATCTTGGCTCCTTCTGTAAGCCAGTCGTCCCTATTCCCCTGGATGATGCAGAGCGAGTCGATCCAGATGTATCGCTGTCCGAGCTTGCGAGTGAAGACGACCGCGTCAAAAAAGGTCTTGGGAAGTGCAGAGACGGGAATGCCTTTCTTGTATTCCTCGTAGGTTCTGTCATTGAGCTGCGTGGTAATGGTTTCTGGTGGTCCCCAGCAATGGCTCAACGCGCAGTACTTGGCGGCTGTCGGGTCCATTCCGAGAGTTTCAATTACTCGTACGGAGGATGCTCCTGAAGTACCGACGTCGACGAGTCTTAATGGAAGAAAGTCGCCCGTCTGGTTGTTGCACAGTTTATGAGAAGTGAGACATTGAAGGAGGGCTTGAGTGGCAAAGGCATAGGACTCTTCGGAATATGTTGCTGTTGGAAGGTGGCGTTCGAGAGGCACAATGTCCCAAGGACTTGGATCCTCTATCGACAGTTAGAGGGGTCTCATGAGACCGGCGAGGGAGAATTCTAGATGTAGCATAGAGGAGACAGCAGTCAAGCTATGAGATAAGAATCTTACCTGGCAGAGCATATATCTGTATATCGCCATGAGGCCCAGGAGACTCCCCGCTGACCCTAAGTGACACCTGCCAATCCTTGGTATCATCTGGATGGAGCATGTCGGTACGATCACTTATTTTGGAGCTCCATAAGACATATTCGGAATCCAGGGGTAATTCGCGTGAGAGCAATCCCTGGACAGCTCGCTGCAAAATAGCACACGTACTGCATCCATTGTCGGCCGAGCTGTACAATTTCTGGATGTTGCCTTGGGCGTACAGATCGTCCTTTGAAGAAAAGTTGGAACAACGCCTGCAATGCGGCATATTGACTTGCTTTCGACCAGGTTGTCGCTAGTCGCTAGTCCAGGCAAAGGAATCTTAGATTGACACTCTGCTCATGATATTCAAGAGTCTAATGTTTTGGTTTAGAGGAAATATAATGACAATTCAGGCCGCATCCATGGAGATATTGGCCCCCAACCATACCCCCTCTCCTAAATATGGCATTTTCAGCTAGCCACAGCGTCCGCATAGCAGCTGAACATGATATATCTCCCAATCAAGGCAACGCATTGATAAGACCGCGACAATCTTCACCCAATTAATCATGTTCTTAGCAGATGCATTGCTTTACTAGTGCTAGGGTCAAGGTGAGTTTCGGTAGGTATTTTGTTGATGCATACTGTGTTGCATGTGCACAATATGGAGATAGCCTCAGAACTCATTGGCTAGCAAGCGCATGACTGGAGTTTTCGTCAACAGCATGACATTGATTTTGGTCCATTCAATGAGTCTCGTCGGCAAAACTTTGGCTAGCAGGCTGTAGATGATACAAACAGAAGTCCGTCTATCTTTCCATTCAATCACGAGCCATGATAGTATTTGCTGATTGCTTGCCCCTGAAAGATAGGTAGGTAGTCTTGGAATATGACACAGCCTGTTGGATAGACATGGGTAGGTAAGTGTCTTGTTATGAGTCATTACAGGTAGTTCCTCATGCCTCAAACTCACACTACTTATAGGAAACATATTAGATTCTTTTCACAGAGAATCCATCTGCCCCCTTTCAAAATGGATGGATGATTTTGTTTATTTGGCTACCTAGCCAAAGCTGACAATGCAAGTAGATGATGTTGAATATTCGAGCTAATCACCGGCTTCATTGGTCGCTCGACTCCCACATCCATCATGAAGCTGCTGGTTTGCATGGCCGAACACGTGTGGGGAAGAATCGTCTTGATGAAGGATAGTGGAAGTCCTGTCGCCTGGAAGGTGCTTGGGTAGTATGTCTGTCTACCTATCAATACCTATCACTATTAGGAGCCGATCTCGGAAGTATAACTCGCAGCAGCCGCCTTGATTTGGCCTCGGCCGTTTTATATAGACTTTTACAAGAATCGGACCTGACTTTCATATGTACCTACCTACCTTACCTTTTACCTTTTACTTCACAAGCTACTTACTACAAAGCACCTACCCGATACCTGTCAATCGGAACCAGAACGTGCACAGGGAAAGAACGCGCTCAGGGATCAAGCCATTCATATTGCCATTGATGGGAAACATGTCCTATTGCCCACCAGATGAGGCATCAGGAAGGATGGGGTGTGCGACATACATGTATACACACTGTAGGAGGTATCAAGAGATTAACCATCATGCACCATGGGAAAGACGGCTTGGTGGACTCTTCGTCTTCGTCCCGAAAGCCTCAATACAATCTTCTCCTTCGAACTCTTCTACGTCTGGGAGGTGCCATGAGAGGGTTTCAAGACGACAGGAACCAGGACTTCAAACTTCGCCCCTTGACACAACGATGGCAATTGTCGGTTGGCTGTTCAAGACAACCATTCATTAAGTAGAAGACGAATGGGGAGAGCACAGGAGTTGGTAATGCCACCTTACTTAAAAGGCATATGTACCATAGAGGTGACTTATCTCCCTTACCATGTCACACCAAAGGCATACGCCTTATCTGAGCTCATACCCTTCCCCGCATCTAGGGTACGAGACAGTATAGTTCTAACATACACCATCCCCAATCCTGAGTCTATCACCTTCTTTTCTCCTTTGAGCCTCTTCCCTTTACCATGACCCAAGTTGCGCGTCGAGTAGGGATATCAGGAGAACTCGACGCTTTACCTGTTTTAGACCATCGAAAACTAAATGTAGTCCGAAAAAGGATCGCCATCCGCTACATCTGATTGACGAAACGATGACTGGCTATAGAAAGCAAAAAAAATCTTCACCAAGCTCGACATAAGACATGCAATCCACCCACCGACTAGACCCAGAGTCTGAGGGATTGACGACATAGCTTCAAGACCGAGCAGGGTATCTGCAAGTACAACCCTCTACCTTCAGTCAACAACTGAACCAGCAAGTTTTCAAATGTACCTACATATTGGTATGCGCTGCGCCGCATAGGCAACAATGCAAGGCTCAAACCTCGAGACGATGGTCGTGAGAGACAGAGATACCTACCGACATACCCAGATACCAAACAGATACTCATAGATATGAACGACACTACACTCTGATGTGTTACCTGGATGATCGCTGTAGCGCTCACATCAGCCATGTCCTTATACTACCGGCACCCCGAGCGACACAGGTTACGTGAGTCCCAGCCCACGGTGCATTGTAATTAGGACCCTGGCTATTCTTAGAGATCCCTCGTTTTCTTACTTTATAATACCCTAATATTTTCGCAGTACTACCACTTGCATGCAAGTATTCTCTATGCATTGGCACGTAAAGGCCTGAAATTTGTCCTACCGTCAACTCCGGAAGGTTCAGAAGTGCCGGATTACAAGCAGACATGCCAAGTGCGAATTCCATGCTAAGAGCACTGAATTAGGTACCTGGGATACTCTTGGGAAAAGACGGTGCCGAGGTCTAAGTCGTTAAGAGATCAACGGTCATACAATCCTTCTCCGGCCTCTGAAATTTTCATCAAAGGTTCATTCGAGAATCCGGATGTAGCGTGAGACCTATTATGAGATATATCGCAATAACGAGACGTTCCAGTGGACGAATGACTGCCAAGACACCTTACTGAAACTAAAAGACAGGATGATAAACGGACCTATCCGACGCGACGCGCACAGGCATGGGATACAAACAGACAGACACAGACGACTCTGGTAATGTAGCAGCAGGGGTGCCAGTCACGTTTGGGAAAAATAGAAATTATCCAAAGTATCACCTCACACTAGTTCATCGATGATAAAGTGCCAGACTACGAAGCATGTCCGAGTGCGAAGGATAGCAATCAAATAGAAGAGCTTTGCAAATGAGCTATGAGCTTAACCCTCCCGAGCATGTCTCTTTCCGACCCTCTCTGAAATGTGCCAGTGACCAGTCCCACGCCGGGAGAATATAGTGTACAGAAAGCCGTGATACCGCAATTCTTTGCTTTTTGGGACTTGACGTCCTTTTCCGAAATTAACGGGAGTAGAAGCATAGTGACGTCCTTTCCACCGACTCGCAAATTGATTCCCGAGTCGGATACCTCTGTAGGTCAAAGCTCTACATGAAGTCTACGATGCCATGTAAGTGCTAGCATCGATGCCGTCCTTGGGAAACTCGCTGTGAAACCATTAGTTACCAAGAAATTGAATAACGTAGAAATAGATAGCGTAGACTTACGGAAGGGCAACCTCAAACCGCTTCTCGATGGCCTTCAGGACGTCCTGGTCTGCATCGGTGCTCACGAACGAAATGGCGAGGCCCTTGGTACCGAAACGGCCAGCGCGACCAACGCGGTGCAGATAAGAATCGGCATCGGCGGGCAGATCGTAGTTGATGGCCAGATTGATACGCTCGATGTCGATTCCTCGTCCGAACACGTCGGTGGCGACACAGATACGCTTGTTGAATTCCTTGAATTCCTTGTAGCGTTTGATACTACGAAATGATTAGACACATAGGCAATCCAAATGGACAAAATAGACCTACCGCTCTTCCTGGCTGACACCCGAGTGAACAGAGATTGAAGGAAAGTTGCATTCGCGAAGCAACTTGTCCAGTTCGGTGGCGCGAACGGTGCTCTTAACAAAGATGATCACCTGGTTGAATTGAAGCTCGTCGAGAAGTTCGTTTAGCTTGCGGTTCTTCTCGCGCTCGTCGAGCTTGATGTAGTACTGCTGGAGCCCGTGCAGCGTCAACTTGGTGTCTTCATCGACGTAGTGTTCGGTGGGATTCTGCATAAACTTCTTGCAGACGGGCTTGACCTCGTCCGAGAGAGTGGCGGAGAACATCATGACTTGCTTCTGCTGCGGAGTGGCTCGGAAAATATCCTGAACGTCACGTCGCATGTCTTCCCAAGTTAGCCAGAATCGAGTTGGTTGTCGGGTCTAGATGCTTACCGATAGCGTCCAGCATCTTGTCGCACTCGTCAAGGACGAAGATTCGGACACTGGTGAGACGCAGGTACTTGTCGCGGACAAGGGCATTCAGACGGCCCGGGGTGCCGACGATGATGTGAGGATGCGTCTCCTTGTTCTTGAGAATCTCGGCATCCTTCTGGATGGGGGTGCCACCGTAGAACACACCGGTCTTGATGTCAGGCATGTACTTGCTGAAACGGTTGTACTCGTTGCGGATCTGGAAGGCCAGCTCTCGAGTGTGGCACATGACCAGGACAGAACACTCGCCAGCAACAGGTTCGACCTGCTGGAGGGTGGTGAGAACGAAGACGGCGGTCTTGCCGAGACCCGACTTGGCCTGGCAGATAATGTCACCTCCGAGAAGAGCCTGGGGGATGCAGGTTTGTTGGACTAGAGGAATCGATCGAATGTTAGATATAGGCTTTCCAAGAGGTGAGAGACGCGAAGGTAGGAATTGATTCGACAAGGACCGTCCATCATCGCAGCATCGTTCTTCTAATTTCAATCCATCTTTGCGGCGTCTTCGACTCGACACATCTATTAGATGAGGAAATGTGGTATGCTCGTGGCAGTACCAGGTTTCTTGGACGCATGCGTTGGCTCGAAACCAAGATGACTCGTCCGTCGGCGACATTAGACCGCTGGGACTTATCGTTCCCACGGCGGGGGACATCCCTTGGCCCCTAATAAACATTGCATAAGGCATGTTTACGCACTGGGCGACGCAGACTGAAGCGATAAGCAACAAGTCCCGTATGCTTGCATCGTTTACCGACGACGCATCCTCCTCCTCCTCTATTCCTCCATATACACTGACAGCAAGAAATAGAGCTGACAGGCGTGATTTGACGCGCACTGGCCATCTCTGGCGCGGACGGCCTCTTCCTCTTTCTTTCTTTTCATTGGCTTGCGAGATGCTTTGCGAGATGGACGGACGCTTGAAGAAGGAGGGATATATGGTTTTATAAAGCTGGAACGTGTAAGATGTAGACTAACCCTCCGAAGGATGCTCGAAACCGCAGTCGGCGATGGCGCGAAGAAGCTCGGGCTTCAATAGGAAATCACGGAAACCGGTGGCGTGAATACCGACATAGGATCCCTTCTTGTCAACACTATTGCCAGAAGCGGCGGCGTCGGCCTTCTTGCCGTTGGTAGTGGTGGCCTCGGTGGTGGCCAACTCCTCATCGGAGTAGTCGATCAGATCCTCCTCGGCAGACATGATGGTTGTCGATGACGGGTGAGATAATTGTGGTTATTATTGTCGAAGTTAAAAGAGAGGCGAGATCAAACGCGTGGTAGAAGGAGCAAGCTTGGGAATGAAAAGGTCGAAACGCGGTTGATGGATTTCCAATTTTGCGGATGCGCAAATGTTGGGTGCCGCGAGAATCTCGAGGAATGGATGTCGGATGGAAAATGGAAGTGGGAGAAGGGAGATGAAGAAAGACTGGAGGTGACGAGTATGTTGTTGTTAGGGAAAGGCTGCAAGGTTGAATTAAATGGGTCCGAAAAAATAAGGGAAAAATGAGAAAATGAACGTGCACTGGCAGAATGTGCTGACCACTTGGCTGACACTGGGCAGACTGGAGGGAGGGAGGCTGATGGAATGCGCGCCTCGATTTAAACGCTTGACCAAAGTAGGACTAGCCACTAGAACAACGCGGCTGTGCACCGCGTCATTGGCTGAAACTACCTAGCCAGCTAGCTTACTGGCACTGTGCGGCATAGCAGTGGGCTATGTACCTAGGTACATACTATTCCATTCTTTCGATTTCCCCAGATTTTATTCTCCGTTTCGCTTTGTACCGATTACATAACTGACTCACCACGCGTTTTCTTCATATTGTTTTCTCCTTACAGCACCAAAACAAAAACAAGTCATGGGGAAGCCTAGGGAACCTGAGAGCGTGCCAGACCGGCTTATGTATTCTCGGGCATCCTACCTGTATCAAGCGGCAGCATATATGACCAACCTCTCCGACTCAGACTCATCCGAACCCGTAACTCAAGGAAACGAAGACGCAACACCACAGGAGAAGCAAACTTCCTCTACAGCTCACTCAAAGCAAGCATTGGCAAGACGCTTCATTACCGACCTCAAGTCTGCAACTCTTAAAAGTCGAATACGTCTATCTCCAGCCATGAAGCGTACTATCTGCAAATTCTGCGATAGCTTGCTCGTGGAAGGAAAGACAAGCAGCTCCTGGGTCGAGAATCAAAGTAAGGGCGGCAAGAAGCCGTGGGCCGATGTCCTCGTCGTCAAGTGCCATGCATGTTCCGGCGTGAAGCGTTTCCCCGTCCAGGCGCCTCGCCAGAAGCGGCGGCTGATGAGAGAACCGAAGGACAAAGAGAAGCAAGAGCAGGAGGCCGATGCGACGATGGTCGGAGATTGAACGACACTATGCACTCTTAGGCATTCTAGTGGTATCAACTCCAATCGAAGCCAACACAACGCCTGTTGCACTTCGGAGGCCGTTGCCCTCGAACATTCCGGTGCATATCCATCTCTATGTACTGCGCGGTGCTCGGAAGTAAGGTGTCCACTACACAGCTACGAGTCAGCGAGCACACTCTTTCTTAGGCAAGACAGAGGCGTGCAGTGCTTATGGTGAGCTCAGTATGCAACTCCTATCAGCATAGCCTTATGTCTCTTAGCTAACCCTGGTTGGCGATTGGCTATCGAGTATGTGACCGTGTTCGTGCGCAAACTCTCGAATGCCATGTATCAGGGGCGAACTATAAGTTCCGTCCATTGGGGTCGAAGTTGGTGGTACAAAGGCCCATACACGTCGACAGGAGGTTCGGCCCGTGGGTCCTGGTTTGCCTGATGGGAGGTGGGACAAGAGGTCACATGCAGTTATCGGATGGCTATATCAACGCGTATCTCGCAGTTAGCTAATCTAGACGCCTAGAACTCCTCGATGTGAATATTAGAACGCAGAAAACACCTTGGGGCAATTCACAGGCTCTGTAGCTTTCTCCTATGACCTTGCTGTATAAATCCCTACGATCATTTCTGTAAGTAAAGCCTCTGAAGAAGCAAGTCTAAGCAGCCGGCGCCGTCGCGTTCCCAAGCCGGTGTCCTCATTTCCGCAAGGTCTTCTCGACAACGTCAAGCCCAGTCATCTTCCTAAGCGTCCCGTCCAACGTGCCGGAAGGCAGCAGTGTCGAGAACCGAGCCGGGCACGCCGACTTTCCCCTCCAGATGTGCGGCGGGGGGCTCGCTTTCAACACATCGCCCACAACCTGTGCTGCCCACTGGTCCGCCGGCGTAGGCTGACCGACTTGCTCTTGCCGCATGGCCTTCTCCACCACCTCCTTCGCCGGCGCGTAGATGGAGCCGTCGGGCAGAGCGGGGTTATGTTGCGCGTTCAGAGTGCTGATCATATTGGACTTGACGAGGCCCGACCTTAGATCGACGACCTTGATGTTGAACGGCTGAAGCTCGAGTCGCAGGCAGTCCGTCATCATCGCCAGCGCCACCTTCGACGAGCTGTATATGGCCGAAAACGGCACCGGGACGACCGACGCTGCAGACGTGTGGTTCACGACGACGCCGTTGGACGACTTGAGCAGCAGCGGTAGGAAGGCCTGTGTCATGGCGAGAGACGACCACACGTTGACGTCGAAGAGGTTTTTGGCCTTTGCAATGTCCACATCCGCCAGGGGCATGGTGTATAGCTGGCCCGCGTTGTTGACCAGTATGTCCAGATGCGGCACCTTTTCGACGCAGTCGGCGATCGACGCTTCTGACTGCACGTCCAGCGTAAGGACCTCGATGCCAAGAACCGCCAGGCTTTTCATCCTATCGGCATTCCGGGCCGTCGCGTAGACGCGCAGGCCAGCCTTGTGGAAGGCGACGGCCAGAGCGGCCCCCAAGCCGCCGTCCGAGCAGCCGGTTATGAGAACGGTCCGCTTGCGGGGGTTTGACGTTGCGAACATAGCTGTGAATTATATATCTAGGGGGTGCAATACTCTTGGGTGTCTCCTCAATGTGTCAAGTGAAGCTGATCGATAATGGGAGGGTGGGCAACGAAGTTTAGAATGAACGCGAGGTTTCCGTGCCGACCCGGTACCCATTGAGGAAATTGAATGAAACCCTACGATCGTATGGAGACTATTCCCCTGTGCCTGGTCCAATCCCCGGATGCAGACGGGGATTCAGACCTTGTTGATCACTGGTCCGACGCTATCCCCAATATCATTTACTGCCTCTTAGCATTAACCCATGCTGCCATAGCGAACTCTCCAATGCGACCTGGGCTTTCTACTTCTCACTGAGCCAAGCTTCACGCCGCACCCCAACCGTATATAGGTATTTCATGCCCATCGGCGCTTGATCTAGACCGCCTTTGTTGATTCCATTATGATCAGGATATCATGCCGCCGGTTCTTCTACCGCGCATGATACACTGTAGTCTGCTTGCCGGTTGGCGCTGACAGATCTATCGTTCAGCAAAGTAGATGGTGAAATCTACTAGCGAAAGGAATACTTCATCCGTTTCTAGCAGGAGTAGAGGAGTGACGTGACGTGATGTAGATGTCAGTATCTTTCAGCTTCACTGTGATCAATATAAGAAGGTCATCCATTTCGGCAGAGTGCCCATTATCGGAGACGTGTGTACTGTATATACATACTGCATGTACGGACTTGAGGAACTGTGGTGGTACTAGTACCAGATTAGATAAGAGATGGAAGATAAGGGTCATGTGATGAACGGTACCTATTCTTTGAGGATCACGTGGTATTTGCACGCGCACGACACGACAAATATGTATACCCAGCAGCCAAAGTCCTGCATTAGATTTCCTTGATGTTATTGACTGAGACTTGAGACAGTTACCTGAATTCATTGAGATTGAGATTTTTAGACTGCTGAGACTTTGCTATCAAGTAAAGTGCCGCTTCTCCTCTACCTACCTATATCAGCTCCAGAATGGCCTTTGCCACTACCTACCGCTCGTGAGTCGTGACTCACCTTCGGTGAGGCATGGAACGAAAAGAAGTAAACCGAGTCATCAGGTGTATCAAGCTGTTGAGACTACAAGATCGTTGGTTCTCACGAAAATGGTCTTAATCGAAGTGCCAGACCAACATGCCGTATTTTGTATAGTTGGGCTGATTTATGAGAAAGATTGATAGATGAGGAAATGAGAGATCCTAAACACCCAACAAGTAACAGCCACATAAGTGTGGAACATTCGACTCTCATCTGTAAGCGTTCCACAGGGCACAATAGATTACACGTTCTGCAGACCATGGGCTCTGCCTGGGCGTTGTCTCAATTATCCACCGAATGCAATCGGCCTGAGTTCGTTGATCCAAGGAAAGTCAGCCGGTTAATGGCAGGTAGCTAGAGACTTGAAGAGCACCTACACGCTTGGGGACAGAGTACCCCATGTTCTTGAGGTCTTTTTCCTTGATGCGCTGCTCTGTGGCTGGAACCAAGCTCTCAAAGAACACCTTATGAGAGTTGAGGCAACGGCTCAGTAAGCCTCCAGCAAGCGGGGCGAGAGCTTTGGGCAAGGGCTTCACAATCTCTGCATTGAGTAGGGTCTGCTCAACATAGCTAAGAGCAGAAGTCATGAATTTCTCATCCTTGACTAGAAATTTATCCGCGTTAGACAGGTTGATATAAAACCCAAACTCGTTTAGGAGTACGGGGATTACTTAGGTCCTCTCCAAATAATGAGCGTGCGTTCAAAAGCACTACCAGATCCATCATTATTGGGTATACCGGAGCATATGTGGTATCTTCTCCAAGAATTGCCTTATTAGCAGATGTGTCTTGATTTCTTCTTTCATCCCCTTTTAACGATTCATAATAGGAGAAACTGACCACCAATAGTTGTCTTGTTTGACAATGACTCCCCCCAGCGAGTCCGAACAAGGACACCCAGGTCTGGGATTAGCTGGGGGATATTGTTTGTCAAGAGAGTACGCAATGTACGAACAAATCCGACACCCTCAACGCCGCGTCGATCAGACCAGTTGAAGCCGTTCATGGTATAGAGAGGTTGGAGCATCTGTCCTACCCACGTGTTAGATATGTAAGGGATATAGTCTGAGTAATAGGTTGTGGGACTCTTACATGTTTAGCTGCACCGTTGAGTAAATATTTAAAGCAGTTGGCACTTCAGAGCCTACATAAATGCAACTGTTCTGCATTCAGAATGGCTTATGCATGGCGTCGTCTGCGGAGCGACAACGGTTTTCATACCAACATACCTTGGCAGGTGTCACAGGTGTGACTAAATATACCTCAATTTGAAATTCATGAGTAAGTTCTAGGCCCAGGCAAGTGTAAGGCACAATCGAGTAAAATTGAAATACGCCTCAGAGTCAGAGAATGTTGGCTGCACGCGTTCACGATACATCTTGATATCACGTTCATATTGGAGGATTGCGAATTAAGGTGATACAAGGCGGGGCAGAAAGCAACAAAGGGTTGTAACTCGTATCTCACTTCTACGTACGTACCTAAGGTACATCAGTTAGAGGTAATGTTGTTGCGTGTTACACCTCAAGGCTCAGCCTCCTTGTGAGGTACAGGTATAAAGCTACCTAAGGCAGCAGCACTGGATTTTCACCTTCTCAGACTCCAGTCACCAACGGTTTCCCAATCGCAAATAACAGCAAAGACGAAACCAAACACAGAGTCTGAGAATCGTCAACTTGCCCTACCATGTCTGAATTCACGTCCACACGCGAAGGCTTCCAGCGCGCTATGGAATTGTCCCTCACAGGCAGCCCCGATGATTCCGCAGCCTACGCAGAGTCCATACAGACCCCCACTTACTACCACATCATGAATGGTAGCCATTTGGACTATGCTGAGTCCGTGAAGGAAATCGCTGAGTGGCGCGGCAAGGGCGCCGAATATAAGCCAGTAATGTAAGCTGCGTTCTTCTCGGCTTTCATCGTCGACCGCTAACATGCATGGCGCCACTAAGAAACGAGTTCCTCCGCGACGGCGACCAGCTAGCTGCGCGCATGACCGGGACAATGAAGGTTGATGGTGTAGATACTCAATTTGAGAGCTTCATGTTTGCAAAGGTGGATAAAGTGACTGGGAGAATGGAATGGCTGAATGAACGAGCTGTCTGGGGTCCTGTTGGGGAAGCGCCTGTGCATGGTGTGAATTAAGACATGGGGGTCAATCTTCCGTCCCCAGCCAGTGATGCTCGAAGGAATAAGGCATGTTACTCCAGAGTCGATACTAAAAGCTGGCCTTCATGAATAGGTAATCAAACTTTCTCAACCGTACGAAGCGATTCCTGGGTTCATGAACGAATACGAGCCGTCCACCGTAAGTAGAATGCTCTTCCGCTCATTTTTGAAGTTCAAAATTCCAGATTATCATCGTCAGCAAGATCTTGAATTCCACATACGCCAGCCGTCGCCCGAAGCAGCCACGAATGCCTAACCCAAGCGGAATGCTTGGTCCTGCCTGTGCGTTGAACACTAGACCGCCAGCACTCAGCCAGCGCTCAGGCTTGAACATGTCAACATCCTCGTTATCCCAGCCAGGAATGGCGGTCTCTGCGTTCTTCAAATCCACCAAACCTTGGCTAGATTTCTTCTCATTCGCTTCTAACTCCGGTCGCCGAATACCTGGTCCATTGTGCAAGAAGCGTACTGGGGTACCAAGGAAACTTACGTTCCAAGAACACGCCAAACACGACAGTCGCCGTAGGGAGAATCGTCGCAATCATGATGACAGGTATGGTCCAGATGGTGTTCTTTGCACCCTCTGGCAATGAAGGGGTGCCAGAAAGATCCGGTATACAACCCATTGCGCAAATTCAGCTAATTACATAGTAGGAGATTGTCTGTAGAAATGATTGACCGAAATGTGGTCATATGGGGCTACATATGCCTGCCTGAGGTTGATATTCTGTATTATATCGGTGGGAGTCCCATTTTCGTACTCTATTACTGTCTATCGCTATGAGAGGACTAAAAGAAGGATTCGAGTATATCCACGGGCATCCGGTTAGCACGAGACCCTTCTTCGATTACTCCCTAGCCGCCACGACCAAACTCCCATCCAGCAAGGAAATGCGCGAATATGTCTTTGTCTAGCTTCGAGTTAATCTCTGCGGAACCGAAGCTTGGCTATCTGGCCTTGCCCACTATCCGCCTTTCCCTACTCTTCTCCCTTCGTACAGATAATCGGAATAAGCCAAAACCCCAGATGAAGATTACTGGGGTGGGTCATAAAGCTATAATCCTGGCCTAGGAAGTATGTACTGTACAGCATAATCTTCTCTACTTCCTAGGTATTCCTTACACTCCCCCAATTTCCATATCACCATAAGCGAGGGCCGAGACCAAACAAGGCGTGATGCCTACCAGCATCGGTAAATACTCATAGACGTAATCGAATACGGACACGAAAGCGGCTCGATATCGTCCGTAAGACAGGTTTACGGGGCAAGTTAACTATTGAGTTAAGTATTGGAAAGGCTTCGCTACATGACATAGACAACGCAATGGCATACGTTAATAAATATATGGATGCCCCTGGCCGAGACCGATCTTTCGGTCGACCTCCTTATATGGGCGCGAGGAGTCGAACCGGGTCGCGACGTTAGGAAAACTTCCCCTGGGACGCCATTGATGAAAGGGGTTCTTCGCTGTAGGGACCATCCCTCTACGCAATTAACTGCATCGATGTAGAGTACTTGGTGCTGGGTAGCCAGCTAGAGACTAAGGTGTCATACGCTGCGAAAATGGCGCGGGTGAGATCAGCTAGCCTGGATTTCACTACCGTAACCAAACATCATCTTATAATGCGTTTGTTCATACTTAAGTCTTCATAGAAAACGTTTATTTCGATGTCGATATAAATCAAATTTACATATTCTTTCTAATATCGAGCTAGGCTGCGAACTAGAAAGAAACGTGTCGTACAAGTTCATCGCTACAAGCCACCACTGTGACGCCTCGAGTTCTTTACGTAACGTCGCAATCTGCGCCCTGCAGCAGACCAGCCGTGCGGCTGTTTCTGGCAATTCTAGCTGCAGTTCATCGCTCAAGTCCTGTGTCAATTCGGTAGGGCCATACCCCTTGGAGTCACACACACGAGCGCGCAGATCTCGGAGAGAAGCGTAGATGGCGTCTGGGGACGCATTGGGTTCGGGCAATGGCATAGACCCACCGAAAAACGACTCGAGAACCTCGAGGCTTTCTTTGGCGTTGTTTCGAAGAACGAGAGCTAGAGCAATGCGGTAGGCAAGCTCGGCGGTCACAGGGGCAACGTCCAAGCACCGATTGATATGATGGGATGCTGGACCTCTACTCATGTACGTGGCCAAGATATGCTGGCTCTGAAGGTCGAGGCGAAAGGGCTTTGAGAAGGACGGGTCACTCAGCTGAAGGAGAATCTGTGGTGAGGGGTCAATCCAAGAAGATTCGATGAGACGAGGTTAGGAGCTTGTTTCTACCTTGGCAGTGCGAAAGATGGCCTTGGCAGCGAAGAGCTGGTTGTCCTGCCATGTCGGTGGCAACGTATCAGAAACCCATGAGGCTTCTTTGTTATATGAAAAGAACAGTGTTGGAAACGCAGCACCATCGGGCACCTTTTGCGGCGAGGGCTGCAGGAGCTCGATCTGTTTGGCCGAAATGGGAAACGAGATATTCTTCGCGTGTAGTAAACGCAAAGCGGCAACGAGACTCTCTTCTAGCGTATCAAGTTCGCTAGGTTGTAAGGGAGAGGGCTCTGCCCCCCCAATGCGATAGAGTAGGTCGTCAAAGTGGAGATGGGTTGCTTTGGGGCGTTCGACTTCGATAATGCGCTGGGAGTCGGATTGACGAACGAGGCGGAGGGTTTGATAGGATTGCGCATTAAGAATAATCAACAAGGAAAGTTGGCAGGTATACGCATCGTTAGAACGAAACTGGAAGCAAGTTAGAGGGTGAAGGCTGATGAGGTGAGGCATGGGAAACATACGGGTATCGTGATGCACCTATGTGCGCTGGATTTCGAAATCTGCCTCTTCTGACGTCTGCGGGGGCTGACACCCTTGCTACGCGTCGCAATCGTTGTTCCCAGGCTGGAACTCCGCACCCCAGGGTTCTCCTTTACTAGCCGACTCATTGATAAACAACTTTGTGGTGAGCTGGCCGGGCCGTGACGCGTCGTGTACGTGAAGTGAGATAGACTAGGCGCTTACGATGATTGATCCGCTTTCTCGTTCTGGTTATGCGCGTTGGCGGGATAGCTATGGGCTTGAGCCAAACTCTATCATGATAAACAATTGAAATTCTGATTATCAGAGAAGAGCGTTGATTCCAAAGAAGAACCTTCTACGAACCGTAGGAAACCTAGTTGTTTTTCAGAAATACTTATACTCGACACCGAGACAAAACATCTTTTCCAAGTCACATGACTATTATCGATACCTTATCTTGCCTCCCCACCGGTATCGGCGGAAGCAAGGGGGTATTAAAGACTAATAATAAACGGGGGTAAAAAAAAAAGGACGAGTAATAATTAAAGCTTTATAATATATTTATTAAGTTTAAAAAATCCTTAAATATTACGACGAAATAATATTTATTTTATATAAAAAAATTCTAAAAATTAAAAATTTACCGGCTTAAATTACTGTTATTTAAGTATAATAAAACGATAAAAGTTTACGTTTTTTTTTATATTTAATATAAACCGTAAAATATTTATATATTTTAATTAAATTAAATTATATTTAATATAAAAAAATAAATAATAAATAAATAATAAATAAACGTTTAATTAAATAATTTAATATTTTTAATATTTCGTATATTATTTTTTAATATTAATAATATTTTAAATTTTTTTACGTATTAATATAATTAAATTTTTTAATATATTTAAATTTATAAATTTTTATATTTTTTAAATTATATTTATAAGTTTATCGAAAATATTTTAATTATTTAAAACGTGTTTAAACTTAAAATGTAATTTATAAATCTTTTTTTTATAATAGTTTAAAAGTTTTTTATAAAGTTTAAATTTAACGAATAAAATAATTATTTTATAATTATTATTTTTTATTTTTTAAAAAAAGTAATTATAATTTTAATTATATAAATTAAAGCGTTATTATATATAAAAGTGTTATTAAGTTTAACGAAATTAAATAAATATTTAATATAAATATTTTAAATTACTTTATTAATAACATTATTTTACGTAAACTTAAAATCGTTATTAAAAACTACGAAAAAAGTTTTTAAATTATATTTAAATTAAATTTAATTTAAAACATTTTTTAAACTTTTTTATTTATATAAATTTTACGTACGTTTTTTTATTTTATTTATTCCTTAAAATTATTAAAAGTTTAAACTTTTTAAAAGTTAATATTATATTTAATATTATACTCGTTAATTTAAATTATTCGAGTTAAATTTTCGTTTAAATAATATTAATAATTTAAAGCTTAAATTAAACGTTATATAACGCGATTTTAATTAAACTTAAAACGTTTTTTTAAAGTTATTTACGTTTATTTATATTTTAAAAAAACCGTTATAAAGTTTTTATTAAAATTTTATTATTAACGTAATTAAAAAGGTTTTAATATATAATATATAAGTTAATATAAATAATAATATTATAAATTTTATTTTTATTTTTTTTAATAAATAAACGTGGTTTTTTAAAACGTAATTTTATAACATTATTTACACGTTATTATTTACGGTAAAAAGTAATTTAAATCGTAATTAAAGGGATTTTAAAGTGTATTTTTTATATATAATTATAATATTATAATTAAAACTTTTTAATTCGTAAAAACGATTACGTATTTAAAAAGTTAATTATTAATAAAATATATTTTTTAAAATAATTTTAAAATAATAAAAAACGTTATTATAAATAATAAATTAATGTTATTATTTACGTTTTATTTATCGAATATATATAATTTACGGAGTTATATTAAATATAAAAAAAAAACGTAAACTTTTATCGTTTTATTATAATTATTAATATATTTATAAAAGTTCGGATTAAAAGTTTTATAATATTCGTAAGTTTTATATATAATACGACTTTAATTTATAAAAACGAAGTAATAAATTTTCTATTATATATTATTTTATATATAATTTTACGTAAAAATTAATGTAATAAAATAATTTAATTATTTTTTAAATAAATCTTTAATTTTTTAAAATTATTTATAATATAATTAATAACTTAATTAACGTAAATTTACGTTACTAAGTTTTATTTTTATATATTAAAAGTGTTAACCGGTTAAAAATTAAAAAAATAACGGGCTATTTACCGTTTAAATTTTTTCGTTTATTATATAAAATAATAAAAAAAAGGTACGTAATTAATAACTTTATTTTTATATTTTATATTAAAAATTAAAGATGTTTTAATAAATTATTAAAAATAAAAGTTAAATTAAAAAAAATAATTATCGTTATTATTTAAAATAACGCTACGAGAAAATAATTAACGTAATAAATTATTAACGATATTAACGGTAAAATTATTTTACGATTAACCGTATTATATTATTTTAAAGTTTATTATTTTAATTTTATAAAACTTATTATTAAACCGGGGTTTATTATTAATTAAAAGTTTATTTAATATAACTTTTACGTTAATATTAAAAATTAAACATTAAAAAATTATAAAAAGGTTATTTAAAATAATAAAACGTTTATATTAATAAAATATATTTATGACCGTTAATATATATAACGGTAATTTAACGAAATTTATTACTTTAATATTATTTATTATTATTAAAAAAATAAAAAAAAGTTTATATTTTAAGCTTATTTTTTATATAACGAAAAAAGCTTATATTATTATTAATTAAATTAATTCGTTATTATAAAAAAATTACGAAATTTTTATAAAAGTTTATAATAATAAAATTAAATTTAAAACTAAAAAATAATAAAAGTTTAAAATAACTTTTAAACGATTTAACGTTACACGTAATAAATTAAGCTGTAAATTTAAATAGTAATTTACGATTATAAAAAGTTATTAAATTTATAAAAGTAAAAGTAATAATATTAATTAAATACGGTATTATAAAAAAGTTTTTAAATTATTATATATTTTTTTTATATTATATATATATAAAAAAATACTTTAATATTAAGTTTTTAATTTAAAAAAATAACGTATTATTTTATACGTTTAAATAATATAAATTAAAATAAAAAAAGTTAAATATTAAAATATTAAATAAAAACTAAAAAGCTTTCGGATTTAAATAGCTTTAATACTTAAAATTTATAAAATATAAATCCTAAATGTATAAATTACATTTAAAACCTAATGTAAATTTAATTTAATTAAATATTAAAGTGATTATTTAACATAAAAACGCTTAAAAAAAGGGTGTAAAATTAATGTTATAAATAGTATATATAAATATATATATTTTTTATAAAATATATACAGTTAAAAAAGCTATTTATATATTAAATATATAATTAAATAACTATAAGTTTCGAAACATTAAAGCATTAACTTTAATTTAATATTAATTTAATTATTTAATTTTTTTAATTTATTAATTATTAAATTATTATAATTTTAATTTAAAATTATTATAAATGTCGTTAATAAATTTTAAATATATAAAAAAATAAAGAAAGCTTAAAAGTATACGTAATAATTATATAATTAAAGTTTTTTATAATATTATATCGATAAAATTTAAAGTAATATAATTTAAGTAATTTTTTTAAAAAATAATAATTTATATTTTAAAAGTATTTAACTTTTAAACGGTAAAAAGAAATTTAATTTAAACTTTATTAAAAATCTTTTAATTAAAGTTAAAATAACGTTATTTAATAAAAAAAACGTTATTATTAAATAAAATAAACGGGTTTTAAATTACTTTATATAAATAAATAAAACTTAAACCGATAATAATAATAATAATAATAACGATAATAATAATAACAATTAATTTATTATTTTTAATAATTAATATATAATTTATTTATATTTTAATAATAACGTTAAAGTTTTATATACTATTATAATTTATATGTAAATTTAAACACAAGTGTTACGATTAAAAAGGGTTGAAAATCGCACAGTGGATGTTTTTAAAATGCACTGTTTTTACACTGTAAAACCCACCTACGAATGTTGCAAGACTTTTAACCCGGACCTTCGTAGGTACCCCAACCTAGCTTCGATTCCTTGGCACGGACCGCTTATCTCCGTACGACGACGTCATGACATCAGTCTGCGCTGCCCGATAAGGGGTCCTTATTTAAGATGGTTTCTTGAGATTTTAGGCTGATTTACAGTGACCTAGAAACTTACATAGCTGACAGCTGGCGTTCCAGCTGTCTGTCCTCTTCTCTTCAGCTGCCTTCAAATATCTTATGGAAAAAACTTTTGGCGGGCACCTCCGTACCAAGTGCGCATACATTTGATCTGTGTCCATGCCACCCTGAGGCAGGAATAGATATGAACCAGTCGAACTCGTCTCGTAAACTGCGGACTCCCGTTACTATGTGCTTTGCGGCGTGGCTACCACCGAATTGCACGAACTCTGATTGAACGGGGAGCCAATTGCAGGCTACTGGCGGTATGTGACTAAAAGACGACATCATCACCGGAGTCATGTGCATAATAATCTATTGATGCTTGATGTTGTATACGTGGTTGGTAGAGAAAAAGATCTGCCCACCCCAACAGCCTAGGAATTTAATAGACCACATCCCAACCTTTTTCCCACATCGAGATTTCTTTTCCGTCACGCACGATTTCGGTAGTAACCAGGCAGGCATGATGGCGTCTACGACGGATTCGCTCACGACGGATTCGCTCACGACGGATTCGCTCACGCCAGTGCCAATTTACGACGCCGCTTCCGATGTCAACGATGTCAATCAAAAAGCCAAGTTTCTCACTTACGACGACACTGAAACACCTCCACCCGTTAAGTTCGCCGGAGCCAAGATTCTTTTCCAGTCGCAAATCCAGTCTGGTCGAGATGACGATGTTCTCGTTGTTACGGGTATGCATCATAACTGACACTCTTCGTTCCTGTCATGACTAATGGTTTTTTTCTCCAGATGTCACTCTTGAACAGTTCGAATTGATCGAGAAGGCGCGCGATAAGTACGGACGTAAGACTAAGTTTCATTATCGCGCCGGCGCAAATATCCTCATTATCACCATCCCCACCGGCCTTCATGAGGGACTGCACCTCGAATTATACGAAGGATTTGTGAGACGTGTACCTATTGACAGCTGGACGAGCAAGGGCGGAAAAACGTTCAAAACGTCTGATCATCCTGGCGGGCCGGATGGAGGAGAAGGCGATTCTACTGGCGGTCCAGTACCTGCTCGCGTTGGATTGAACAAGTGGCCCTCATTCGTCATCGAGGCTGGACATTCAAGCTCAATAAGCTTGCTGCGAACCAAAATGAGGTGGTGGTTCTCGGCATCAAATCACGATGTCAAACTTGTCCTTCTTGCCAAATCCTACCGCGCAGAGTATTGAATCATTCTCGAGAAATGGACAGAACAACTCCAAGTTGGCATCTTGATATCATCCGCTAATCCCTTTAAGCAAGTCAAGGAGCAATCAATTGAAATCATCAAGAATGCTACAACAAACCCATCCACCTATAATGTCGTTAGTGGCAACTTGATACTGGAGTTTTAGCATCTGTTCCTCAGGGACCCCATTGCTAAAGAAGGAGACTTTGTTTTTGATGTTGCGTTTTTACAGTCTTACGCCCGATGTATCTGGGAAGATGATATACCTTAACGTCCTAATGAACACGCCATAGAAGATGTATCGCAAGCTTAATATTACACCTTTAATTATTGATTGCTCACAATTATTAAATATTGTACAGCTCTATAGAAATTTTCGCTTTTTCAGAACAAATTGAAAGGTACTACTTATAAGAGTGTTGAGAGTGGCCTGGTTGAATGGTATAATGGTGTTCTAAAAGGGTGTCACATAACTATCCTTACCCGGCTCCCACTTTCACAAGCAGGTAACATTAGGTAAGTAACATGTGTGCTTATTTTAAAAAATATAAAAATATAACCAGACTTAATCGATTCTTTAAATTAAAAGCTACATTATTATATTATTATAATAATTAAAAAGTGAAAATTAAATTATATTAATTATATAATTAATTTTTTAATAACTTTATAAAAAATCTTAAGTTTTAAATTTTTATATTTTAAACTTTATAAATTTATTATTTAAATCGTTTAAATAAAAACTATAAATATATATATAATATATATTTTTTATAAAACATTTAATTTAATTAAAAATTTTAAATTATAAATATAATAATTTTTAATAATAAAAAATAATATATATATTAAAATATTATTATATATATATTATTATTATTACTTTTTTTTTATAAAACGCTTTTTTATTTTATATATAAAGTAAAAAAAAAGTAAATTATTAACTATATTATTTTTATAGTATTTTTTAAATAGCTTTATTTTTATTAATAATTTAATAATAAATTTAAGTATTATAAATTATAATTTACATTTTATATTTTATATTTATACGAACATATTTTTTCCTTTAACATTAATTAATTATTATAAAAATAATAAACAGTAAAAATTTATTTAAAAAAGTATTAATGAAAAATTATTAACGTTTAAATAAAAAAAAATAAAACGGTTTATTTACCTTATTTTTAACGTTAAAAAAAAGTTTAATCGTATTAACTTAAAAGTTTTTAATGTTATAATTAATTATATAAATTTAATATTATATAAATATTAATTATTTACGTTTATTACGTAAAATTTTTTTTAATTAATACTATTAAAATATAAAAGCGTTAAACGCGTTATTATTATAAAACTTTATTTAATAAAATATTTAATTTAAAGTTTATTTAAGTTTATATATTTAATAATATAAACTTAAATCTTTTAAAATTTAAACTTAAAAGCTTTAAATTTCCATTAAGCTTTTTCTTTTTTTTAACTTTAAAATTCTTTCTTTTTTTATTTTATTAATATTAATTTATAATATTATTTTTTTTATATATTTTTTTTTATTATAATATATATTTTTTTTATTTATTATAACGAAAGATTAATTAAATTATATTAATTAAAATAAAGTTGACGTTAAAATTAATTTAATTAATAAAATTTAATTATTAAATAATAATAAGCTTTTAATATATTTAATAAAAAGTTTTAAGTTATATAAAAATTAAAATTATAATAAAGCCTTTTAAGATTTTTTTTATAACGATTTTATAAAATAAATTATAAAGTATTTTAACGTTATTAATTGTAATTTTTAAATAATAATATATCGTTATTTATATTAATATAACTTTTATATTAATAATAATAAATTTAATTAAAAAAATACGGATCGTTTATATAATATTTTAATTATTAAGGATTATTTATGTTTTTTATACGATTTTATAATTATTAAATTAAAAAGGTTATTTAAAACGTTTATTTTATAAAGTAATTTATATTATAAAAAACTTTTTATAAAAAAGGTAAATAATTAAAAACTGGAAATTATACTAGTTTTAAATTAATTAAGTTTTTTATAATAATTGAAATAAAGTTAATTAAGTTTTAATTTTCGTAATATCTTTAATTTACTTAATTTTTCCCTTAATTTAATACGTTTTATATTTAAATTTAAACCTAATTTATTTAATTTTTTATTTAAATTACCACCGTTATAATTATTAAATCTTTCGTTTAAACCATTATTATTAAAACCTTTTAGCTTATTAAGTTTACTTAAATTAAACCTTTTTTATTTTTTTTTAAATTTATTTAACCCTTTATTAAATTAAACCGATATAACTTATAATTAATTAAAAGGATTTATAAACTTTATTAAAATATATTATAATAAAACTTATAAGTTTAAAAATAATTTATATAATATATTTAATAAAAAAATTAAATATTTTAAAAATATATATTATAAAATAAATGTATAATTTAGTTAATATAAAAACGCTTTTTTTATAATATTTAAAAGTTATATTTAATTATATTACTACGATTATTTTATTAAAGTATTATTTACTTTTAAAAAAACCGTTAAATATATAAAATATTTTTTTATATAAAGGAAAATTTTTAATTATACTTATAAAAATTCCACTTAATTATAATTTTTATAATTATATAAAAAAACTCCGATAAAAATTTACCGATATATTTAAAGATTTTTATTTTGAAAATAATATAAATTTATAAAAGCTTTTTTATTAATTATAAACATTATATTAACCTTAAAAAAGGTTTAATTAATATAATTTAAAAATATTTTACATTTAAAACTATAGTTATTAAATTATTAAATAATTTTAAAAGCGTATATTTAAACTTATAAAACGTAGTTAAATTTAAAAGCCGATATAATTCTTTAATTTAAATATTAATATTTTTTATCGTAATATATTTTATTTTATTAAAAGAAATATATTAAATAAATTAAGTTTTTAAGAATATAAATTAAAATTAAAATAAATAAAACGGTAAATAATAAAATACTTTTAAAAGTTTATTTAAATTATAAAAGCCGAATATTTTAAATGTTAAAAAAGTATTATACCGCGGTAATAAAAAATGTTTTATTTATAAAAAAACGAAATATTAATTAATTAAGTATTTTATAACGGAACGAAAAGTTAACCGTAAAAATTAACGGAAATATATATAAAAAATAAAGAATAATAATTTCGAAATAATATTTATAATGTTTTTATATAAATACGAAAAGAATAATATTAATTATATTATTAATAATAACGGTTAAAACGTTAATTTTAACGTATAATTCGTAAAAAAGTCCTTATTTTAAATATTTCCGTTTTTTTAAAATATTTTAATTATATTTATATACTAAACTTATTTATTAAACTCTTTTATTATGTTTTTTATAACGTATAAATTTATTAATAGTTAATATATTATAAAATTTTTTATAAATTAAATAATATATTATATATTTATTTAATTAAACGTATTTATATTATTTAAAAAGCTTTAAGAATTTGCTTTTTAATTTTATTTAAAGGATAAATATAAAAACGTTTAAAGTATTATATTTAATATAAAAACAGTTAATATTTTAATTGTTAAAAAATTATAATTTAATATATTATAACGTTTTTTTTTTAATATAAGTTTTAATATATTAATAATAAAATATAAAAAAGTACGTTTTAAGGATATATTTAAACGTTTTATTTTAAATATTACGAATATATTAATTCCTTTTAATATAACGGTTTTTTAAGTTATTAAAAAAAATATTTTTTTTTATTTTATATTTAAAATATAAATAATTTTAACGTTTATTTTAATAACTTTTAAAACGTGATTATTTATAAATTAAACGAGTATTTTATTATAAAAAAATGAGCATATTTTTTTTATTTATTAAGTAATATAAACATTATAATATTTTATTATTATTTTATAAAATATAAGTTATAATTTATATATAAATGTTAAGGTTATTTAATAATAATATAAATATATTAAATTTTAAATAAAGTAAGGTTTAATAATATTAATTTAAAAGTAATTAAAAAGATTATTTAATATTATTATTAATGTTAATTATATAATAAAGCTTTAAGCCGATTTAAATTTATAATTAAAAACGATATTAATTTTAATTATAATGTGTATATAAACGTTATATATATTAACGGAAAATCCGTTTTATATATTATCGATAAAATAATTTTATTTTAAGCGGTTAAATTTTTAAATAATATAATTATTAAATATATTTAAAATATTTTAAAAATAATATAAATTAATATATATTTAAGTTCTTTAAATTATTTAATGTTTAATATAAGTAAAATTTTTATAAATAACGAGTTTATTACGAATATTAAATTATTATTAATTAAGGTTAAAAAAGTTCCCGTTAAAACCTATAATTTAATTAAATAATTTAAATGTTATTATAAACTTTTACGTTAAATGTATAAAATTATTAAAAATAATTTATATAAAATTAATATTAAATTAACTTATATTTTATAAATAGTTATTAAAATAATAAATAATATTATAAACTTAAATAAATTAATATTAATATTATTAATATTTAACGTATACTTATAAATAATTAATATATTTTTTAATGTATTTTTAATATAAATTAAAGTTATTATAATAAAAAAAGTAATAATTAAAATATATAAGTTTAAAGTTAAACGTTAAGTTATTAATATTTTAATAATACGAAATAAATTAAATATTTTAACGACGTTAAATTTATTACTGTAATTTTAAGTTTATATTTATTAAAAAAACGGAAATTAAATAAAGTTATATCAATTATTAATTAAAAATAAAAAAATATATATAATAAAGGTTAATAAAAAATTAACGAACTTTAAAATAATTATAATTAAATTATATTTTAATAATAATATTACGTTAATATTATTTAAACTTTAATTAAATTTAAATCGAAAATAAAACGACTATAATAAATTTATTTTTAAATTAACTAAGTTTTTAATAATTTATAAAGGCTATAGCTGTTTTTTAAAAAGTAAAAATAAGTTAAAAAAAATAATATAATTTATTTATTATAAAAAAAAAATCGAATATGTAATTAATAATTAAGTTATATAAAAAAAGGTTAATTTTTATAAACGGCGAATTATTTAAAACGTTAAATATAATGGAAATTAAAACATTAATTAAATGTAATATATTTTCTTTTAAAAAATACGACGAGTTAAAATATAATAAAATTAAAATTTTTAATTTATAAATCGTTTATAAAATTAAGAATAAAAATATAAACTATTTTTACGAAAAATCTTATTTTATTATATAAGAATATATTAACGTTAATAAAAAGTTTATTTTAACTTAATTTTTAATAATATAATAATTAAGTTAATAAATTATATTTATTTTTACTTTAATGTTATTAAAAAAAGGAATATATTTATAGCTTAAAAATATTATTTAAATATATATTTAATTAATAACTAAATTAAATAAACTTATATTAATTAAATTACTATTAAAAATAACTTATTAATATTTTATAAATATAATTATAATTATTAAGAAATTTTTATATAAAATTATAAAAGTTAAAATTTATTAATGGATAATATATTTTAATTATTATAAAAATAAGTTTAAAATAATTACGTTAATATATAATTTATGTTTTTTTATATTATTATTTAATAATAAATTTACTGTTATTAAATTATAAATAAACGATATAATTAAATTATTTAATAAAGTATTTAATAATATAAAAGAAAATAAGCTATAAAAAGTTAATTTAATAGTTAAAAATAAAACATTTTTTAATACGAAAAGACCCTTTTTATTTAACGGAAATATATTAATAATTAAAAATAATAACTTATTAATTACATAAAAAAGGTAAAAAATAAAAATTAAATTTATTAACATTATAATTACTTTTAATAAATAATAATAATAATATATTAAATAAAGGATAAAAGAAGTTTATATTATTATAATTTATTAATTAAAAGCAACGTTTAATTTATTATAAGTAATGTAATACTTTAAACTAAATAAAAAAGTAATTATAAAATTTAATAATTAATTTAAATGGTAAAAAACGAATATAAATAAAAGTGTTATATATATTTTTATTAACTTAAAAATTATTAAGGTTTTTATTTTTATTAACGTAAGTTTTATTAATAATTAAAATTTATTATTATAAATTAAATTTATTATAATATTAATTAACGAAATAAAAAGAAACGGAAATTTCTTCGTTAAAAAAAACCTAATATATTAAAGTTTAATTAAATTAAAAAAAGTTATATAAAATGTATTAACTAATGAAATTTATGTTATAATATATAACGTAAATATTATAATAATTATTAAAATAATAATTACTTAAATATTTATATAGTTAAAATTTTTTAAAATTTTAATTATTATATGTATAGATTTTTTCTTTTTATATAAGTATTTAATTAAGTTAAAAACTATTAAAAAAAAGTGATTTATAATTAATATTATAGCCTTTAAATAAAACTATAAAAAATAAAAAATTTATAAAATTTATTAAATCGATAAAAAAGATAATTTTATTAATAATTTAATAAAAAATAAAGGTAATAAAGCTTTTAAAACTTTTATTAATAATAATATATTAATATTATATATATAAGGATGGGTTTAACGGAATTAAAAAAGATTTTATTTATTATAATAATATTATTATAAAATAAAAAAAAGATTCCTAATATTAAAACATTATTATATATATATTATTATTATTACTTTTTTTTTTTATAAAACGCCTTTTTATTTTATATATAAAGTAAAAAAGAAACGGATTATTAGTTATATTATTTTTATAATATTTCTTAAATAGCTTTATTTTTATTAATAATTTAATAATAAACTTAAGTATTATAAATTATAGCTTATATTTTATGTTTTATATTTATATAAACACACTTTTTCTTTCGATAATATATATATATATTATATTTAAAATTAATTATTATATATATAATAAATATTTATACCGTATTATTTAATATATATTATATTATATATTTATATTTATATAAAATAAATATAATATACGATATAATAAATTATTAAAATAAAAACATTAATATTTTTTATTATAATTAATATAATTAACGTTTTATATTTTTAAAAATAATTTAATTATTAATATATTTTTTATTTATTAATTTTATTAAATTTTTTTAAATTTTTTTTTATTTTATATTATAGTTTTTTTTAATTATTTCGTTTTTTACGTTTTTTATTTTAAAATATACTTTTAAGTTATTTTTTTAAATTACTTTTTTTAAATATTATTATTATATTTTAAAAATTAATTTACGTAAAATTAATTAACGATTATTATAAAAAAAGGTTTATTTAATTTAAAATATTACTTAAATAATTAACTTTTCGTTTTTAAATATAAAATTAATTAAATTTTAATAAATTAATAATCCCGATATTATAAAATATATATAAAGCCGGATAAGTTTTTTTATTTTATTATATATATAATAAATTTTTATACGGTATTAATATATATATAATACGTATAATATATTATACGTATAATAAAATTATTAACCTTAATTGTACTTACTTACCTAAGTAAGTACCTATGTAAATACAGGGATGTATGAGGCTAATGTATGCCAAGGCGCTAACTAATGGGGCCAGAGCGCCAAGGCCAAAACGGAGCAGCAGCACTGTTGACGAACGTGACGCCCCTTATCGTGCAAGTGTCATAGGTGTGGAATAGTAGCTGAATGGAAGGAGAGCGTTCGTTCGGCTAGGCACTCGCTTGAAAGACGAATGCGAACTGCTGTATTCGTATATGGCTGATTTCAAAACTGGTCATTAAGCCTGTCACGGAATGCTATTAGATTAAGGGTATACCTATGCGCTGCATCAAAAGGGTTCAAACCTCTGGATCTCGCTCGTGCCGCGAGTCATATGGTCTGTGTATGCGTCCGCCATTATGATTGGAGTACATTTGGAAAAGTAGCATGTGTAAGATTGTTGAAAAGGGATTGTGAAAACCCATGGCGGCAACCTCTTTCACATAGAAGCCTACCGACATAAGGGATGGTCCTTGCTGTGTAACCACCTGGTGGGATTCCCTTTGTAGCAACAGGCCGCGGTTGGCGCCAAGGATCATGGCCTGGCTAGCGACTTACTGGCAGGTCCCGATCTGGTGGCTGACTCCTAGCGAGCACGGTATAAGGGGCTCGGCCCGCATGCTGTATCAGGACTCGGACATACTTAGGCCATCTCCAGTCAGTCCACAGGGCAACAATGGGGGAGAACTTGGACGAAATATCGGCACTCAAGCCCCCTGAGGGGTCAGGGATTAAGCCGAATTTCATCAATCCAGTCTCGATCCATTGGTAACATATTATCGTGGCGAGCATTGCCTTGGCACTGTCTGTGATCTCGGTTGCCGCCCGTTCTTTTGCGCGCGCAGTGATCTTGAAGAAATTCGATTTGAGCGATGATGAGGAATATCTGGTCATGACCAAGACGAGGTGGTTGGGATTTGACGGAGAAATACTGACAAGTCGCCCTTACTGTATGGACTGGAACGCTTGGGCAAGGGAGACATCAATGGGATGTGCCTCTAAGCGACTTTTTACAGCTCTTGAAGGTCAATTTGGCTCCCCTTGACTATTCTACTCATCTGACAATCCCTACAGATCATGAATGTGCTCGAGATCATGTACGCTCCGCTCATGTTCTGCGCCAAGTACGTCGTGTTACGCCAGATTCAGACAATCTTCCTCCAGCACCAGCATCAAAGCTTCGCGCATAAGGGTGTACTTGTCCTTATCTAGATGAATCTTCTATTTTACCTAGCGTTCATGTTCTCGTTCATCTTCGCTTGCTCACCTCGAGAGAAGACTTGGGTGCCCACCCTGGAGGGCCGATGTATTAACACGCAGCCAGCCTTGATTTCCTCAAGCGCAATTAACATGGTGTCGGACATCACTATCCTAATCTTACCAGTCGTCACTATCTGGCAGCTACAGATGCCCATGAAGTCGAAGCTCGAAGCGGCGCCAGTCTTTGCTGTCGGTGTCGTCGCTATTGTCGCTAGCATTGTTCGCTTCTATTACACGGTCAAATTGGCGCAGAGCGAAGATGTCACACATTCGATCGAGCCATTTGCTTACTGGACGTAAGTGAAAGCACTGGTACCTATGAGTTATCAGCTTCAGTTTGGCTAAAGTGACGCTTTATACAGGGAAATTGAGTATACGACAGTCGTCATTGTTGGCTGCTGCCCAAACAATTGTCTTATTACAAGGTTAAGTCGAGTCGGTTCGCATCCAGGCCCGAAACAGTTGATCGAAATGACCAGAGTAGCGTTGCGAATTTACAAGAGGAATGGCAGTGTGGAAAGTTGGAGCTGAGTTCACGTCATTCAGTTCAGAATGGCTGCGCAGATTTCGAGGAAAATCGAGTTGACAACCTTAGGGTACCTAGGTACCTATACTTAAGTAATGACAATATACCGTCACACCGTGTATAACGATTATTTGATTCAATCAAAAAAAAATACTTTGAACGTCTTCCTCACTACCTGCATGCAGGACTACGAGCAGATGTGCGAGCCAACCAATCAACAATTAACGGTGTAGAATGTCGGCAAATTTCCATTTCCAAGAGAAGGGATCGCTTAAGATTGCGGTATTCGTTCAATTAGAATTTAGAGCCGCATCCTTCAGGACCCATGGGCCATCATGCTGCCAAAGTGCCAAAGACCTCGGGAGGATTAGAGCGTGCTGCCTAAGGCCCATAAGCTACCGTTAAGTGGATATCCTCGGTTCCCCATCTTCCCCGTCTCCACGTCTCCACGTCCCTTGCTACAGGTGCTTCAGGTACCGGGTACATCGTACATCATGTACCCCTTACCAACGGCAACACCTCTTGGCTCCCTTGTTCGCTGCAGTGTCAGCGTCTTCTCTTGTTCAATGCTTTTCTCCGAAGCGCACTCTAGAAGACAGACGCACGGTGGAAATTAGAGATTCATGATGGCTTTCCCGTTCGAGATCATAGAGCACACGATCCCTGCACAGCACATACGGGAGTGGCCGAGAGGCACAGCAGTCTCCCAAGACGCCGTCTTCCAGCTCCACATCAAGCAGTACAGGCCAATTGATAACCCCAATCCTCAACCTGGCGATATCACCATAATCGCAGCCCATGGCAACGGCTTTCCGAAGGAGCTTTATGAACCACTATGGTCCGATATTCACGCACAGTCCAAGAAGCATGACTTTCGTATCCGTGCTATCTGGATTGCCGATGCCGCAAACCAGGGACAGAGCGGCTTGCTGAACAAGCAGATGCTCGGCAACGATCCCGGCTGGTATGACCTCGCCCGTGACCTATTACATATGACCAACGTTTTTCGCGCCGAGATGCCCCGGCCCATCGTCGGTATAGGCCATTCATTTGGTGGCAACATCCTGACACATCTGTCACTGATCCACAACCGTCTCTTCTCTTCTCTAGTCCTATTCGACCCAATCATCAACAAGTTCTCCCTCGTGCAGACTGGCGCAATAAACGGCGCCCGCCTATCCGCTATACGGCGCGATACCTGGCCATCGCGGGAGGCTGCCGCTACATCTTTCCGACGCTCGCGTTTCTATTCCTCTTGGGATCCGCGTGTCCTCGAAGCCTGGATCACGCACGGGATCCACGAGGTGCCAGACGCAGGCGCCGGCAACAAAGCAGCGCTGGTGACATCGCGTCACCAGGAGGTCTTCACCTTCTTCAGGCCACTGTACCCCTACGTGAGGCCAGACGGGACGGTCGACCGCGACGGTGCACCTGACTTCGACCCGGCTATGAACGACAAGCCGGACCCGAATCATCCCTTTCCCTTTTACCGCAGCGAGGGCTCCACCGTCCTGCAGCAGCTGCCGCACGTACGATCCTCGGTACTCTGGGTGTTTGGCGAAGCCAGCGACGTCAATCTGCCGCCTTCGACGCGGTCCGAGACCGTGAAAAGGTGTGGAAGCGGCCCCAACGGCAGCGGTGGTGTTGGCGCGGGCAGAGTCGCCGAGCTCACCCTCAAAGGCCGCGGCCACCTATTTCCCATGGAGATCCCGAGCGTCTGCGCAGAGCACGCTGCGACGTGGATTGGCAGGGAGATGAACCACTATCGCGAGAGCGAGCGCGAGTACGAGGAGTGGACGCGCTTACCTCTTGACGAGAAATCATCAGTAAGCCAGGAGTTCGTGGAGCGCATGGGACGCGCTTCCTTTAGAAATCCTAAGAAGGAGTCTAGAGAGCGTCCGAAGTCTAAGATCTAAGGGGCAAGGTTACGACGGGTCGGTAGGAGGTCACACCGGGACTGGATATCTGCATGTAGGTTCTTGATGGAAGTAAGGGGGGTTGAGTATCTCAATCTTGAACATAGAGCGTCGAAGAATACTCCTAATTGGTGTTCTGCCTGGCCCCCCCCCCCCCGTATTTTAAATGACCAAGTGGAAGGTCTTCCGCCAACCATACCTGATGCAATGTGAAATGGCTGACAATCTCCACGGCATTCTTGCAGATACTTTCCACGCCGATTTATTTTATTTAGGAGCGGTGCCCGCAACTCAAGTGGCCATTTCACTAGCATACGCCGGTCACGAAAGGGAACGGACGCAATAGCGGTTGCAACTTGCAAGTGTACCCAGTACATAAACAAGTGTCTGGGTAAACATCTGTCTGAAACTTCGTTCTTTAGGTAGGTACCTAGGCAAAATCACTCTCATTAAGATGTATTCATAATTAAATGCTTTCTCATTCGCAAGGCTCGCGGCCTAAGGACCTTTTAAATACAATGTCTCAAGCTGAAAGCCTGGTGAAATAAGTGGTGCCTGACGCTACTAATCCTATCTGAGGATATTCGTATTCTCGCTTCACCGCTAGACACGAGTGTTGGAGGGAATCAGATAACTATAATTTATGGTAAACAGAACCGCCGCAAATTGACAGCCACCCTTTGCTTGCTATTCAGGCCGAATCGTCGAGGTCACACGGCGCTTAGTATCGGCGCCCACAAAGCCTATAGTCCCCGTCATGTTTGATTTCCAGCCGCCTTCCTTCGTTGCACTTCGATGATACCTCGTAGAAAGCGTCGTGGTAGTTCCTGTATTTGCCTCTCGTGATCTACGAGAATAGAGCCGGCCATACGAAGATAGCTTTCTGCAAACTGATTCCAAACTGTTTTCGCGAGTTCGTCATCCTGTAGCGGCCTTGGGAAGTAAGGATCGTTGACTTTGAAGGCATCGATCATCTGCTCAACTCCTCCCTGGTCGAATGTAACGGATCGAACCTGGTTGAAGTCGAGAAGCCATAGCTCGGTCGTCCGGTGAAAAAAGTCTTCCATGATTCCTGATGGCGGGCCCGTGCTTGATTTCCGTGGCATCTTTGAGATTTCGGCGTAGCTTTTAGGCGAGACCGGTACTTTGTGGCTAGAGCTTCCCAGAGCAAACTCAACATCTCTGGCGTCGGTTTTCGCAGACCAATGCATTATAGCAAGTGCTTTTGCCATTTCAGATGCGATGGTGCCCAGATCCATGTCAAGTTCTGCAAGTTGATTCAAATGCAGCTTGAAATTCCTCAGAGAAAAAAACCTTCTTCCACTCTCCCCCTTCAGCGAACCGAGGTATACTCTGACGATGCAATCCCGATTAGCGTGATCGGTTAATGCCGCTTGCTGATGGTGCTGGACGCAGTATTTCTTTATCAAAAGAGCTCTCGTGATTCGTGGCAGGGGGATAATTCGCTCGGTGACAAGAACATCAGTGGGAAGGTTACAGGTATCCTTTGCGGCTTCGACAAGGCTTGCGTGGGTGTCGAAGAAATCCTCATTGTCTTGTGTCACGAAGAAATACGGTTCCGGTACATGGACTGAGGCCTTGTAAGCCCTCATCTTTTCGAATATGAGAGTATGCATCGAGTAGTCATTCCACAATTCCTGACCGGTGGTTTTGGCGAGCTTCAGGACATATGATTTGCCATCTTGAGCGAAAATGGCGCCGCATGCCCCAGCGCCAATCTTCGTGAAAGACTGCTTGTTTTCGAGCTGCGCAGCCGCTTGTCTTTGGGCGAATGATGACGAGGTAGATACCACACCATGAATGGACAGGGCATTGCTTAAGCTTCGTTCCAGCTCGCCTAGCTGGCGACGTGCCGGTGCCGTCTCTGCCGTAGAATCGAGAACGCTGAGGAGCTGCGGTGTGGTATCGTCGTTCTTGGAATCGTCGGTTACTTCCGAATGAACTCGGGTAGGAGGTCCTATTTCTACCATTTTAAATAGAGGCAAGTGATAGAAAAATACAAGTGACACGGTTATGTTGTATTGTGGAATTTACCTGGAAATAATCGAGAAAGATGCCCAAAATTTATTTATATTTTTTATACTTTATTATTATTTATTTATATTTATATACTTTATACTTTTGTTTTTAGGTGATTTCCAAGGCCCAAATAGGAAATAGGAAGGTCAAATCAGTCCAAAAGAGGAAATTTTCTTATCGATAACAGGAGGGCACCCGGTGGGTACCACAAGAACCCGACTTTCAAGGGGCTTGAAGTTCCTATTTAGATGTAATTCGCATACATGAGGCCACTACGTTGCAGTGGCACAAGAGCCCAAAGTTTAAGACCTACTGTTGAATCTTGAATCTTGAATCTTGAATCTTGAATCTTGAAGCTCGCGCGGCGGCTACGGACTTTTGCTCAGCGCGCTGCGGAGTGGTAATCAGTTCCAAGTTAGGTATATTATTAAATGCAACTCGGCAACCGACAACCCCCCCAGGGAGAAGTCTTGCACGGAGGGAACTTCCAAGCGAAATCGGTAACGTCGGCCATCGAAAAAGCCCGTCAGGGAATTCAGGGCATTGGGCGGATGATTCTCAGCCAGTGCACCGAGCTGATCAATCCAGCCACGAATCGAGGGCTACCTCCAAATCTAGTTGCCGACGATCCGAGTATTTCCTGATCTTCAAGGGTAGGTACTGACCTTAATATCGCCTCACTGACGGCCGAGTTGGGCTTCCTCGCCAACCCTGTCAATCACGTTCAAACGGCAGAGATGGGCAACCAAGCCTTGAATTCCCTGGCTCTGATATCCGCTCGCTATACCTCTACTGCAAACGAGGTCCTCTCGCAGTTATTTGCCGCCCACTTGATCACTATATGCTAGGCCTTAGACTTGCGTGCCATGAACGTCCAGTTCTTCACTACTTATAAGCCTCGGTTTGAGGAGCTGGTGGCCGCACATTACGCCATGGCCGAGCAACCTAGGATATCAACCGCCCCGGGTTTATTGGGAAATATAATAGCATCAAATCCAGACGACCTCTCGGATGCCCTTGTGCTTGAAGCCCATACAGGTACGTCGAACTTGGGAGAAGCGGCGTCAGTAGCAAAAGACGGACTTGTCGAGTCCCTTTGGACCCGACTCCTGCTATCGTTTGAAGTAACAGCGAGCATGGATGCTCCGGAGCGCTCGGAGGCCATCGCAAAGTCTCTACGTCCGATTGTGCTCGATAACAAGAGTTTCGACCGAGATCCCGATCTTGCTGTGAGACTTGAGGCTTTCACTGAGGCGGTTCGAAGCTCGCTGCTCGACGTGTGGTGTTCCAATAGAGAGGCTTACATCACGCACGGCGATGCCACACATCTTCTTGCCAAGGTTTCAAGGGCGAAGCACACCTACCTACGTCGTACCCTTAAAGTGCCTATGATGGCTACAAAAGTTTTGCTGACGCCCAGTACAAACGAGTTGGGACTCGGACTTCATGGCGCTCAAGCACCGACTGTGGGCTCGTACAACGGGGCGGTTTATCGGGCGCTGAGAGACGGCACGCTCATAAGGGTAGCAATTCATCTCTTAGATACATGTGTGTAGTGTAAGATTTTCAGATTCAGGGGCTTCGGATAGACTCATATCTTGAGGAGACATTTGAGGGATAGTAGAAGAAAATGTCTCAGTATATGAATACCTACCACGTGTACTTGTGCCAGAGGTCAGGATCACTTGGGGGCATGGGCGGGCCGGCTGCAAGGCAACTGTAGGTATGCTACCAGGACGTTTTCTATGAGAGGAGCGTTCCGCCCCATCTTAGGCTTAGGAGGTTAAGTTTTAATTATCGTCCTATTCTCACCACTTGGTTGTCACGCAGGCGAGAAGCCGTGATCCGCTGTTCTTCACTTTGTATATCTGATTCTTCTCACGGGTAAGAACCTGGCAATAATCACGTCGTTTCAAGTGATCGCTCTAGCGTGGGTAAGGTTGAATTTCCGTATTTCCAAAGCCATCGTTGGTATCGATGCCAGATTGATGTTATAGTTGATATCGAGTCCTCCAGCATCAGCAGACTTGTTGTCAGCCTGACCTTTAGGCCTGACCGCCTCGTTGTTGAGCTTTATTTGGGCCGCCTTGGCTGTTGCACTTGCCACATCCATTCTTGTAGGGATGGTGAATCTTGTGTTTGTTACACCAAGGCATCGAGATGCTGTGCCAGCGTTGTTCGACTTCACACCACATCCAGGTCAAATCAGGATCCTGAGAATTCACAAAAGGGTGCCCCTGCGGTCTCCCCTTGGGTGCTGGGACCGCAGGGCTCTTGGAGCGGTTTCTGCCTCTGTTTTCGCCAGTGATGTTGGTGCGGTTGACGCCGAGCCTCGCGGTGGTCGAGCTAGCCTTTTCCTGGACTTTTCTCAATAGTGTGAGCCAAGGTAGATCCTTCATCTCGAAGGCTCGGTATTGAAGCCTGTCGTACCAGCTCCTGTCATAATCCCTGATGCTGCAGAGGACAAAATGGGTCGCGACGCTGTCGTTAATCTCGACGTCGAGCTCGGTTAGGCGTTTCTTCAGGTACTTGACCCTGTTAATATACCTCTGAAGGTCTGAGCCGATCGACAAGGACCGCCATTCGTGGACTAGGTCGGCGATCCTGTCAGGGGAGGTACTGGAAAACAGGGCAACGATGGAGTCGTAGGTGCCTTTAGGATCACGCTGTGTTGGATCCCAGCCGCAGCTGCGCAAGGTCTTCTTGACGTCATCGGAGAGGGATCTGTCGATGAGCAGGATGACAAGGCTCTTATTGGTGAGCTCCTGGTAATCGTCAGGCTCGCTGGCACTGCCGCTCTTGTCGTTAGTAGTCGAATCAGACTCGATATACTTGCGGAATCCGAGATAGTCAAGACGGAGAAGAAGGTCTGCTCTCCAGGAATTGAAGCTTTCTTCACCCTCGAGGGTCACCATGTTGCTCGAGTTGGAGTAGATGAACTCAAGCTTGGTCATGACTGCGGTGGCGAGCTTAACGATTAGGTAGGTAGGTAAATGTATATAAAAAAGCGTGAGAATGGTGGTTAAGACGTGATTATTGACGATAATATCGACGATGCAGATGAGTACTTGTATAAATTTGACAACGGTGAGGTGTCGTCAAGGGTGTGTAACAGAACGGCGTGGAATCCACTCTGGACCTGGATGCAGGGGTGTTGAAGTGTTTGCTTTCGACATTAGGTAGGTAGGTAACTATGTACATCGCCAATCATACAATAATAAATCATCACTGGCTTCAATTTTTTTTGGAATAATTTTCTTGTAACACATACTTAGTTGTATATGCCTGTTGCGAACGAGGCCTCTTCCAAAATGTTTTTTCTCGTCGGATGTTGCCTTGGTACAGCCACACCAGGAGCCACACCAGTATATAGGTACCTCAATCACGTGAATCAGAGTTGTATATTTGATTCACCATTTGTTTCTCGTAGCCTGAGCCTTACTTCAGTACTTTGGTCACTCACCTCAACATGCATCCCCTGTTCTGGATAGTAAAGTGCCTGCTCGACATGGATTCAAGTTGGGAATTTGTATTCCATCAGATCAGGATCACCGGCGTCTACCTCTTTCTCAATAGCATCTTCAATGTTGGTATAATACTATCATTGTACTCGAAATCTCTTTTGGACTCCTACTTCCGCTCCAACATTAGTTTCTACCACAAGCATTACCCGGCGTCTCAGCCGCACATTTATCGTGTTGCTTTCTTCATTGTCTGGTTCATACTAAATTCACTCTTGGCTTTACTAGTGCTTAGCTTTTTCGCTGCATTTATGTTTAGTTTTTTAGGCCTTGCTATGGGTATATTTGTCTTCTGGTGCTTTGGTCTGTGGCCGAGCTTCCTTGTTTGGTTGCTCCTATATCGAATCCCAGTCTACGATATCATATACCCCCGTATAAGGCAATGGATGCTGCAGCATAACTCAGCCTCCTATCATCGTCTTCCCCCTACAGCCGACACATTTATCTCATATATTCGGCTGGTACGTATCAAGCCCGGAAGTTCATGGCACGTAATCGATTGCGAACTCATCACGGAAAACATTGCAACTGCAGAATTCATTGCTTTGAGTTATGTTTGGGGTACGACCATGTTTCCTCATAGAATCAAAGTCGACGGGAATAATTTTTATGTTACGTACAACTTGTTTTCGGCCCTCCGCAAACTGCGCCACCCGGACAGAGATAGGGTAGTGTGGATTGATGCAATATGCATTAACCAATCTGACAACTTAGAGAAGAGCCATCAAGTTCGTCTGATGAGAACGATCTATTCTAAAGCTTCGGAAGTTATAGTGTGGCTCGGCACAGGTTCTTTCATGGAGTGGCTCAACACAGGTCCAATCATAATGTGGCCCGGCACAGGTTCAGAAGCTACTGCTGATGCATTCAACCTTGTCCGGCAGTTTGGCAATACAAGAACAGAGGAGGAACGAAAGCGTCTTTGGGCGAAAACTAAGTCTTCATGGAGCTGGCAGATTACTAGGATGGCATTCGACAGCATTCTCTCCCATGAATGGTGGACTCGAGCGTGGATCGTTCAAGAAGTCGCAGTCGCCCGGCGCGTACTCGTTCAAAGAGGCTCGGAGCAGCTGGATTGGGATACATTCCAATCTCTATGTAAAGACGTGCGCTTTCAAAAGCTATTCCGGTTCCATTCATCGATGGGTTTCGCAAGCCATGTTGAGCAATTGCGTAACGAGCTCTTTTCTGACAACGCGACCCCGACAACACTCTTTGAGCTAGTTTATACATTCCGACACCAATTTGCCACTTGGGGCTCTGATAAAATCTATGCTGTCCTCGGCTTGCTACCGCCCAGCTGTTCCACGACGTTATCCCCCGATTACAGCAAATCTCCCGAACAGGTTTTTCTCGATTTCACCTTGGCAAGTCTCGCAGAGAACAAGACATTTGCTGTCGTAGCTCTAGCTCCAGGAGCTGCGATTCGGGGTACAAGTTGGTGCCGCGATTGGCGAATTATAAACAATGAATTCGATTTCAATCCCAGGGAGTGCTTTTCAATGTATGATTTGCCTTCAATGAGGAATTACTGTACAACTGGTAGTTCTGAGCCACGTGTCGAAGCTGATATAAGCAAGCGTGTGCTGAAGGTGAAAGGGTTTGATTTGGATGTTGTTGCGAAAAGGGGAGAACATATTTTCAGGCCGACCCTTCCGCTTTGGCGCTACTGGAGTAATATTTTGATGGACTGGGAGCGCGTGGCCGGTGGGCCTTGGTCGTCATCTTCTGACGAGGGTCTTGCTTCGTTTGAGTCCTTCAATCGTACTATTGTGGCTGACAGATGGGCAGGGGGTATCGTCGATTGGAGAGAAGAGACCGAAGCCTTGGACGCACAACTAAGTACTGGTCCGGAGGAAGAGAGCTACGCGATGGCTGTAACATGTGCCGGATCAAATCGTCGATTTTTCGTCACCCAGAAAGGGAGATTTGGCTTGGGTCCGTGGAATCTCAAAGCAGGTGATGCTTTAGTTGCGGTTCTGGGAAGTGTAGTGCCACTAGTACTGAGGCAGCGTGACGATGGCAAAGGAAAACGTCACATAAAATTCTTGGAGGGGTATAAGAGCTCTAAGAAATTTGGGTCCACCGGTGGGATGGAATCCGAAGAAGGATTTTGGAAGGTGATTGGCGAGGCATACTGTGATGGGTTGATGTATTACGAAGGAGATATTGCTAAGGACATCCGTGATGGCAACGTGAAGGTTAAGGATTACAACCTCCGTTAAAATCAATATAGTTGCCCGTGGATTAGCTCCAGGAATCATTGGGATGATGCTTGCGTTGCACACCTAATGTAGTTATACGTAGGTATGCTTGCCTACAACTAAGCATCGACAACACCACCGGCCTTACTACCTAGGCATTTTAAATCAATTCCCGTAAAACGATATATCGCAACAATAGAGCTTAGCAAAACTGCTCTCGCGTTATAACTTATCAAGATTTATAAGGTCTAGATTGTGTTAGATAGACGGTCAAGTTTCAAATTCTCCGCATCCTTTTCGATAACTCTGGTCGACATGGTGCCACGTGATACTAGTCACATGATTCTTATCTAGGTGCTATGCACGGACACTCTGGATCATAAATATCTACCGATATGCTTACATGCATAGCAGTGGATAACTGCATAGATATCTACCTAGGTACCTACGCAGCTACAATATATCTTATCTAATCTGACCGTAGACACGGCCCAACTATCGGACCAGTTGTGCAGGACGGCTCGGAAGAAGTAGACGTCCGCGCCCTTGACCGGCTGCTCCGTGAAGAAGTCGTGCACCATGTAGCGCACGCGCTCGGCAAGCTCCTCTGGCCTCTGGCGTTCCGCGTCGCGGACCACGGGCTCGTCTAGATCCTGCACGACGAAGCTGAGCGACGGAAACCGACGCGCTAGCTCGATGCAGATTTTGCCGTGAGAGCCTCACGCGTCTACCACGGTTCCGGTTCCGACGCTGTCTTTGCCGATCTTATCCCAGCCGTAGCCATCTGCGACGCGTTCGGGTTCGAGACCCGGTCGTTGGGTAAAGAAGCGCATAGCGGCCGTGAAGCGCAGCGAGCGCTCTGGGTTCTCGGCAAAGAACTGGAACATGTCCTTATCTGTCTTATTAGCCAAAGAGAATGCCGCCTCACCGGGCTCCTCGGAACCGGGATGCCGCGCCATGGCGTCGCTCATGTGGTAAGCCGCATGCCAGAGGTCGTCGTTGCTGTACCGCAGCCAATCGGCAAGCACCTTGTTCTCGGCAATGAGCCGGGATGTGACTGTGTGGGCCACGACGCCAGGACGTGGCTCGCTGAAGATATGCTGAGCGATCGCGAGACGGAGTGCTTTACGAAGGTGGACTTCGTGAAGGCCGGCGGCGGCGGCGAGCTCCGCGAATGTGATCTCCCCGCCTGTGGCAGATTGTTGGCAGCCAGGTAGTCGTTGACCTTGGCCGTATTGGCTGCGATACGGACGCTGAGCTCAAGGATCCGGGAATCCTCCATGGTCGTGAGCAGCTCAGTGATGTGGCAAGGTCGTAATGCCTCAAGGTCTCAGAAGCAACACTTGACTTAGATCGTAGAATCCACGTGGAGCCTAGGTAGGTACCCGCATGAGATAAGCAACAGGAACAAAGGGAAGTGTCACGCTATCGCGTAACTCGACGAGTCACAGACTCTGCTGATATACATTAAGCCTGCAGTTGGAGAAAGGATCCTTCTCAATGCTGTGTAAGTTGGGTAGGACATCGCCTCCTGCCAACGCAATGTTGGTATGTACGTCTGAAGCTATTGGCTGTTGGAGACTTACTGGTTACAACAACCCTCCTTACGAGTTGTAAGAAACCTACCTACCTACCTACAGTGTGTGCTGCTATCTGTGCGTTGAAAGGAGAGACTTCAAATCCTTCAACCTTTGACAACATCCCTGGAGTGTCGAGGATTTAAAAATCTAACAAGATTTTCCTCGCCGAGAGTTCGATTACGACTTGTTGAGACTCGAGAAGCACTTCTGGACACCTGTAATCAGCTTCTAACTCACAGTCGCATACGCTTTCTCCGTCAACATCGTGTCAAGAAATCATATCCGTTGAACACTACGATGGCGATCTCACCAAGTCTCAACATTATCGTCGTTTCTATCGTCCTGAACGTGCTTTTGATAGCCGTCGTCGCTCTACGTTTTCACGCCCGCCGTCTGCAGAAAGTCGCCCTTGGCGTCGATGGCTGGACTATCCTCCCCGCAGCTGTGAGTCCTCAGATATCATATATCTTGTATACTTTCATGCTTTTACTAGATACTGATATGATCCTGCTCGTAGTTCTTGGCTCTGGGTAACGGCGTGGGGAACTCTGTTGGTATTGGTGAGTGCCCCTCGATATGTAGACTGTCGGTTTGTTATGTTGCGGCTAGCTGAATAGCATATATGTTTACAGCGGCTGCCGCGGGTCGTTATGGTATGGAGAGCTTGGTAGGTGGCAACTGTCAGATGATACCACCTAATATGTGGTGCAGGAGATAAGAATCGGACACTATCTTAACTAAGTTGTATTCTCTAGGTTCCTACTTTCTCACTACAACTAGCGGCTATTCATCACCGCAAAGTTCAAATGCACCTTCCAAGGTTCAATATTAAGAAGTATCGCCACTACCTCCTGTAGTGCACCGCCTTTCCCTAACTTAATCGAGCCAAAAATTCACCTACCGAGGTCGCCCTACTGGCTAGGCAGACAACAGTTCCCTTCTTCAACCATTCATTTTCGTCTTTCATAATCATCCAAACAGTCTTTCATGCTGGCGGGAGTATTATACGTTCAAAGTTGGCGAAGGCTGGGAATATGACCACGATAACAGTAAGTCCATATTCGACCATCTAAATCAGCGAACCAAGTATTTCAAGATTCTAAGTCTATCAGATTGGAGAATGGCATTAGATGAGATCAATCTGAGGCTCGTCGTCACTCCCATCCAAAGCGCTGTTTCTTTGGCCTGATACCTCCGTCGTATCTACTTCTACTTGGTAACATCACGCCCACCAAACTACTTCGAGTGTAATCGATAGCTAATCACTTCTGTCCGTACTTCCTATCAGATCCACAGCATCGCCGCTCGACACACGATGTCCAGTACTGCACAGAAGTTGGCCAGGGGTGGACACGTCCGAGATCCGGCACAAATACTGCCGACTTCAACCTTCGCTTCCTTAGTCCCCATGGAAATAGACGAACAGTCTATCATTGTAGCAGCCGCGACCCCCACACGGCTGGATTGTGCGAGGAATGTGGATGTCTGGTTCTATTCTGACACGCTCGGAGAAGGATTCAGGAAAAGTTGATAGCGTTCCATCTGTCTTTGGTGGCCAGGATTATCATGCTTCCGTCAGTGCGTCCGAAGCCCAGGGATCGAGAGAACACAAGGAACAGGAGCATGCTTCTATTGCGGTGTACACGACAGTCCATCAGACATATACAGAGTGTTCAAAATGAAGGTGCTCAGTTTGCAGGGTCTTGGATGCTCAACGTCGGAGTGCAGAGTACCTAAGGTAACTTATTTTATAGGAGGAAACACTGCTACGCTGACATATACTGCGCTGCAATGTAAGAGGATCTTATTCCGGTAGTTCAAGTAGATAAGGGCATATGAAGCAAGGCGTCTGGACATCTTTACAATTACACTGTCAAGGAAGCAAATAGCATGAGTGATGTTATTTGGACCTTACCTTTTTTTCTTAAATGGACCTTACTTTTTGACATAGCTGCGAATAACTGCCAGCCATTAACCTTAGAGCGACACTATTTACGCAGTACCTCCTGTGCTGCCATTTTTTGAGAACTTCTTCTAAAACGAATATTATTATTATTATAGCGCTTATTCATGCGATTGAATGATATATTGATCAGCTTTATTGGCTTAAGAATGGCTGTTATATGAGGACATGAATTGAGGTTAGGTAAATTACAGGTTCGCACATGTATTGAGTCTTACGCAAAAGTGGCCACGTTTTTATACCAGAATAGTCGCTTGAATAGCTCTCCAGCTACTACAAATCCAATATCGGGATATAGCTCTCAGCTTAAGAAATCGATCGATTTATTTGGATCTCTATTAGCACCTGAGGTAAGCCCTCAAGCCGAGTTTGAATATGATGAAGGTTATGTAACCCTTAAGAATACATTTAACAGTGTTGTACGGTGTTCAACGCTGGATTCTAGCATCAAGCAGCTTGAGGTCGGATAAGTAATATCATTCAATTCGTCACGGAGAAGGCGACAATAGTGGATTTAGAATTAAATGATCAATATAAGCAATTAACAGTTGAAGGTGTAATACCTGTGGTGTGGTATGGTGTGTTGTTTCCGGGACGAATAAGTAGATGACAGTTGTTCGCAGCTGTATCGAAAAGTAAGGTCCATTTAAGAAAAAAAGGTAAGGTCCAAATAACATCACTCAATAGCATAACAAGCCCGCCAAATCCATCTATCCCCGAACACCAGTCCTCCCAGTTCGCAGTGCGCATCGACTGAGTCATGGAGTCCGGGGACTCGTAGGGGAGCCACGCATCGCTACAGGATAAGCGACCATCTTCCAGTTTGACAATCTCCCCGTTGGCAGCTAATCCAAACTGAACCCCAGGTTCCTTCTGGCTTTCTGCTTTCCACGTGAACTCATCTCCTGCCTCCCACAACTGTCTCTTGGCCGGCAGTGGTGCCAGCATGAATTCTGCAGGCATGTCGCACATGGCTGCCGGCTCAAAATAAACAAGTCTATTCACAACTCGGTAGACCACGGCCAGTCTTTTGGTTCAGTTAGCATCATCATGACCAGCTGATAAGGCGGACCAAGGGCCTCACCTTCGCCTTGATTCCCTATAAATCCATTCTTTCCAGCTGGTTTCGAGTCCGTTGTTACATAGCGCACACTGTGTATGGCACGTTATGTCATTACGAGAAAGTTGTTGGGCTACTACCTATAGAGATTGATTAAGTATTGCTGCCAAGACAGACGAGGAAGAGCCCAAGTTGTCAACAAGGACTTACTATCACCGCTTTCACTAGTAAGAAGTCAAAGTCGTTATTTTCCGTCTCGCCTTCATCCAACCGAGTAAGAACATAAATGGAGAGGGCCTGCATAGCTGCCAGCAGCTCCCACTCGTTAAACTTCAAGTACTGAATGTTTAGATCTCATTTCGTCAGTCTTCTCCATGAAAGAACCGAACCACATTGCCAACTTACGTCTTCGGATGTACGTTCACATTCCTGCCGAACGTTTCTCCAGAAAAGCTTTCGACTGCCCGAGCCGCTGATCATACGCATCAGACTGATACAGTTGATTAAAAACTCCATGTCGGTGTTCTTGGTATCGGATGATATCAGGCTCGGATGGATAAAGGGCGGCAGAGTGTTGTGACGAAACATCATAAGGGGGTACGACTTGAGGGTGTGGAGGATGAGATTGGAGACTCTTTGTCCCCCTGGCTGCAGTCTTGGTCGATGGATTAGTGATCTGACAGCGACTGGTGCCGGCGGTATCGAAAAGTTGGGCGGCGAGAGGCCTTGCCGCAGCCGGATTGTTTGATCGGTTGAAGGCGTCGACTGATTAAGGAAAAATGGTGATGATGGTGAGAGGTATGAGCCATTCATCTGCAAGTTCATAAAGTCGACGAGCTCAATGTTGGCACTGTCCTCTTCAACATGGTCGCCCCCGAGGTTTGCAAAGTGCGGGCTAGACAACACGAGCGCACTATCGTCATCAAGGATCATACCGTTGTCCGCATTGGGAAGATTCTCCACGGCATGAGTTTCTCTTTGGAACGGAGGTGTTGTCGTCCTGGATTCGGCAGAAGCATCATGACTATGCCGAGTGGCTACTGCTCTGGGTGTGCTTGTTGGGTACTCGCATACAATGCCCATGGTCGTGCACCTTGAGCATTGGGGCCGTTGGTTATCACATCCGACCTTGCCTCTTGCGCAAGACTTACAAGAGCGAGCCCGGGTGGGGCGGCCACCCTTTCGAGACCGGCAGTAGTACCCATGTCTCTTCAGCGTGGACTCTTGATGAGGATGTCATATTAGCATTGGCTACGAGCGAGGTGGTTGGGGCGGATGGCACCATTGTTGAACGGTTTGCGGCACTGCGGGCACCACAAGACAGATTGGCCATTAGCTGCGCTCATCTCGAAGTCAGTCGTGACGAAATCCTCATTCTGTAGGCTGCGGCCACTGGCCACCGAGCTGGCTACGGCCCACGGGATGTCAAAGGCGAGATGGAATTAGGTATTTCCGGAGCGGAACGGACCCGCCCCGCCTTAGGTACCCCCGCGATTTGTCAGCGCTAGGAATCGGAATGTGCAATTTGAATTAAGTGGATCCGGCCGGAACAATTTGTAAATACATAGTAGGTACTTAGGTACATCGATGCAAGCCGTCTTCTCCTATATTGCTGTCCGGCGATGACCTCAACAGGAACAAATTGTACTGGTTCTAAAATGTAGTGTACAGAAACCAAAGATTTAAGATGGTATTCTTAAAAGAAGGATGTCTATATGATGACCATCATCATCATCATCCACACTCACGTCTTCACTGCCTACCTACCCACCTGGCGTCTATTTCCCGCGCCACCAACATTTGATCAAGCGCTAAGCACATACATACACCTATACACAAGTACACACCCGTAGCCATGTCTGACGCGCCTTTCCCTTCCCCAACTAAGCGGTGGCACACAAACGCACAGCCATCCGCATCACCAAGCCGTCCCGAGCTATCTGCCAAGGGCAAGTCCGTGATCATCACTGGAGGAGGCAACACCGGCATAGGGGGCGAGACAGCCCGCTACTTCGCCCAAGCCGGCGCATCTCGGATCGCCCTGCTCGGGCGCCGGGAGAAGCCCCTCCTTGACAACAAGGCCTGGATCGAGCGCAGGTTCCCAGGTGTCGAGGTAGTCACCATATCCACCGACGTCACCAAGAAGAGCGACGTGGACGCAGCCTTTTCCAAGTTTGCCGGCAGCGGCACAATCGATGTTCTTATCCATGCCGCAGCCACCATCGGTCCCAAGGAGGATGTCATCAGCGCGGACGGCGAGGAGTTTCTCGAAGCGATCCAGACCAACCTAGCCGGGTCGTTGTGGGTTGCGCGCGCCTTCGTCCGCCACGCGGCACCGGACGCCGTCGCCGTCGCCATAAACTCGTGGGCTGCGCACTTGAGTGCCAACGACAGCTTTGCTTCCTACTGCACCGCCAAGGCGGCCGTCTGGCGGCTCTGGGACACCGTGGCCATCCTGCACCCCAGCCTGAGCATCTTCCACACCCAGCCTGGCGTAGTACTCACCGAGCGCGGGGGGGCGCCGAGAGTTTCGAGGGCATCAAGACCGACGACGGTAAGTTGGATCATGGCGGTTCTGCATAGTATATGGTATTGTGATCCGTGTAAGCTAACTCCAGGCAAAGTGAGTCTGCCGGCAAGCTTCAATCTCTGGCTTGCGAGTCCCGAGGCCCGGTTCCTCAAGAGCAAGTTTCTGTGGTGTAACTGGGACATTGATGAGCTCAAGGCGCAAGCCAAGGAGCTCGAGTCGGGGACGAAGTTGAACATTGATCTTGTAGGATGGCCATTCAATACTAGTATTGGCTAAGAATTTTATTCAAGACGGTTGGCGATACTGGTATCCACCCGGTTTGCAGTGATGTCTGCGAGCTGTGCATTGAAGTTGAAGGATATGGTATTGATACTTTTCCCGCTAGATTGACAAAAATAACCACATTCATCTTACCACAACAGTAGTGCCATGAAGGTTCTCAACGCTCATCTCAGTTTTTTTTTGATATATAACTCATTCAGTTTGGCTAGCATGGAGCACAAGAGCAACGATTCGATTTGGATATCCTGATCTAGGTAAGATCACCCTTAAGGGCCCTCGAACGGTGAGAGTGTGTTCATCATCTCCTCTGGCCAATCCAGCCATGCGTGCCACTTCGCGTCCAAATGCAGCCGGACGCTCTGCGCCAGACGTCGACCGGTAGTTCCAAATATCCATACGTTTCGGCATAGGTGTAGTGGTATGGCAAAGTAAGAGATGATAAGCAGGGCCTCTGGTACCTTCTCGGCCACGAGCCGAATAACATCGGCATCAATTATCAACGGCCACGAAATCAAGGACACGACTATCGCAGCGAGGGACGGGACATTTTCCCTCGGCCCGTCAGCTCCGCTCAGAAACCACTGGATCCTGTCCAAGGCTTCCTGGCAGCCCAATTTCTCCTTGTCGTTCAACCTTTCCGAACCTCGCACGCAATTCTTCAGTTCGGCGGTATGAGACCCTGATTCTATGATGTACTCCAAGACCCCCGAGGCCCCCTGTAATATGGGGCCCAGCTTTGACTCCATCGCCAGCTGCCATGAGTCCGAGAGCGAGTTTTTCGCTTTGCGATGTAGCTGCATGTGATGGACATACCGGTCCAGAACGCCTGGAGTGTCGGCAGGCTCTTTGGTTTCCAAGAGAGTATGCAGGTTCAGCAAGAAGTTGAAACAAATCACCGCAATGCAGTTGTCGCGAGTGACCTTGGTCATTTCCGCGTTGAAGGTGTTCAGGGCATTGGTCTGCAAACCGACGGCTTGGTGCCTGTAGAACTGCGCTTTCATCGGGTTCAGGTGAGCGAGGTGGAGCGCTCCGAAGGCCAAGAGCTCGTTCATGAAAAAGGGGTGAGATAAAGTGGCTTCGACTATTATAGGATAGGGAATGTGATCCTTGGATACATTCGGCGGCGCCGGCAGGCCGAAATCGGTATTGAGGCAGTGGTAAAAGATTTCAAGTTGGGCCATGTTGGCGCTCTGGACGGCTGGGAATTCAATGACCGGGCTGGCTGGAGAAGATCGGTGAGACGGTATGATTGCGTCTGATTGATACGGGACAGAAGCCGAAGCCGGGCTCAGGGAAGAGCTTGCCGGGCTTCCGTCTACCATCGGGGCATTTGGTTGCGACGACAGAAATGAGCATGGTCTTGAGGTGATTGAACAATTCCCACAAGCCGGGCGAACTTCATCGCACTGGTTTTACATTCTTAGCTGTGCACCCAAGGCGGAGTTTCAAGATCGTTTTTGCGTGGTTTAGTCACCTTCATGTGTCGGCGCTTGCATTCCGAACATCCCATCCGGGATTTTCGATGAGCACGGCGAGGCATTGCGCGTCACCCTGGGCGCCCTGTGGTCACGCAGGGCGTGCGAGACCGTCAGCGATGCGCGAATCGACTGGTATCTTGATAATACGACGGTACGCGGCGACCGAAGAATATTTCATTTGTTATAGGATTGTGGCGGAGGGCCCTCGGAGTATTAGGGCGAGGTATGTACATATCTTTCGGTGCGAAGTATTAGTAGTCGCTCCAATGACATTTATTCCAATCATTCTCAGCGACTCAGCGCCAGTCAGGGGTATAAGGGGCCACCTCAGCTTCAACCCCTGCGACCATATAGCAGCTAGGCAGCGATTATAAAACAAAAACCTGGAATGAAATGAAATAAACCAATCAGTATTAGCCCAGGCGCATGAATGTTGAATGTTACGACTGTGCTTTCTAAAGTCTCCCGCTTTAACATACATAACAGTATGCAAACCATTGAGAAATTGGAGCTCCCCGCGTTGCCACGAAGGTCAAAGCGATCGATTTACTTGGAGACAGAAGCGGAATAGTTTCAGTCAGCCGTCGCTCCACTGAACGCTCCATTTTCTTGGCTCAAAAGAACTTATGCGTCTGAATCCGGCTGAGATCCACCCCACTGAACATCTTCAGCCCGATTGAGGTTTTCGGAATACCAGGCAAAGAGAATGGCCATGACAGCCATCATCAGGACTGCGTCGTAACGTAGACGGTCCACTCGTCCTCCAACAGATAACCATCGTTCCCATGGCGAATTCGACGACTCGGAAGATGTTTTGGACCATGATTAGCACGCTCATTCCGTAGAGCATAAACATGCTCGCTTTCCAGTCAAGCGACCTTGTACTTCTGGTGCCGCCTCTGGAAGATGACGGCCATAGCCACGAACAAGCCGCATGTGACGATTTGAAAGACCAGCCCCCCGACGACCATCTTCTTGCCCATGTTGGCGCCGTTGTCCTGCACGAGGAACGAGTCGACGTTGCCCAGCACGACCGCTCCAGCTAAGAGGTCGACTCGAATGAGCAATACGACACGTCCCGCACCGCGCGGATAACACGGCCGAGCACCACGTGGATTGTCGCAGGGAACAGGAGGGGCGGTAGCAGGATCATGATGCCCTGGATGATGTACGGCCGGAGCAGGTCACTTTGCGAGTTTGCGGCTACCCGACCGGCATGGCCTATGACCTCCTCCACTTTCCGCTGTCAACGGGCTCGGCCCTCTTAAGGGTAAGTTCGGCCATCTTAGCGAGGTGTCAATCTCGATTATGGGGCCTTTACGTCGTCGGATTGGGTCACTTTCAAACGCTGAGTGAATGCTTGGGTGGAAAATCCGATATTCAAGAGACAGGTCGAGAAAAGCCACGGTCTCACTTGTTAGACTGAGCGATGGAGCTTCTATATATATGATCGATCATTGTCCTTCGGATCCGAACTTCTCTTCACTTAGTTACAGTACCTACATAAACGCCATGCAGATATACGCGTATCAATAGCAGTGGGTGATCCAATAACCAACAAATTTTGGATGCAAGCCTCTACAGCTAGGTTGTCCCCTAAACGAGTACCGGGCCGCCGTGCAGATAGATCTCGTCGCACGTATTATATGAGATACGGACCAATAGAAAGACGCTTTATACGCGGACACGTTCTTCACCGTGTAGCCAGGGCCCGTTTGGTACAGGGCTTGTCCTAGGTACCAATTTCCAGCCAGTAAGATCTTGATTGGTACGCGTACACGGTACAGCGCCTACATAAGTACACACATCCATCAAGTAGATGAGGAATTGTGTCGAATATTTAGAAGGCTCCAAGTTTCCAACACGGCTACTTTCAATTAATTACATATGTCCTCACTTGCAGCACCTTCTCAGAGCAGTTTTCGAACAGGCATTACGTTGGTAAAGTCTTCAATACTATGTGCTCAGAAGTATATAGTACCTACTGTTTGTTCATACATAACGTGGGCCTCGGTATTAGGGTTGATGATTCTATTATACGTATAATGTATTATGCGTATTATGCATGTATTAATACCGTATAAAGATTTATTATACGCATAACGGAATGGAAAAACTTATCCGGCCTTATATATACTTCATAGTATCGGGATTATTAGCTTATTAAGGACAATCTTACCACCTACTGAAATTTAACTAGTCTTGTATTCGAAAGCGAAAAGTTAAGTACCCAGGTACTGTCCTAGATTAAGTAGACCTTCCCTTCGTGACAATCGTTAATTGATCTTACGTAGGTTGATTTCTGGGGCATGGCGACAGTATTTGAAAGAGTGGCTCGAAAGAGTGGCTCGAAGGAGTGGCTCGAAGGAGTGGCTTGAAGGAGAGGCTTAAAGGAGAGGCTCGGAAGTATGCCTTGAAGAAGTGAAAAACTTGAAAGGCAGAGTGGCTAAAGGCTGTAATATAAGGTAAAAGAAATTCAAAAAAATCCAGCAGAATCAGTAGAATCAGTAGAATCAATAGAATCAGTAGAATTAGTAGAATCAATAGAATCAGTAGAATTAATAGAATCAGTAGAATCAATAGAATCAATAGAATCAATAGAATCAATAGAATCAGTAGAATCAGTAGAATCAGTAGAATCAGTAGAATCAGTAGAATCAGTAGAATCAGTAGAATCAGTAGAATCAGTAGAATCAGTAAATAAGGGGTGTACCAGCGACTAAACTGCTTTTGAAGGCGTAAAACGTTGATTGCGTTGATCGCAATGAAAAATGCTGGTGTTTTCGCCTCAATAATTCACTATACCATGTATCATACCCATTTTATATAGGTATAAGTGTATAATGTGGTATGTATTGAATAATACGGTATAAATATCTATTATACGCATAATGATCAACCCTACTCGGTATGTCAGGCCGTGGCGCTCGGCCACCACTCCAACAGTTTATCTCTAGATTCACCAATCTCCGATTTCGCCGTTATACAACACCATCTTCCCGCCGTGCTTCTCCTTAGTAGATGTCGAGAATACCTGCATCATACCATCGCAAGACTCATCCAGAGTCAGTTCCGCTTTCTCTAAGCCTAGACCCACGGCGCCCGCGTTACCCAGTTCGGTCTGGACCCAGCCGGGAGACATGACAAAAACGTTGAGCCAGTCGTCCTCGGCGCTGATGCGGACGGTGAGCCAATTCACCGCCGCCTTGCTCGTCCCGTACGCAGCATTTGGGATGGGAAGTTGATGCCTGTCGCTAATTAGCTGGTCGCATAGAGATGGAATTCGGGGGTTGTCTCTGCAAAGACATACGCTATTGAGCCGGCCGTGGACCCCATCGGAACGAACATGGGCTCCCTGGACGACTTCCGCAGCAGCGGGCGCGTGGCCTGGTATAGCGCCACGAAGCCATATACATTGGGTTCCATGTGGCCTCGCAGGTCATCCAATTTGAGTTCGGCGACAGCAGGCCAGACGTACGAGACGCCGGCGTTGGCGATGACCACGTCGAGATACTCGATCCCATGCGACTCCTGCAGCTCCTTGACGGCATCGAAGGCGTCATGGTCAACGGCAGCGTCGGCTTTGACCACAATAAGACGACTACCCTCACCCTTGGGCAAGTCGACAAGCGCCTGCGAAGTTGGGTGCTTGGGATTGCGGTTCGCGGCGATCACGACATGGTTCGGCAGCGCGAGGTAGCGCTCAAGAAGTCCCTTACCCAGTCCTCGGTTCGCGCCTGAGATTAGGACGGTAATTGGCGCCATTGTGAGTTAATGAAATGTGAAACAGTAACAAGGATTGAACCCCATTTTGATGTCGAGCACGAGTCACATCTTTAAATGTCCATCCTGACTAGTAGGCCGATGATATCACCAAGCTAAGGTCCCGAACAGGACTAGAAAGTCCCCGGACGGGGGATAAAACTGACCGAATTGTCCGCGCTGATCAATCCTATGTTGACTAATTCTCTAAAGCATCAGTATTATACTACTAAGGTATTGGAATAGTCAAGAAGCAAGTTGTGGAGGTCCCTGGCTTAAGGAGTGTCAAAATTGAAGTTTAAAATGACATGGGCTCAGCAATTTGTCAGATGGACTGGTCAAGCTTTACGTCTATTCCCTTTCTCATGCAACTAAGACGACCAGACATCACTTTTACAGCCCTGAAAAGAAATAACTCTCAGCCCTGAGGGGGGAATTTGAGTCCCTGATGGGAAAGAGGCACACAAATAAGAGAATTTAAGTCTCATACCAAAAGTCTAGCTAGCAAAACGAAGAAACATGGACCCCCTATCACGTACCCAAGTACAGTACATATGAGGTACTCGAGAGGAAGGTGGGCTAAAGGAAAAAGTCAACTCGAGATCTGTCTTTCTCTTTTAACTGCGACACACCGCATCAGCCAAATCCATCACGGTACTGGACGCCTTAGTCTTCTTCTACCAGTTGCGTGTCCACCCAGACTCACAGTGGGCGTTCACAATGAACACCCACGAGGGACTTCTTCGCTTTCTCTCTATCGATATCGTCCACACGATATCCATTACATCGATCAAGATCGCCATTCCAGACACGGGGATCGACCCAACCCATCCAGACGTAGAGGCGCGAGAAAGAACATCGGCGGAGTGTATAATTGGCTCGATGAAATCCTCAAAGACAACACGAACAAAAAGTGCATCTGGCATTACTCGACTACAGAGAAACTGGGCTAGAAGAGGGAAACGCCTGTGGTACTAAAGCCTGGTGGACTACACCAGGAGATGAAGGTCTTGCTACAGCACGTGGCAGAGAAGGGCGCGGGCTACAAACCGAGATGACTTATTACTTCATCGACCTCAGCCTATATGATAACTGCCCATTTTAAAGCCGTTTGAGTGGAAGGACGAGCAGGCCGAGGCGTTCGTGGAAATTTGTTCGAAGATACAGACAGGAGCGATTCGGAACCCTGTTCCGGGCGAGCAATACCATCTGTCAGCGGACGCATCGGGAACAGGTGTTGGAGCAGTGCTGTTCCAGCTGGACGGATACCCGAGTATCCACTATCGACAGGCGAAGTTTTGGACAGACTGAGTCGGGCCCCGACGTTGCCGATTCCCACCATTTGGTCCTTGTACCGACGGGGCTAAGCCTCTCGGAGACTGACTTGTGGGTGGTCAGTAGGTTATTGGGACTCCTAAAAGACGGGTAGAAGGATCTCATCGATCTTACTATTAGAAACCTTCTGAGTGGCTGAACATATTATGTATTGAGAGCGCAGGAACGACGACGTGGTTGCGCGAGGGATACAAGGCCCAGCTGCCAGGAGTACAGGTATTATGTAGATGGATATTCGACGGTGTCATTGGGAGCGTTTTCCCAGTCGAACGTGTTCGAATTCACGATATAATGGATTATTGGTAATAAAGTTGAGTTGCTTTGAGCTCCTCTAAGTTGTTGCTGCTTTAATTCAAACTAAAGGTCTCCTAACTTGTTGCTCTTGAATCTTCATGGGTAATATCTTGCTACCCCTGTCTTGCGGAAAAGGTAAGGTCCAAACAGCATCACTCATGCTTTCTACACTGTATTACGCCTTGGCCCCAACCTCGCTGGCTCACTTATCACTCCATCTGACTCCGCTCCACCTTGATGCATCTTGGTATCGCGAGGATCCCAGGTTTGATACAACCGGCCTGGCTGGGTTTCCAGGGCTGGCTGTTGAAATGGCAATTCTCTTCTATATATCGTGTTCCTTCGTTCATGATACCGTTTCCAACAGAGACCAACAAAAGCATTCAAAGAGACCCCGCAGCAACAGGTGACACCGATCAGTGCCCCTAGGGTAGATAGTAGTCCTAAGTAGCCTTGATCGTAGCTGAAATCCGGAGTATTGACCTTGTGTAAAGCTGCGATACGGAGGCCCGTGATAACAGTGACTCTGAAATTCTCACTGTTAGCATTGTAGCTCGATTCATAACTATTGAGTCGTCAATACTCACAACATCCCGACAGATAAAAGCAAAATAACTCTACATCGTTCGCGCATGGGCAGTTGAAGTCCCAATACCATTGGGATGGGTAAACTTGTAATGACCACATCAATAGCAAGACCGTAGACTTCTATAATGACGTAGGCCACAGTTTGATTGCCGCAGGAGCCCCGAACTTGGCTATCCCATGCTGCTTGGATGGGACGACAGATCAGCACAGCAGTAAGCATCCCAGCAATGCCATGCATGATCGAGCAGCAGATTATGATTATCGACAGGTGGCGAAATCTATAACTGCCTGAGAAGATCTTATGAAGCAACAACAAGGCGGAAAGTCTGATAAATGTGTTCACCGCTGCCCAAAGGGCTTCATTAACTAGCAGCGACTTAAATTCGAATATGCGTCTCTGGTTAGTTGATGTAGTAGGGTACCACGCTCAGTACTGCAAAAAATGAAATATAGCATGTCATACCTTTCCTATCAACTCAAACTGTGTTCGTGACACTTGAGATATATGCTGGCCCTGACCTCCGTCTAGGACCGCCCAGGTACTCTGACCAACCAATCCGAATGTGAATACGAATGCAGCAAATGTGAAGCAGTCACCTATTGAGAACTGTCTGCGGTCAATGCGTACGTATATATGGAGTGTGAAACTGAGTGTAGAAATAGCAGTAAAAACACAATTGCAGATGATTGTGGCCAAGGCCACATCTGATGTGGCAAGTAGCATGGGTGCTGGAAGATGTATGTAGGTAGGTAGTCTATAAGTAGATATTATAATAGGGATGTAGTCATATTTGTACCATCAGCCTGGTCGTCTTTAATGGGATGAGTACTATATATCTAACCTAGCTCCTGGGTGGCTAGTAAGTTAGGTAGGCACCTACCTAGGCAGTCATCTTTTCGAGCACATTGCACAGCCCTTGCTTGTGCAGTTCTTGTGTCCGAGGCAGAAACGGGTATCCTACAACAGCATATCATCGGGCATTCATGTTAAGAGGCGAAGCTTGAGGTGACTGTAGCCTATCCAAAACGAAGCCCGAAATGAACCTATACATTACCTTCCAAATGATACCAGCGCATTTATCCAATGAATCGTCACCCATAGTTATCATGTGAAGAAATATCTTAGAGCAAGGCTCCACAAAGTCATTATGAATGTAAGACATCTAAGAAGCCTTATGCGGTCATCCTGCAATGCAGCAAAGAAACTGTTACGGTGGGCTACGGGCCGCAGCCCGGTGGGCGACGACAGCCCACCACATGTAGTATCAGCCCACTTCTCTTTCGCATTCTTAGATACTTGGAATACCAAGCATCTTCCACCTTTCAGCCCTCGCCACAGAAACTTATATGATGAAGGCTGAAGACTCTTGTGTGACGAAAGCACCTAGAAGTTTACGAGACTTGGGCTTGATCTGCTTTAATTACATAGGTAGCAGTTAAGACACCCCTGAATAGTCACATCTCACACTATACCTAGGTACCTACTTAGGTAGGCACATAATAGCCGTCGGTGCGTATCAGATATCAGTTATTAAATACAGAGCAACACATCGACCTGCTATATCTACCTACCTACCTACACAGTTAATCCATCCAGAACACCAAACCGAACCAAACTCACAAAAAATGGCCTCTACAACACAATCCGAACAACCTGCCCCCCCTCCCGCGGCTCAGCCCCAAGATTTCCCCCAGTCGAGACATAAATCGCGCTCCCATCCCAATCCAGCGCAACAGAAGTAGGATGCCTGAGCGCGACGCCCCCCAACTCTCCACCAACCCCAGCCCCAGCCCCAGCAACGATGGTCTGCGCGCCATCCGGCGCAACCCGTACCACAGAAGCCGGGTGCACGGCGATAAACGCGTTGCCCTCGCGATCAAACGCGAAGTCGTCGTAGATCTGGTCCGCGGCGGGGCTGCGGGCCAGGACCTCGACGTTGCCGGCGGGCGAGCCGGAATCCGCGTCGATGCGCACGCGCGCGAAGGTGCCCTGCGCCGAGTTCGTGAAGTACAGGTGCTCGCCGCGGGCGCGGAGGCCGTTGATGCCGATGGGCGGCACGCCCGGCAAGATGTCCCCGCTACCCGGGCTGAGGGCGGGGTCTGAGAGCAGGACGCTGACCTCCTTGGTGCGCGTGTCGATGGCGAGGATGCGGCCGTCGATCGAGTCCGCGCTGAGCACGATGTGCGGGTTGTGCGGCAGCGTGGCCAGGCCGTTCATCGTGGCTGTGTCTGGGACGGGGATGCTGTCGATTATCCCGCCTGTTTCGAGCGACACGATGAAGAGGCTCATGCTGCCCCTCTCGAAGGAAAAGGACTTGTGTAGGCCGCCGCTGATGGCGTACAGGTCGCCCTCCAGGTGGACTATGCCGGTCAGCCCGGTGATGTTGCTGTCGAAACTGGTCACCGGCTGCACTAGAGGCTCCTTGGCCGTCGGGTCGATGGTGTAGAGGAGCCCCGGCGACTGGAAAGTGCTCAACAGGAGGTGTCCATTGGGAAGGACGTATAAGTTTTCGATAAACTCGGTTGGGAAGCTGTAAACTTCACTGATATCTGCGACGGACATGGCGGGCTAGTGTTGCAGGAATGTCTTCAGAACAGATGCCTTGTGAGCAAATGGATAATCAGATTGCAGATAGAACATCTGGCGGAGATGCAGACGTCTAGCCATGTGGAGAACAAAGGTTTCATGCTTCCTTGCTTTCTTGCTCCGCTTGTCAGCCGACTCGCTTCAAATGGGGTCAGGCTTTGTCTACTGTCATGATCTCATGCTATAGCATTAGGTTCTATTCATGAGGTATGTCATAGGATTTGCAACTATTACAATCCTCAGAGTCCCAATACAATAGAAACCAATCATGCTCGGTAAGTTTTCAGAGCATCGCATCTATGCCCTCCTATCAGTAAAGCCCCACATTCTTTATCGGGCTCCTCCACGAGATTGCTACAAGTCTGCGGCGAGGCCCCGATGCCCCGAAGTCCCGAAACCCCGGGGTTGTTCAGCTGAAGAGGAGACTCATTACGGTAAAAAGGTGTAACTAAAGCCTCGGAGGCCCGACTTAAGCACGGCATGTCGGAGAATACCGTCAACCGGCGAAGCCTAGGCAATCTAAAGCGAGGCATCCGATCAAGGACAAGGACCCGTGCGACCCCGCTGCTCCTATCCATCGCCGTTTAGAGCATTACGGTGATGGTGACTGAGGCACTTCGCTAAACGTATTCGCAATTGGGAGCAGGAGGACCGACTGATCAGGTAGGTAGTACAGTACTACCGGAGGAGTACGAGGAATGGGGTGGCACAGCCAAGGCCTGATCGAGAGGCAAGGGAGGAATCCATCAACACAGCGTTTCCAACACCATGTCGGCTCCAGTTCCTCATCCCAATTCCAAAAACGGTGCACATTTCGAGGGCTAAGCGAGCGAGTGGGTGAGTGGTTGTTCACGCATGTTGTGATCACGTTAATCTGCAGAATATTATACGATCCCTTCCAAGCTGATCCAGACCCCCCTTCCCGCCACGCTTGTTGGTTGGGCAAAGAGGAGGATAAGAGCAAGCATAGTTAGTAGGTAGGACAAGATAGTTCTAACGAGACGCAGTTGCCGGTTTGGGCCGAGTTGCTCGTCGTGTTTGTCCTGCAACAGTGGTAGTGGTTGTGATATGCAGTGATACGGTAAGATGGTAATGGCACCCTATCCACGATAGTCGACTTGCTTGCCTTTTCAAGCATTTGGGGGATGATGAGGCGGAAGAGGACCAGAACTGGATATCAACTCGGTTCATTCTTTGAGCAATGTGACTTCTCTAGTCCAGTCAGGAGTCGAGGGTAGCTGCCCCTGAGACAACATGCGTCCTCGACGACTCGCAGTACTATGTGAGTCCGATGGCTTAGCATGCGCACCTGATCCTCAAAACCATGCCCCCAACAGTCCAACTCCCTATCTACACCCACGAAAGGAGGGTTAGATGTTCTGAGAATCATTCATGTACCATCAGGAGAGGCTCGGCTCAAAAGCCGTCCGTATAAGTCCTTATATCAACGCAATGTCACCTGTCTGACCATCACTTCTGATTGCCGCCTTGTGGCTGCGCCTGTTCCCTCACGGATTCCTCGCCCAACACCTTGCTCGCTGCCATGAACCTATTATCAGCACATTAGCAAGCGGTCATCTAACTGTAAGAGACAAAACGAGAACTCACAGCCCACCATGCCAGCTCCCCAGCCCCCGCATAGCCTCAGCCTGTACACTCGTCATGCGCAAGAGGTTCTCCGTATCCGCCAGGTTGGCCGATAGCTGTGCTAGTTGCGAGTGGAGATGTGTCTATCGTTCACTCAGTCAGCACCCCTGTCGACTCTCATTTTCCACACCCACACACTCGCGGAGAGAGACAGCCAGTCTACTCCCGCAATCTCAAGAATAGAGAGGAGTATGCCGCCTATCCCTTAGCTCCAACGCGTGAAGAGCGAGCGGCATAACACCAGCGGAGCGACAAAAACCAAACTCACCAACTGCCGCGCCTTAACGGCGCTCCCCGAGCCCGCGGGTACGCCCTGCGGCGCCATCGAGGGCCTCGTGGACGCCCCGCCCGAGCCCTGCATCACCGTCGTCCGATCCATGTTTCCGCTCCCGCCTCGGGATGCCATTGCGACCTCGCTTACTGTTATTATCCCTCTTCCTCACCTTGATGTGCCCGAAATAGGTATAACAATCGCAAAGCTGAGCGTCCTGCTTCTCGTGGATTGCGCGGCGCGGAGGAGGAGAATCCGAGGGATTGTGCGTCGAATAGGAGCAGAGAGAGGGGGAGTAGACAAAACTGGTGAATTTGGCGGAGAAGAGTCGCAGTCAGTTCGTCCGGGACACTAAGCGGGCAGCTCGCCAGCCTGTGCACGCGCGATACGGAGAGGAAGATGGTAGACCCTTCTGACAAAGCTCGGGTTAATGCACCAGGCTGTATGTAAACGCGCCCGTAGATCAACAATGATCTTCCCAAACGGCCCAATCAAAACACAAGCCGCAAATCACTAGGTATACCAGGTAGACAAGCAATTCAACTCCTCGAGTGCCGTGGTAAGGTTGTCTGACTGAATAAGGCAGGTCCCATAGGAAACGCAACCGAGTGTCAGATAAATGAAGCTTTTCAGCGTTGAGAGCGTGGACGTGATGCAATCAATTCGGTGCAACCTTCAGTTCTTAGGCCCTATGGCCCCACTTCGAAAGCGTGCCCGCGACTAGGTATGTACCTAGGTAACGTGTACTCGTTACCTGAGGGCGGGGGCGTGGGTAACAAGTTCTATTTTCGGTAAAGTGGCTCGAGCTCCCAACGTTACGCCCTCGGCGGACCTCATCAACAAGTGGACGGAAACTGCACACCGATCAACCCGCGCGGAGTGCGACAATACCATTTTCCCTGGTCCTTGCTTAGTTAGCGTCATCGTTCATCGGCATTAGAATACATGAATTATTTCTATCTCGGATGCACATAGGTGCAGGGACGTGTTCCGTCACTTACGTAGACCGGGAAACGGATAGGCTTCCAAATAGGCGTTACGCATGTATATCACAGGCAAATCAATATTCGTTGCGAATGGCCTCTCATCTTTGCATTACTGCGAATAATCGGCCCCTAGTTAATTAAGCTTAACTCTTAAAAGAGTCGTGTCTTCTCACCAAGACCTCTTCTAATTCTTGGCACGACCACCTTTGGCCTATCTTTCACCACTTCCTTCTCATGTTTGCTGACGAACCCTCCAAGCCCACACGGGGTGTGCCGCTCACTCTTTGCAATATTAGAATCCAGACAGAAAGTGACAAACCAAGAGAGAAAAGAAAAAGAGTCCTCCGTGTGGTGCATCGCCATAATACCAACTATGCCTTTCTCTCGCCCGCCTTATGCTGTGCAGACGTCCGTCCCATATATCTGGAGAGCAGCCCCCCTCCCTTCATGTAATGGCCGAACTCAGACCTCGTCTGTGAACGGTCTTGCTCCTCAAGCCCACCGTGACCTATCGGTTGCGAATCGCGGGACGAGCCGTGATACACCCGAGACTAGCGGTCAACAGGCCTTTACACATGTCCACCTTGTGTCCCACTGCCCACGGTCATCCGGGCCTCGAGTAATACGTAGCCCTCATTGGGGATCGTCGGGTTCGTTGACGTTAGACCCGTAGTGACAGCTCGGAAACGAAAGGTGTGTATGACATTTATTCGGCGTCGGTGGGCGATGGACAACTGATTGCGTAGAGTGGAAAAATGGAGAGGAATATATGCGTTCCGACGAAAGACGACAGACCCCCGCGTCCCAATGCAATATTACCGAAGATGGATAGTCACTACTTCAACCTTCCAGAATGCTTATGTACGTAATTTTCCCTTGCCGACACGAATAGAATTATGTGTACGTCGTAAAGTTGTAATCCAAGCCGATTCCATCTAACCGTATCGAATGCGCCGTGATCCGAATGAGACGAACTAGACAATCCTGATTTGCCGCTGATATGGCAGCGACCTACCTGCAAAACCGTCAGGCGAAAAAAATGAAAATCGTAATTTAACCGAAAGACAAAACATGTGTCGCTGTGTTAGTGAGACGTAAACTGCCACCTCCCTCTTCATCGTCAACTTCGGTTGCGCTTCATGAGGGTCGGGAACTTTAGCGCACTCCAACCGGAGGTCGAGGACCGAGGCTACTTTGACTGCTGTGAGCGGATGGTTCTGAGCCTAGATTCGTCGATTCACCACTCTCCGCGCTGGCACTCGCACTGCCGGTCAGACTTCTTGTGGTCTTCGGATTTGGTGGTTGGAGAGAGCTCACCCCGACACGTTGTTCAACTTGCTGTGGCGCGACCATGTTTCCCTGGCCGGGAGGATACCGAGGCACCGGCTGGCGTACACCGTCTGGGGGAGACGGGCGTCCGTTAGGAGCAGGTCCTCCAAAGCCGTTGGGTGGCGACGGTCGTCCGTTGCCTCCCCGAATTGAAGGGCTATATGGGTTCCCCGGTGACTGACTGGCCCGTCTGGGATAAGGCCCGCTCATGCTGGGACCGGTTTGCAACTCGTGCAGATGAGACGCCGTCAGAGAATTCGCTCTGGATCCCGCCTGCATCTGTCCCCGATCGACATTACCGTATCGGTTCGACGTGAAGCTCATCAGCGGATCATCGAGGATGTTGTCGTGAAGGCCGGGCGCAGAATTCATAATCTGACTAGAACGGTTCCTGCCAAATCCCGGCCGCCATCTGTTGCCACGAGGTGCCATCCCCCCTCCGGGCCCTCCGGGACCTTCGGGATTCATTCGCAACTCAGTTTGGCTCGGAGGCGCTTTGCTACGATTTTTCCTTGAAGTAACGCTCATCATATCGAAGGAATCGGGGTCGATCATGGGAACGATCGGGTTCGGGTCAAAGTAGTCGTCTTCCTCATCCTCGTCGTCGAACGCGCCGCCCCCATTACGCACCGGAGGCGCACGCCTTCTAGCAGTCATCTGTGGAGGCGGCGGACCACCCCGTCGGATGCGCAATTCCTGTTCTTTTAATGCTAGCTCCCGTTGCCGTAGCTGGAGCTCCCTCTCACGAAGGGCGATACCTGAAGTGTCAGCGTTATATCCCCCGTCAACAGCGTCCGCCGAGTCTTCGTACACGACCAAGTGACTGAACTCGCCAAGGTCCGTCTCGTCAAAGGAGCCTCGCCGAGAAGGTTGTCGCGACGCATGGCCGTTTTGGGCACCATTCATTGGCCTATACCCGTTTGGAGGGCCGCCGTTCATGGGCGGAGGGGGACGACGCATGCCTGGGGGTGGCCCGCTGAAGTTAGACGAGTTTCGCGGCCTAGACCTGGGCACTGGCATCCCGTTCCCGTTTCCGTTCCCGTTTGGAATGCCATTACCATTAACTGCAGGACGCGGCGGTGGTGGGCCTGTAGAAGACATGCGAGGCATTGGCGAAGCCGAAGTTGGCGAACCAGAAGGCGCCGATAATCCGTTCATCTCCTTAGGTCTGGACTGGTTCACGACGTTCAAGTTGTGCAAGATGGCGTAGAGCGTCTCGATACGCGGCAATTTGACACCTGAGGTCTGAGCCAGCTTGATGGGCGAAGCAAGGAACGTCTCGACCTCCATTGGCCTCCTAGCCACGTAATCCTGCCACATGATGCTCGGACTCTCCGAAGGCTCACACTGTTCCTTAATAGTGTTTTCTTTGAATTTAGCATCGAGCGTGCACCCCTGCGCGGTCGCAAGCTGGATAAGCTCGTCAATTACGTCCGAGATCAGTTGCCTAACTCCTGTCTTTTCTAAGAGGGCCGCGTGAGAAGGCGTATCGAAAATGACGCTTGCCGGGTGGAAAGCAATCGGACTGAGATCATCTATTAGCAGGCATTCATCACGTCAAGTCCCAGAACAGATGGTAACCTACCCAATAACTCGTTCAAACTGCTGCTGTCGTATGTTATGGGAAACTTTGCAATCGACGCGGCCGGTGGTCAAGGTCATAGCGAGCGCCTGAGCCATGTCCTCCTGTATAGCTAATGGGATGTCGCCATTCTTATTTGCTGGACCAACCCAGATCTCAGTTGAACCACTATGTTCAAATTCGCTCGATCCCAACTGGGTCAATTCGGCATTCGAAACAAGAGACAAGACAACGTTGGTCGGAAACCTCTCCTCCAGAGCAGCCTCTACTCCTAGAGTGTGCGTTGTGTTGACGAGAATGCATGTATGTTGAGGGGTAACGACGGCGTCAATTACTGATGCGAGGTCGTATACATCGGGAAGAGCTTTGATGCAAAGAATGACATAATCGAACGCGCCCTCTTTGGATTGAGCAGCATCTTCGGGGGTTCGTACAACTGAAAAGGGGAGACTTTAGCAAAAGATCCCACTGCAAAAGCTTTATTAGTTGTAAGGATTTGACTTACCACGCCGAGGCTTAAAACGCTCGTTGCCGAACGAACCGGATTTGAAAGAGATGCCATATTGGAAAACGCTCTCGAACCCGGACTTCCAAACGAGTGTTACGTCGCAGGCATTGGTGGCCTGGAGCCTCCAGGACAAGAAAGCAGAGACGGCATTTCCTCCCACTGAACACACCCTCATTAGCTCACTATCATCATCCATGGCGAGGCGTCGCGATCGGCTTTAAGTATGTGCCAGCGCGCCGTACTGTCGAGACAGAGTGGATAAAACGAGTGTGTTGTATGGACTTGAAGTAACGAGAGACAGGTACAGGACAAGATAAGTGAGACGCTTTCCGTATCTTCCGACGACGGTAGTAGCACTAAAGAGGAAAATAGAAGTATTGTTCAAGGAAAAGCAAATCTGCCGCTGAAGTCAAGTAGGGGGGGGAGGGATGCAATGCAGGTGACGGACAGAATTGGAAATTGACGAACCTGAGAGGATCTTCAAACGCGGCGCTACTGGTGCCATGACGGATACTTGGCGGAGGCGACTAGCGGGTTTAGACGACCCTTAGATGACCCTCTGCAATTCCTTGTGTCTCTGTGTCTGTGTATCGTGCCGACGTACTCGTTCACGATGGCGTCGGAATGACCCAGAGGTAGCCTTGTACCACGGCCACAAACCCACAGGCAAGACGTGGGTGTGCGACGGCTTGTGCTGGCCTGCTGTCTCACGTCCCTGAAAACCGGCTTGTTTATTGTATTATTATTTTTTTTTAATTCACGATACTACCGTCTCCGTGCAGACTTTGCCTTTTCGGTAGGCAGCTGAAGTGAATTGGCGGCGGGAAGGGAATGTATTGGCGCAGATCGGGCTTGATCGTTTGGCGACTTCACTGGCCTATTCGAGGCGGCCGCTAGAAATGGGACGACGATTCGATAGCGTCTTAATTTAATCCTAGTCTTCGCCCGCCGAGGCTTGCAGGATGACCGTTTGATCTTCTTTCCTTTTTCTCGGACCCGATCCACAACGATGAAAATGCCCAAAAAGCGTCAGACGTTAGAAAAGGTAACGAACGTAACGGCCTGGAAACAGGTCGTGCAAGATGTTGAGAGGACAGGAACGAGGAGAGTGGGAGAGAGGGTCGGAATAAACGGTCAAACGTAGGACCAAAGAGTAGCGGGGGTTTATGGAGGTTTAATTCTCGAAGTCATCAAAAGAAGTATGGGAAAGAAATTTTAACGAGTGGACGCGACAGCTCTAGCGGGCCCTTACGGAGGAGAGAGATGGTTGGACAGAACGGCGGATGGCGGATGGCGGATAGCGGTGCGTGCGAGCGAAAGTAGAGAGACTGGCAGCGTAGGCGAGTGGAAAGTTGAGCAAAAGCAGGGCAGAGAGTCGAAGGATGGGATAATCCGAAGAGCCAGTTAAGATGCTAGAAAGCTGCCTAACTCGTACACACAAGGCCGGTACAGTCGGTACGATTACTGCGCAAGAACGGGCTGCGGGAGGGACGTATGTTGGTAAGCCTGGGTCGGTAGCGTCGATTTACCGGGGGCAACGGGTTCAAAACTGGGCTAGACTCTATCTAGACAGCTGCTAAGGTATGCGTAAGTACAGTACCATCCATGAACCTGCTGGGATGTTGTGGTGTCTGGGTGCGCGTGCTTGTGTGTGGGTGGTTGACATTGGGTGGCGTTACGTATGTACAGAGGTATGCAGGCATTGATGTGAATGGACGGTAGATATATGTATGTACAAATGATACAAGAGCTGGGCTACATGCAGGTAGGTAAGGTAAGGTCAGGCCAGGTCACATAGCATGCAGCCCTCAGTGCTGTCTGCTATCAAGTCGAACGATTTGAGACGATTTGATTTGATTTGGTGATTTGGTGATTTGATGGATTGATGCGCTGGGCTGTTCCAAGGCAAGACGTTACCCACCTGGAGGGAGTACAGAAGAATAGAAGACTTGCACAAACCTGACAGGTTGAACAAGCTGGGCTGACTGACCGAACCAATACCAAAGATGCCAAGTTCAATTCCAACGACAGGATAGTATTAGTAGTGGTAGAACAAATTCAGAATGAATAGAAAGGAGATTTGGGATTAAGCTGGACGAATACAGTAGTAATCCGTTCTCTTATTTTGGGTATCTTGTCACGGCGGGCCTTGAAGCCTGAAGAGCAACAATCAACATGTCATCGGGTTCGGATTGGAAACATCAGAAAAGTTCATGTTACGAATAATAAAAAAGAAAAAGCCAAATGGAGACGGCGATTTCGGAAAAGTACATGTACCTTGGACTGGAGCGGACTTTGTTTCGGGCTTCCGGTAGTCAGGTACTAGAACTGCTAGAACTGTACCTACTGGGAGGCAAGTTCCAGATACATCTACCTAGCTGGCAGGTACACCGTACTAGACACCTGCCCACTCAACTCATTCCAGGGATATCTTACCTTATCATATCATGCTGTCAGGCAGCTACTAACTTGTCCTCGGTGCTTCTAAATTAATTCCTTTCCAGCAAATATACTTGTCTTTTCAACGTGATAGTGACTGAGTAAGTCTTGACGTCGTGTTCCATCCAGAAACACGGCCAACGAGACAAGACGATAGCAAGTCTTGTCTTGATACTGAACGAACTGTCTTATCTGCACTTGGTACTAGGCAGTCTGCTACAGATGCTTACGAAGTATGCCGATGTATGCAAAGTGAGCCAACATCGAACAACTAGATATATCATATATCATACGTTCAAGTATGTACTGCATGTGCAATTCACTCGATTCAACCTCCACATATTATTACCTTGCATTGCCGGTAATAGGGGCCGTGCGAAAAGGGTAAGAGGCGTTGTGATCGCTGTAGCCTGTGCGTGCCGTCAATCTACTACATATGTATCTAGAATGAGTATGTGCCCAACTCTGACAAGGAGAAAGCTGGCGATTTGCTACCATGTCAGTCTATCGGATACTAGTACTATCGAACTGTTTTCTAAGTTGTCAGGTATGTGCACGAGTCCACGACAGATCAATACTTGGGACGAGTCGACGAGGCTGTGCATCCCATTAGCGTGGTAGTGTATGTACATACAGTACATACGGTTGAAGAAACGAATCTCCGGCAATCCCGTACATGTACTCTATCTACCCAATACCAATATATATGGAGCTCTCTCCTATCGACTGCAGATGGATCATGGATGTCGGCTTGGTGTTCGTATTATGTATTATGTCGAGATGCCGTAACTACCTACCTACCTATACATATATTAACGCGACCGCCTCTCCGCGGCATTGGTGCGCACAGATGCATACCTCCCATGTTGGGCTGAGTGCGTTGGTAACGTCGAGTATGCACTCCAGATGCAACTATTCTATTTATTCCCATCGAAAACCTGTCAGGCGGGCAAAAGTATGACAAAAACAGACAAGATGCATCTGACAATGCCCGTTTCTCATCGAATACCTCACAAACATCAAGACCTACGAGGCGAATACGGATATATCTTAGGTAAGTACATAAGTAGCATAGAAGAATAGAGGATCCGGTTACACATTTCACCCCTATTCGAGCAACCTATTCTCTCAGAGAGGAGGAATAGGATGAAAATACCGAGGTCGAGTAGTAGGCCACTACGTACGGATACTGTTTGTACATCTGTACAGGCAGCACGGGTCCATCCGAATTCTAATATTTTTCGCATGTCAGCCCACGGCGCCACGCACATCTTACCATTGTAATGCCGATAAACGCTTGCTGCTTGCCAACCAGCCCACAATGCAACTGGCAAGAGATGTCTTGGGTCTGCAGTCCCTTTGATTTCAACAGAACTCCGAGCATAAGGTCAACTACCATGTCCTATGTATGTCTATGAAACATCCGACTTTGGTTTACATAGATATAGCTCCCTACATTCCATCAATTCGACTCTACTGTGTAGGTATGACTTACCAAAGAATTGACAACATTCAAGGGACCCCAGCTTAAAAAAAATCTCCAGCGCGTTAGAGCATCGTATGTACAGCGCACCGAACGCGTCACCAGCGGTATAGATTGATTGCATGCTGAAGTGATCGGATGCTAACAGGGAGTGACTCCTTCGTGGACTTTGGGACGTAAACTCGCGTTGAAGCAGGGGTTGGTAAGCTTCGAAAACCTGAAAAATGAAATTAAAGTACAGAATTGCTGGCCATATTCTTTTTGTTCTAGTGCAGTAATACCTACTACTGTAGTAGGCAAGTACTGTACATACCTCAATAGTAATGCGGTGGTTTTTTTTTTTTTTTTCTGAATTCGGCTAGCTATACCGTTAAACTGAAGCACAGCATTTGAGCTTAAGCTGTTGATGACAGTATAAAATAAAGTTCCCCCTGGCAGTTGAGTCCCGCTTAGGCTGATGCCTGTACAGTGATGACGTAGTTCTACGCTAAATAAGTCATTCTTGAGTCTTTACATGGTAGGAATCGCCATTCATGGAAATATCAATCTTCAGATCTTCAGATTTCTATGCATACTTCAAAGGCGCGTAGGCGCTGATTCAACGACAAGTACATACATGATCTACAAGATATACTCGATCGAGGACATGACTGCTTGCAAGAAGTTGCCATTCTATTTTTACTATTAGATGCCTACCACAGCAGCACGGATTAGGCTGCCAGGATTCACCATACATGTAGCTTCGCTTCAGATCTTGCTGCAAATTAGGACACCCTTGACGTTGTATGTACATTGTATGTACAGTACCTACTACACCGTACACGTGAAGCAACTTTTAGAGGAACTCCACGCGAAATCGCGATTCCTCGAAGCACGAGTCCTTAGATCTCGTACGAAACCTCTTGTCCTTCACTCCGCGATACCTTTCGTAGTATCAATTTTCTAATACTGCACGCCAAGTTCCCAAATACCACTCAAAAATTACAACTAACCAACCTAGAAACACGAGGGAAATCCTGCAGACCGTCATATAACACCAATTGATCAATCAGCTTCTCAAGGCTGTTGGCTGCCTAGGCCATACCTCAACAAGCTGCAGACGGACCCAGAGCCACCCGGCCACGTCTTTAAACTGCAGGTAGTCTTTCACAATGCAATTCTAAAAATGCTATCTATCGCGTAGCCCTGCGCCGTGCCGTGCAGCCCCGTTGGTAGCTTTCCAGCACATCGGGCCAGCCAGGTACCTTCGATACAGCATCTGATCCTCCCTCGCTCTCGCGGGCCGTCTGACAATCTTAAGGGGCTCGAAAACCTAGACACAACAGACAATACTACCAGTAATATTATGTACAGTACGCGTATGTTCACCGTTGTCAACATTCTACGGTTCATCTACCCCAGATAGCCAGCCAATGTAATGCACGGGAGAAATACTCCGCGCCAATAATATGACCAGGAGTCTACAGCGCGAGCGAGATCTTGGTATCAACCTCAATTTCAATTTCACTTCCCCCTGCAGAAACATCACCAACCTTATGGGAACAAGGGTTATTAAACCCTCAAAAGCCTCCGTTTTTTGTATAGCGCGGCTCGGCCGCGGTTCCAAAACCGTCACCGCTGATCGATTCGGGGAGTCGAATGGGCTACGCTTACATTTATCGGGCAACGGGCAAGATGCGGCTTGATTCTTGATTATCCCCCCCCGCCTACCGAACCTCCCGAGCAGTCGTCTTTCGCTCTCCTAAGACCAACACGCTATCTTTCGAGCTTCACTACCTGTACCCTGCTTTCCATGAGGCTGATGCTTAGATCCTTCGCAGTTTAGCCAGATTTTACTGCACATACAACACATGTAGGTACTGGCCTGTCCTCCGAACGCCACTCGGTAGATCTCTCAAGCCCCCCAAAGCCCACCGGACAGGGGAAGCGTTTTGTGACTTTTGTCTCCGTTCGGAAGCTCAAAGAGCCGCTCGTGGCTTCTCCGGCCTAGCCATTATAGGTTTGCGGGACCCGAACTTGAATGCTACTCGGTTCAGATAGTCTTGTACTAGTTATATCTATGTATGGAGATACAAGTGGCCTGGCTATCCGATCTGGACGGCAATATCACGTGGATGCCTGACAACCAATCCATCATGATTTGCCTCCAGATCCTCGACGGGTTCTAAATTGCAGTTACTTCGATGTTCGAGGGCCACGACACTGTCCAAGTCAGAACTCGGCTGGTCTACATATGCCAAGCCAAGCTTCCGTGGCGATTGGCAGGAGACTTTGGTAACCGAGTGCATCTGCAGGGGTAACAAAACCTGCTTTTCGCAGCTGGGGTTGTCCAGCCTTATCCTGAAAAGCATGGGGTTCCATCAGATCGACATTTTGCAGGGCTCTTTTTCAACCGCAGCGGTGGTAACGGGGAAACGGTCTCGACATCGTCTCCATCACTAATACTGTACCTGTGTAAGTTGCCCCTCGAAAACGCCGAAACTCAACTACACAGCCTCGCGCGCGACTGTCACGACATTGAAATTTCGCCTCAACTTCTCCATATACTACAGTATGCGCTTTCCGACACATCATGATCCAAAATAGAAACACATCGCCCATTGGTTTTCGGGTTCAGATCGCAGATCCGAGATCCAAAGTGGCCAAGTCCTGCGACATGCGTGTATCCGCCGCATCTCAGTAACGTCGGGTTGACGGCCAATCAGCTCATCTACTTCTACTGATGCTTAACCATATTATTGCGAATGGGCTCTAGCATCAACTGGAATGAGGTGTGCTGCGGCGCGTCTAAGGGGTGTTCGATGAGGAAGGCGGCAATGCAACTCGTTGGGCTTCGGTTCCAGCCATCGTATCCCTTGGTTATGGCAGCCGACCAGGTTGGTAAAAAGGAGAAAAGCCCGACAAAATGTTACTCACGCTGGACCAATGAGTGACCCAAGTATCTGTCTCTCCGCCTCCTAAACTCTCCGGGGCTTGTAGATCTATCCTCTGGTACCAAAGAGAAATCAAACTGTCGCTCACTACGTGATGCGGCCCTCGTGAACTTTTACGATCCTGGATAGATGTGAACTACCTGCGTAGGAATTGCCGGGGACCTAGATTGCTGAGGACGCTGACAAAGGGGGCTCCAGATTTGTTGCCCCTTTCTTCGGTCCCCGGGCGTGTGCCATGGCACAACATGGCGCACTCGAATCCGAACGCGGTCCCGAACAATCTCATCATGAGGTAAGGTCATTTGACTGGATGTTGTATAAAGCATCTTGCAACATGTTAGACAGCCATCGTATCGAATGCCTCGCTCGCAATTCATCACTTCTATGAATCGATAAGATGTGCAGAGCATTTGTACCATGAGTGAGTGAGAGCTTGGGCTATGTGAAGTCTATAATTAGATTATAGTCGGGTAAAGCAGGTTTATCCTGTTGAATATTTCTGATGTTCGGCTGCAGTGCTGTCATATCGTTTACTACATGTAAGCACTGTCTTTTCTATCCCAATGAGCCTCGATATATCAACAGTGGTATACTAAGTACTCCTCGAGTCTCTCGGTCTAAGTGAAATTATATTTCCTCTGGAAATTTTACCCAAAAATTATACTTGATTTGGTTCTTCTTGTCGACGGAAGAAGAGGGCCTGATGATCATTTTCTTTCTCCTTAGATACAAGACCCCTATGTTACCAATCGAAGTTGAACATAAGTAGGTACCTACCTACATATCTGGACGATGTCGTACCACGACCTCTCCCCGTTCTTACCATGTGATTGGCAGCTATGCTCATCCTTCGTCTCCTATTTTCGCATTCGCATCTGTTATCTTCGTACCACCCTACAATAACAGCTACCAACAAATGCTCACCACATACAGTACGTTCATGTTGGTTGTGGATGTGACATTGCTACTGAGGAACACATCTCGGTTCAAGCGAATCTTCACATTGAGTGAGTTGATGTCTTGCTGGATGTTGGATATTAGGTTCTCATTAGAATGTCAGGGACGATGGATCTTCTCCGGTGACAGCGCCAGCATACGAAAAGTGCACATACACTTTAGGGTGAAGGACTGCTCTGGGTTACTCGGCTTAGCTCAACTTTGATTATATAATAGCTTACAATATACAAGTCTGCTTATAACTTTCGTATAGGTAATCGTCGTTGGATGGTAAAGTCGACGGACTTGTTCAAGTGAATAGGGGTCGTATGCGTGGAGATAGGTAACTTGATTAACACCACCCAGGTAAGTACCATGGCAATTAACAGCGTATAAACCATGCATCTACATAGGTAGAACTAGGCAAGGTTCCTAAATAACCATAGTTCGAATGCCGGTGTCCTCGATTGGACAGTCTCTAAGTCAGGTCAGAGTACCATTTTACTCTGAACAATCTTTTACAGCAGACTGTAAGCGAACTATGGAATAGTATCTATAGTTCGAGCCATTACTTATATTTTGAAGACATCGTGGGATTGCCTTAATCAGTTGTACCAAAATCATAAAGATTTGCGAAAACAAAATGGTGATGAACCCCTTTAAGCCTTGCTACCTTCTGTGTTGAACATTTACTCAGGCTCAATTACGACGCATCAAGACCTCAAACCTGTGACTATGCCTAGAATGATAGTGAACAGCCCGAGCGAGCATCTTATAAAAAGAATATCGAAGCGATTAGGCCGTAGATGAAGGGGGAAAAAAAAGGAAGAAATGAAAATAAAAAAGCAGCCCCCAGAACCCTCAATTCCCCAGATCCCCTCGAGGTAGGTCAGAAGGACGTTGGACAAATACAGACTACGTATAGCCTAAGCTCACAGACAGGTTATCCGACCATACCCAACAGCTTCCAAATTGGAAGTAGCGCACACAGTGGGATTCGAACCCACCACCTCGTAGTGAGAGGTGCCAGTCATAACCATCTGACCACAGCAACCCATTAGCTGGATTGAAATTAGGGTGGACAATTTGACCTTATATGTTCAGTTACCTGAGGCAGGAAGGTACCTCTGTACCTCCCGCCCAAGGTCGGCGACGACCAGGCCATACCTGGTTGCCGGCCCGACAGCAACGTCCAAGACAACCTTAAATCTTTTCATCTTTTGCGATCAGATACCTTACCTGGCACCTACCTAGTCTTGCAGAGCGCGAAATCCCCGGGTAAAGTGGCATATTTTACGATACCCCCTTTTCTCGTTGACAATTCACACGACCTCGGACTCCTGCAAGAAGTCCAGAGTTCTCGACCAAGTCATTTATAACTAGCCTCATAGAACATAGGTAAGACGCTGTCCTTCTTTATTGTAAACATAACTAGGGAAAAAAGGTTTTATCTAGGCGACGAGAGTAATACACGATGCTAGTTCTACTCAATCTACAACTACCCTTCCGCAATGGTATCATCCTTTTCCCATCCACACCCATACCAGCCCATCTCACCAGCCTCCGCCAAAACAAACAACTGACTCTTTCATGGCCTTATTCTAGCCTACCAACACCTCGATTCGCCCTATCCGCCCTATCGAGGCACCCCGGCCTCCGCCTTCACAGCAAACGGATCCGCATCCGGATCAGTATTCCGCACGTACTCGGCCGCGTCAGCCAGTTCGCGCGCGACGTCCTCGCCGTACTGATCCGCGACAAAGGCGTACATCATGTCAATACCCGCCGATATGCCGGACGACGTCCACACGTTCCCGTCGGTGACCCAGCGGGCCTGGCGGACCCAGTTCACTTTCGGGCCCTGGGCCGTGGCCTCTTGGCCTGTCAGCGCGACCATTACGAGGTAGAGAGAAGAGTGAATCGTCGGTCTTGGATATACGTAGGCAAGGCAAGGTAAAGAACCGCCAAACCCCATAATAAAATAAACAGGGCAAATTTCTTCCCCCCCCCCCTTTTTTTTCATCTCCCTTTTCTTTCGTAAAAAAGAACGAAAAAGAAAATAAAAACTCACCCACTCCCAAGCCCGCTTATTCGTAGTGGCCCGCCGCCCATCCAGCACCCCCGCCATCGCCGCCGCGGCGCTGCCCGTGCACACCGTCAGCAGGTACCGCAGGCGCGGGAACGCGGCCCGCACGAAGTCCACGGCCGGCCCCACATTCGCCGGGTCCCGCGTGCCGAAGCCGCCCGGCACCAGCAGCACCTCGACGTCATCCGCGGCCGCGGCGGCAAAGGTCTGCGTCGGGAGTACGGACTGGGATATGGCATTGGAGCTGCTCCCACCGGATTTGGCGCTGGGGTTGGCGCTGGGGCTGATGATGGTGTTGGTGGACACCGAGTCGAGCGTGCTGGCGAGCAGGGAGAGCGTTAGGGGTGTCCTTTTGGAGAGTAAGTTTAGGATGTCGAGCGGTCCGAAGACGTCGAGGGCTTGGAAGCCGGGGAATAGGACTGCCGCGAACCGGGCTGGTGGGCTTTGGGGGGCGGAGGTCGGGAGCTGGGTCGGCATGGCTGTGTCTGCCGAGAAAGATTGGCTCCGGTGGCAGGTTGTTACTTGTGGTGGTTGGGCAGGTTGGAATGGGGATATGGATAATTTAATAATGACGTGAAAGTAGTCCGAGGCTACCAGGGATACGGGAGGAATTACAGGCTGTAGACTGGGCTCTCGATATAGTATATGACATCTGTAAGTGAAGTTGCATGACATGACCGAAGGATCGCGAATCCGGGGTCGGAGCTCGGATTAAGTCAATTAATGAGTAATACGGACGACCCGACGTGGATTAGTGTCGAATGACTACTCGAACTACTGTGCATGATGCAATGTGCAGATGCAGGGGTAGCTTCGACATAGGAAAGCGAAAACTGGCCGAGTTATGGCAAGTAAACCTTCCTTTGTCCGTGTTGCAGAGGCTACACGCAGTAGTTGAGGCAGCAAGAGTGTTCATAGTGCTAGAACAACCATCCGCCATGCACCCTTAGCGGTGAGACAGGACAATACGATAGGTAACAGTGGATTTTGATGCGTCTGGCTATCCAGCATATCCATGATCTAAGCTACCTCCCTCTGTATTCTTCTCACTTACCAAAATAGCTCTGGTCAACGGCGTTCTTGCTCGTGCCAATCTGCACTTGGTAGACGTAGCTGTCAACTATCCCCATCTGCCCGCCGTAAATGCCGAACTTGGGATCGCTCTGGCCGGGATACATATTGCCGACTAGGACCTGGGACCTGGTAGTGGTAAAAGTTACGGGCTTGCCGTCGAGCCAGAGCTTGACGTAGCCGCCCTTCGCCTTGGCGAGAATCTCCAGCCCGATCTTGTACTCTTTGCGTGGCTCAACGTCTTGGGTCCACTGCACCTGGCGACTTTGACCCCATCCGAGAGTGTACGAGAGTTCGAGCTTCTTACCCCTTAATTCGAGCGCCAGGGGGATGTTGGCGCCGCCGTCCTTGTCGTTGTTGGCCTTGTATTCTTTCCATTGGAAAACGATGAGGCCGTCGGGCAGTTGCTGCAGGTATGTGAGCTGGCACACACTGGAGCCGTGATCAAGGCACGGCATGGCGAAGATGGAGTTGATTATCTTACCTCGAGAGCAAGCTTATACGTGATATAGTATGTGGTTCCTGACTTGGTCTGGCCATTCAATGCGTGATATTCAGCTCTAATAAATTCCGCTATTAGTCCGAATTGCACAAGTCATCTTCGAGGAGGATATTTACCTTCGGTCTCCAGTTGCATGGTGGAAGTGGGCACATTTCGTCCCTTTCCAGTCGCTGCCCAGCTTGACATATAAGTCCTTGGTGTTTGCCTTGAGTTTATCGCCCTTGGTCTTCTCTAGGTTGAGAGTCCCGAGTAACCTAGGGTCGTCACCGCGCGCGGCGTTGAAGTCGATCAAGAGACCCGAGGCTCGGTTATCTAGGTCTTGTCGTGCTAGGATCGGTTCCCCTTGGACGTGCGAGGCTTGGGAACTGAGAAGGAGGCCGAAAAATAGCTGAGTGAATAACATATTAAGTGGCTTAATCGGGTTGGATGAGTTGATTGACTGGTCCTCTGGGAAAATCAAGTGGGAGCTTCGGCATCTATTTATGTCGGACACCTGCGTACCAGTCACTCAAGGCTTGATAGCTATCCAATGAAGGTATGGAATTCTTCGCATCGACCTCTATCCAAACGATTCTAGGCCTCGTATCAGTCAATAAGATGAGTATCCAGAATGATACATGGTATGGTTGAATTTACCTAGTTGTCAGCTTCTGGTAGTGGGAGCAGCATATCTCCTCGCAGCATGACCACGTAACAGTTCATTTAGCTACCGATTGAACTGATGTATGCGGTAGCCAACGGGCGGAAATATCAGTCTTCAGTCCTCGCTGTCTAATGGCACGATACCAACTGACTAGTGCTGATACCAATACGTGGATATGGAGGTCGTTCAAGCAATGCTAACCATCTAAGATGCGATGAGCCTAAATCACTTACTCCTTTCACATGGATGACGACACAGTACCTACATAATTAATCTTCAACCTGTCTGCAATGTGTCAGCACCAAAATGACTAGATTGTTGACCCACAGCATCGCTACTTCTTTCTCGATGTGGCGTTCTTACCAGCCTATGGGGTTGAGTAGCCTTTCAGGCAAGAGGATGGAATGCAGGCCTCCAATCGCCGAATAGCATCCTGTAAGTAGTTTGTAGGGCGCCGAGTACAGTGATTTCTGTACGAAGGGGACCTCCTAGAAGAGAGTCAATTAGGATATTGGGGACTTCTGAGGAATGGTTCGGAACTAGACCAATCAGTCATACTACCTAAATAAATCTATCACAACAAAGAGGAGAGTGTCAAGACAAACATCGACAACAAGCATCGATTAATGATAAACACTCATGGATCGACAAATGAAAATCAAAAAGATGGGGTGAGCCCACACCGGGATTCGAACCCGGGTACTCGGCTATCGGCTGTCCTACTGTATAGTCGGAGGCCGATAAGTTAACCACTACTACATGCGGGCGTTGGTATTCATAGGAGCAAACCAACCACTTGGCCATGTGGGATAATATGCATCACCTCTTGTTATTGGGGAATCATACGTGGATCTAGGTATATATGTCCAGTTAGGATCCGGTCAGAGTCTAGTCATCTCTGTGGGGTTCTGTTCTGTCAACGGAAGGACTCGATGATGGTCTATCTATCTAAGTGGGCTCACTTTCTGCGTACCTAGGTTCAAGTTCCTTCCTTAAAGCAACAGATGCGGCCAATGAAGAATCCTTGGGACTTGCACATGACATGATCAAGAGAGTACCGGCTATCATTATAGCAACAGCTCATAGGATGACACCATTATCTCTACACATGATCATCTTTTAGGCTCTGACGACACGTGGGAAGCTTCTGCTGCTGGAAGGAGGCAAAAAGCCTTGCTGTTTCCTCCCTACATGTATGTACACCTGCACCCAGTTGTGATTGCTTTGTGAGCTGGAAGACAAGGCGGGAGCTTGTGGTATTAGAAGCCTCCCGCACAGCTTCTGTTAGGAAAGGGGCACATGAAAGGGTATCTGCCCCTTGTCTATTTTGGAATCTACCTAGTACCTATGTATTATGCACCCCTTGTCTAAGTATGGTCTATGTATTTTTGAAGACCTGCCTAGGTTGGTAGCTACAGCACATTGAAGCTGATAAAATGGAAAAGATCAGAGGTGACCAGAATCTTGATAATCTACATGTAGCAAAGCTGCCGAGCAGTGTGGGATGTTTTCCTATTGTGTATTACATACTACTGTTTGCTTCAAACATCATTGATGCTTTCAAAATTAATACCTACTGTCTTCAGAGCCTTCCATCAAATACTTCATTCCTTCTTTACCAAGCTTCGTGATTACTACGCAGACCCAAGGCGTCTGTACATGAATCTGTACATGGAACCGAATCCCGGATTAGGCTGTCTGCAATCACGTTGCAGTTGTATTGACGCCTATGCAGCATCGAGCACATCATGCCAAGGGCCCCTGACAGCAAGATTTCCCAAATCGTCCAACTTGGTGTCAATTCAGCCATTGCAATTGGTTGAACTATTCCATCGCTTAAGGATTGCCCGGTATCTGAAGCGCAATTGTGGCGTGGGATTCGTTGATCCAGTTATTTTCATCGGTACCTAGGTCGACAAATTCCGCCTGTGTGGTCTCTACTCGAAGGAATAGTAAGAATAGTTGAGTGCTTAGATAGTTGCGATGAAATGATACACGGAGAAAATAGGGACTCAGGGGAAGCTCGTCACCTCACCTGCCTACGTAAACAAAACTCACTGCCACACCCTCTACTTCTCTGCTATAGTTCTTACTCACCTTGTACAGAGAAACATGTCTGCGATAGGTACAACCATGGCCGCGAAGTCATACTGCCGATTTAGGAAACCGAACCCGATTCTGACCAACGAGGAGGGCTGGCGCGATGCAGCATGTGAAGCCGCCAACTCAAGGACCGAGTAGGAGGAAGAAGCAGAGGAAAGGGTGAAAGGCGTCCATTGCCCCTGAATATCATACTCAGGTCACTACTTCTATTCCATTCCTTCGTAGACTTATCCAAGGTTAGGCGTCTCTCAGGTTCTCCTCTACAAACACCAAGCAACCTACCATCATCTCCCATACACCATACCGGTATACCCTATTCTACCCAATGCCAACATTACATACAAGGCACTTAATCCATTAAGCAACCTCCCTAGAATATTCACGAATCTTGTATCCCTCTTGGTGATATCTTAAGATGTTGGGCGGCAGGAAGAGATCCCGCTCGTACCCCGAGGATGACGGCGACTATGGCGAAACCCAGAAGAGGCCAACGGTCAGGTGCGACATGTGCCACGAAGACCGCGTCGAGCTCCGCACGCTCGGGTGCGGATGCCATTACTGCCGACTCTGCCTACGCCGTCTCCAGAGCTACACTATCGTATGCCACGAGCTCCTTACGCAAGCCGACCTCGCGTGGGCGGGCTGGCAACCACCGTTCCAACAGCCGAGACAGAGCCGCTTCGTCGAGGGTGAGGCCAACGTAATGGGCATCGGGTCGTGGGTCCCGAACAACAGCCCTGCCAACTCGCCCGAGGGAGAGAACGCGATCCCAGACCTCCCGATCCAGTCCCCCCAGTTGGTGTTCCCCATTCCGTGGCAGTCTCAGCAGCCACCGCAGCAGCAACAGCAGCTACAACAGCAGCCACAAGCCGAGATCCAGCTCCCCTCGCTCCAACAAGCCGCGAGCCAGCTTCCCTCGCTCCAACAAGCCCTCGGCGTACCATCCTCACCCTCGCAAGCCCCGAATACAAACTACCCGCAGCCGCAGGGCAACGCGCAGCCGTACTACCCAAGCTCCCACTCGCACACAACTCCCAATCCGAATCCGCCGCCGAACCGGAGCCCAAGCCCGTACGCAAACGCAAACGCAAACGCAGCTGGACACGGCACAAATGGCATGAACCGCGGCGCCAACTCCCCGCGCCTCCCGACCATCACCGAGACCGCGCCCGTCGACGAGTCGCTGCCCCGCGAGCTCGAAGGAACGACGGTGATCGGGACGCCGTCCACTGGCACTGGCACTGGGGCTGGAACGGGAACAACGTTGCTCGGGACGCCGTCTACTGGCGCGGGCACCGGAGCTGAAACGGGAACGACGACCGGAAATGGGATGGTGAACGGGGTGGTGAACGGGGACGGCGGGATGACGAACGGGGACGTCGAGATGGGGGATGCGGACGCGGACGCGGACCCGGATGAGGATGAGGATGAGGGAACCAACAGGGAGACTTGGCGTCCCGGCGACGTTGGTTATTTTTTCGATTGGGTTGGTCCACCGCATCCGCCGCCTGGGTATCCTCCCGGTTGGTTGTAGCCTGCCTTTCTGTTGCCTTTCGCCTTTAGCCTGCTGCCTGGAGTTGGTTTTTTGAGATGGGGATGGTTGGATTGGTGGTTCTTGATGGTGTGGTGGTTTTTCAGGTTTACTGAGTATTGTGTTGTGTAAGTGCCGACTACCCTACCCCTTTCTTTTCATTTCTAGTGCCTGGTTTGTAGTCCCCAGAAAGATCATACTAGGTAAGGAAAGCAAGGCTAACTCATCGCGACAGATACATCAATAAGGCAGCGTTTTTGCTATTGGTATGGAGGGAAGCGGAGGACATTTGTAGAATGCATATGTTGGCGTCAAGGCAGACAGACACGTGTCTTGCCTATTCTCGTATCCAGTCTGCCATGGCACAGAGGAAAGCGGGAGGCACCAGCTGTAGTTATAAGTTAATCTTAAAGTAATTCTCTTTATCCATCCATTCTTGCTCACAACTCGTTATGTCGTACGGAGTAGATGGGAAGTGGAAAGGGGTTCAGGTAGAATACCTACTTACTTATCCATAACTCGTATTTTGATTGAAAAGGCGGTTAAGGGAACAGGGATAGACAGTTCTTAAAAAAAAGAAAGAAAAAGAGAGAACTGGTAGCTTCACTCTGTTTCGATCAGAAATCCTCCAGGTTATGTCTACACGAGCAGGAGTTAGTTTGGGTCAAACAGCAACATAGAAACATAGGCAGCAACAAGCAGCAGCAGTACCGAGTAAAGCGCAGCGAGAACATGAAAGCCATGGCGTATTATTAGATACCTAGACTACCACCAGCGGCAGGCGTTCTTGTAATCTAGGCATAGGAGATCAACCCCTTGATCCGTATCAGAGCAACATGACCAACCGAACGATGCGAAACCCTGCCTGCCTTTCTGCTGAACCGACCGACCAGCCAACCCTTCCTACCGAATCCGACGACGCCGCCCGAGAACCATCCATCTTGAAAATGCCTCAATGCCTGCGTACATGCCTACCTCCCTGGTCCATTAGGTATATCTACACATCATCTACCCTGAGCCGTCATGCGAGTGGGCACTTCAGTCGTAAATTAGGAAAAAAACAGAAAACACAGGATGTCGTTAATAGAACTCCGCCAGTCGGTCGTAGCGTTGAAAAAGAACGCCCTCGATTCCTTCTTCGAGTCGTACGGAGACGGGTGGGATGGTGACAATGCGGAGAGGTGGCGTACGCGGAGGTGGAAGTTTACAGCGAGCCGAGGAAAGTCTCGGGCTTATCGGTGGCACAGGTGAACAGGTTGATGTGCTGATCGCCACGGGCCGCGCAGCCCAAGATCATACGATGAGGGTGGAAGGCGGTGGCTGAGATAGGCGCGCCGCGATTCTGTTGGAGGAAGCTCGAGTAAGGCTCCATGCGAGAGAGTTCGTTGCCGTCAAAGTTGAAGACTTTCACTGTGTGTGCAGACGTTCCGCTGAAATTCTTGTTAGCAGGGAGCTCGCGAAAACTGGGTATGAGCTTATGACTTACACAGAGAACACCGGGAGATGCTCGTGGGTGCTGGCTGTGCGGAGGGTGTCGCGCGATGCCTGGATAACACGAAGTGGCGAGTCCATTCTGATATCCCATAGCTTGACTTTTCCGTTTCGGCTCGCGGACAGCAGCTCTCGCTGACCGCCGCGTTGCATGTGCACGTTTCTGATCCACTGCGAATCGTCCTTCCACTTCTTTACCATCGATTCCTGCGGGCGAAGTCTAGTGTCGAACACCCTGACGGCGCCATCCCCGAATCCGGCAACGAATATGTTGCCTGTCCTCTGATCCGACGTCAACGACGTGACGCAGGAGCCCGAGCGTGCGGGGATGTCCATGATGCAAGTTTCGTACGCGGCAGCCCAGACCCGAATGACACGTACGTCCCCTGCAACGAGCACATTGCCCGTTACTTGCTGCCAATCGAAGACCATCCCAGAGTTCACGTTGCTCGGCACCATGTGAGTTAATGCTCTCCATGACGATGCCAGCTCAGTCTTCTTAGAAGAATCGTAGCCCCGGTAAACTCGCAGTACGCCGTCCGACGAGCCTGTCATCAAAAACGCGGTATCGTCCTCGTTGATGAATGTCAAATCGCTGATCTTTGATCCCTCGGGGTTCCCGTTCGAGAATTGATTCAGCCTCGTTTGCTTCTTCCAGTCCCATATGTAGACGGTGTTTCCCTCGTCAGCAACCGCGAGGTGGTCCTCGTACTGATGAAACGTCATCTTCGCCGGTTGAGCGCCGTTGTTCATGATGCAAAGCTGATTATTCCACTTGTGGCTACCAGCATATTGCTTCTGTGGCTGCGTCTCTCGAAGTATGTTTTCGTTTCGCGATCTCCTCCACAGACGTTCGTTGTATTCGGTGCTACCAGGCTCCTCGGCCTCGCTGGGATGCATTTGTGGTTCGCGGAAGTACTCTATCGACCAGTCTAGGAAAGTGCTCGAGAGTGGTAGAGAAGGTGACTCGTCCAGACGGCGTTCTTTGAACTTCCCCGAAACCGGCTCTTCGGCTACGTTGTAGTGTGCCGGCGCGTTCGCCTGGTCGAGTTGTTCAGGGGGAGTAATCCAATCGGTAGTGAGTCGCTGTCGCTGAGACGAAGTTCTTGTGAGTCCGGGAGAAGGCAGCGGCGTAGGATTGGCGGACTTGTCTTCGCCACCCCACATACTCGACATGCTGGGCAGCTGGAAGAGTAGGCTGGCGGTCCGCTTCAAGAGGCCGGGCGACGGCTCTGGAGTAAGGATGTCGGTTGACGGTACCGCTATGACGCCATTTCGAGAGGTGGAAGACTGCTTCTTGTGACCACGTGATCGTCGCATGCGCTTCTGTATATCGTCCATCAGATTCCGAGCTTGGAAGCCGGCCTGAGACGATAAGAGTGCGTTGTGGACATAGTCGACAATGACCGTCGCATCTCGCTGAACCTCGGGGTGGGGATCTACGTTCAGGATCAAGATGTGTTTCCAACAAGCTGCGAAGACCGTATTGCTAGACAGTCCCTGAGCTGTGGGCTTGATCGTTCCGTCGGCGTTGCGATTGTTTGGTCGGGCATAGTGCAGACCCATCTTGTGGTCTAAGCCGTCGTCTTGGGGAGGGAAGAGCATGTACTCCTTCTCCTCGACCAACTGCTCGTAAGCGGCGACGATAAACTTATTCTCGTAACGAAGGACGAAGTGAGAAATAAAGACGAGCAACTCCTTGCGGACGAGCGGGCTGCCGTCGTTAGCCATGTCCAGTAATGTCCAGGCTATCGACTCTTCGATCCTGGCCACCTCGTCGGTAAGATCCGGGATACCGAGGAACGTCGTCATGGCGTGGATAACCGCCGCTCGTACTTCGCAAGCCTGGTCCTTGGTGAGGCTTGACAACTTCAGGGGCGCATTCTCCCTAATGCCCCTCCACTTCGCCTCGGGCAGATCCTGCCAAAGTTGGCTGATGCAGAGACAGGCCCATTGGCGCAGCAGCACGTTCTCCTCGTTCCTAAGATGGGCCAGGCAATACGACATGATGCTTGACTGGTTGCATACGGCCTGACCAGGCTTATACCCCTTACACAGCATCGCGAGCACAAACGCGCACATTGCCTTATGCTCGTCGGTGTTAGCGACGGCGAGGGACTCGGTCGGGTTGAGAATGGATGCGAAGTAATTGTAGCCGCTGTCCTTGATCAGATCTGGCTGGCAGGACACGTCTACGGCCAAGACTCGGGTCCAGATGAACACCATAACCGGCTTGAGCTCCGCGGCGGCGGACTGGAGCAGCTTGAGGACGTACGGGAAGATGCCGATGCTCAAGGCCAGATGGACAGCCCAGGGGCCTAAGTCCAGGAACTTGCCCAGCAAGATAAGCGCACGAACCCGATGCTGCTGGCTGAGCAAGACCTGGAGAACAACGGGAAGCTGCTCGGGGGGCTTTTGCTGCATCGCGTCTCCGCGGGAGAGATAGACTTCGAAGGCGGTTAGCTGTTCCGCAAAGAACCTTGAGCTTCGGTACTCATATTCGATCCCTTCGCTTTCCTTCCGCTCCATCATAGGGAGCTGTCCCAGCGCGAGATCGACAGCCAGGTCCCAGCTCTCCCACAGAGGGTGCTGGTGGGTATCGGGTAATTCCGGATACGACTGAGGATGACATCCGTAAACCGTCATGATCCTCTGCGCTAGTATAAAGTTCCGGAATAGAGCTGCGACCATGAGGTCCTGTCTGAAAAATTTCCGAAACAGCTGGCGAGGCAGCGAGGTCCATGCAATCGTATCGGTGATAGCCGTGAAGATCCAGTTGAGTTCGCCTAGGGGTGTTCTACGCTCTTGCAACCTGCCCGGAAGCTTCTTGGCTCGCTCAGGCGTGAGACTCGTCTTGAGGGGGTTCTGTAAGACAAAGAACCACAATGCCATCTCTATCGGAGTTGTCAGGCATGCGGTAAAGAGGTCGGCCGGAAGACGGGGATTGGTCGGAAGGTTCTCCTTGACGGCACAGGCCGCAAGGTGGAGGTATGAGCGATACTTGGTCTTCTCGTAGCCCGGGTCAGCGGCTGCGGCGGCATCCTCCTCTTCCTCGTGCTTCTCTACAAAGCGGTGGTAGTTGTTCAGTATATTCCCGGCCTCAGAACAGTCCCAGACGAAGATGGTAGGGGCCTGTAGCCAGTGCTGGAGGTCATACAAGGATATAGGGATGTATTGTGTAAATGTTTTGTTAAACACCCAAATCTCCCCTGAAGCGGTGGGCTTCGGGACGCCATGTCCGTTGTAATGAAGCAGTACACGCTCATCCTTCGCATTTCTCCGCAACGACTGACAGAATCTCTTAGTTTCGTCAACAGAGGGATCTAGATACTGTTTATATCTTGTTCGGAGCGAGATATTCTCATAGTGATTTTGTAGGGACTTCCCGATCGACTCGAGAGCCTTTGCCGATGGGGGCACGAAAGGATCTTGCCATGCTTCGAGCTTGGCTCCGGGGTTCGTCTTGAGCTGATCAGGAGGTTCGACGCCAATATTGAGGCAGACGGCCAGAGCAGCCGAGACAGTCTTCAAGCGATCCCGCATGCGCCAGTCTTCGATGGCGTAGTTAGGGGACTCCGGCTGACCAGTGGTCTCGTGTCGCTTCTCTGTGAAGTACATGTACCAATTCTATACGCATATCCAAGTCAGCCTCAAAGCTAGTATCACAAAATATGGCGATGTATATAAGGGACCTGGTGCTGTGAGATTTTAGGATGGTTACGACCTCATGGCAAACATGAGCGCGCAACGGCTATCCCGAAACTAGGATTTGACAGCCATCCCGGATTAAAGCGCATCTACATAGATAGATGGGGCGATGGTGGTACGTGAGGTATGGCAGGTCATATATAAGAGGCAGATAGGTAGGTCGGCGGGTAGCTTACAATTGCTAGTTGAGAAATGATATCCTCGGACAAGTGGTCTTCAAAGCCATGCCTCGGGCCCCATTCGTAGATCTCCTCGTCTGTCTGATCGGTATCGTCGCGTTTTACCACATGTTCGCTCTTGGACCTGAGTAGCGGCGGCTTGGAGACCAGTTTTCTAGCCCGGTCATGATCGGAGTCGTCGTGAGAAATCGCGAGAATGATATTTTGTTTGTTACCAGGAGCTGTTACCGGGCGTCGCTCAAGATCCACAATCTCTCTCTCTTCGGTTGCCGAACGTGGACGACCATTTACCGGCTCGGGAGGTCGCGCCGCATAGGTTGGGCCATTGGTGCCTATCCGTGAAGGCATGGCGGCGGAAGTACCATGGGATGTAGGTGGTATGGTAGAGGTAGTGGCGGATTTTGGTGTTGGAAGGTTGCGCGACGAGACAGAGTTCGGGATAGCAAGAGTTATATTATTATTAGGACGGGAAGAATGCGGCGATGAGACGTGTTTGGATGTAGAGGATACGGAAGATGCGGTCGGCATGTGGTGGTTCGTCTGGTGCGCAGAGGTGTAGGCGCTACGAGAGGGAACTGTGACGGCAGTCATAGTGTTCGCAGCACATCTTTGATAGCTTTTTGGAGTTGTAAAGGTTGCATGGACAAGAATTACCTATCTACGGTGACGTCGGCAGAGTAGAGTAGAATAATCCTGCACTCGACCCATGCAGATTGGGTTGGTTGGTTGGTTGGTAAGTGGTGAGGCCAAAACAATATCAGGCCAGATCGACTTGATTATTACGGATTATACCTAAGGCTGATGTTTGCGGTTTGCGAATGCACTCTTGAGTCTTGGTCTCTGAGTACTGGTGTCTTGCTTTGTTGCGGTCTATTAATTCTGCTACTCCAGTAGGGTAGGTACAAGCGTTGCTAGGTAAAGGCGGTGGGAGCCTTGGGTCGGTGGTCGGGTAGAAGCACGCTGCAGTGGCTTGCACAATCCCCTGAGGCCTGCCGAAAGAAAGTATCCAGGTACCTAACCGCGGCAACGAAGTACGTATCTTCATGTACATGTACATACTTCGTAAAGCAGTATCTTTTTATGGACCAGTGACGAAATGCAAGTCCTACATATACTGGGTACCCAGGTACTTAGGCAGTACTAACGGAACAATAGAAAAAGGGGCAGTCTTCTGTTTCACTGTATCCGCCAGCATGCTATATCTTGAAAGAGATGTAGGCAAATCCCATGTTCTTCAAATCCAAGACTAGGTAGATTACTACCTACCTGACCAGGCCCTGGCCAAAATAAGTGGCACAGGTCGCAGAACCTCCATTTTCTCACCAAACTTCAAACGACAATTATACAGCTTAAACTATGTTTAAAATCATGAAAAAATAAATTTAATACAGACAGGGCTCTACAATACGTATAACACGCCTTTGTAAGTAATCTCTCCCATTGCGTTGTGTTGTAAAATAGCATTGTAGTTGGTGTGTTTGGGCGAGATTTGGAGCGACTGCCATTTATTTTGGCCAGGGCCTGCTGACGTCCCGCTAGCAATGACATCTTACGCGTGGTGTTAGACACAAGAGAGATTTCCCCATCAGGACCTCGGTCGATGACTAAATCGGGAACCAGAAACGCCAAATTTCCATTCAATTTTAAGCCACCAGCTGTCAGCCGCATTGGCCCTTGATGCTGAAGCCTTGCTGTTCAATCGTCTCCTTTTATATCTCATAGCCTTACGTACTGTATCGATAACCACGTGCTTTAATTCCATTCTGTTTCAGGTTGCCAAGGGTCCATGTACATACATACATAATAAGTGGGAGGGCAAGACATCAATCTATCTGATGAAGTACATAAGGTGTACTTCGTATGTAGGTAAGAGAATGAAATGAGCCTCATCAAGACCTTAAAGCTTGCGCTGCTAGTCCACTTCTCCTACCTATACATAGTCTTAACATTCACGACTTATCTACACCATTTCACTCCTTGGAAATACAAAGAGTATGGACTGAAGCCTGCCTATGTAAGTAGACACTCAAGCAGATGCTAATAGATCCAGAGGTCGCAGGTTCCTGGACAAGAGAGATAGTTCTTCCAATACCTATAATGCTCAAGATCTCCACATGTTCATGCTTCGCCAGCAGCAGAAGCTATCTAGTCAGACAAATCAGTCGATATAAAGGCTCTCCATCTCATTACTCGCCCGAGTCTCCAGAACCATAGATGCACGGGTTTCAATTACCTAGCATAAGCGTCATGCTCCCTACGCCTTTACTTAGTTGGATGAATTTAACGAGCATAGCAGCGATATAACCGATTCTGTTTGGTGATATGATTATCTGACGACATGTGAAGTCTGCTACTCATTGATAGTTGATCGTCTAGTCATGGTGTGTCTTCCAGCAACCAAGGTTTCCTTGAGCTTGTTGTCATTGTCAACTTACATGGCACCTATGTAACATCACACGAGTCAGCAAAGAATCTGCCCAACGATGATGCATACATGTACATGTTCGTAGGGAAGAGTGACGGATTGATTGTAAGCCAGCATACTTCGTACAGTCATGATTTTATCCCACCATCTACATACTTCGTACCAGATCTCCGCAGCCCTCGAATCAAGGCCGCTGGCTAACGCATATAGCGCTGCCTCAATATTATAAGACGGTTTTTACGTCGTATGAAAAACCATCCGGACCTAACCAGGCAAGTAACAAACGCTGTTACTTTATTCGCTAATATATTATAAAACATAATTTATAATGATACATTTAACGTCTAGACACTCCTTTGCCGTTCAGTTCACTCTCGGTAGACCTCGACTTCTCCAACCAGGGTACGTTGATTGGAGGCAACATTTCAAACCAGATCCCGCAAGCCTATAGCAGTTAGTAAGATAATGGAACAAAATAATAGATATTACTTACCGTTAGTAGCAATGCTAAGTAAACTTTTCCGTTCGCAGCCTTAGCAATATGTTTGGCCTCGTACCAGATGTCATTTTTGACACCGGCCCCAATTGCTGATATTCGCAAGTCTAAGGCTTAGAGGGCGGTAGATTGCTTTTGCTCCGCTGCCAGGAGGGTGCTCGTTATATCCCAGAAACAACCGTCCATAGAGGCAAATCTGGAGTCTAGCTTGGAAATATGGGCAAGCACTAGTAGTTCGAGTTTTGTATCCGAATTCACAGAGGTTGACGGTGCTGCTGCTGGTTGGTAATTGTAATTAGTAAAGCGATGCAAAATAAATAATTGAAAAGCTTTTAACTTACGCCAACGTATGCGTACTGTGGTCCTCCCCAGTCTCCAGCATGTCCTTGAGAACTTACAATATGGCTGTAAGGAAAAGAATGTCTTTAAAAAGGGTATGTATGTTTAGTTAGTAAGATAGATTCTTGATGATGTAGATGGAATGGTTATAGGTTACCACAGCTTATAGGTAGAAGTGATGTGTAGTGGTGGGGGTGTACGGGCAACGTCCATGCACGAGCCCCCATCTTTGCTATGGAGGAGGAACTGCGACTGGCTGATTTCAGGACGAACCCTTCTATGTTATACGTTATCCTTTATAATTATTTCTTCAGGAGATACATAGGTAATGCAGGGCTGAGGTACTTCTCCTAGGCTCTCCAACCACCCCATTCATTTTAGTATCACGCCGCTAAACCTTTCTTAGGGACGGATACCCCCCAAATTAGCTCAGGCCCTGTCCAATTGCAACCCACAGTAAGGTGCAGCATGAGAAGACGCTAGTCCGTTTCAATGCTAGCACAGACACGGCCCTCTAAAAAGCCGACCCTTGGTGTCTACCAGACTGGATCTCCTGCATGTTCACTGGCAGCTGGGGGAGGAGATTCCTTTTTTTTTTCTGGAAAATTTGGAGGTGCATCACCTAGGAACTTACTTCGTCCCTAGGAAGTTTACCTAGTGTGCCTAGTGTGTCCCTTGAACCCAACCTCGTCGCCCCAGTCAGTGCAAGTCTACGAAGTATCAATCCCCCATTGAACTAATCTACCTCCTAATTAATTCCTTTTCTTTTCTTCCGTTTGCCTGCTCGTCATCTTCTCCTTAAGGCTTAGGTGGTATTACAATAGCCATTACCTGGATGCAACAACATTTCATCTGAGTCTCAATTCACCGCTGTGGTTGTCCGTTGTCCGCTGTCTACAAAGTGCATCCGCTTGCGCTACTCGACGATCTGGAGGGGACATATCCTATTAGTAGTAGTACCACCGAACAAACGAAATCATCGCGACGTTCGAATTGTCGACCCTTCATTTGTTCCCATGTTTGTGATTCGCCGGTGCAATAAGGAGACATAGTACGAAGCCCTCCCTTTTTACGTCTGGTCCCATACAAGGCTTCACAGATTTGCTATCAATTAGGAAATCGCTGGCCGGAGTCTTAGAAGGGAAGGCGTGTTAAAAAAGAAGCTTAAAAATCAAGAGGCTACGCAAGACAAGGCAAAGAGCAAATCGGCGCAATTCAAATTTTGAGGATCCTCATCCTCGACAACAATCCCAACCTCATGCCATCGACCCCAGCCATCTCGAATCTTCAACCATCCCACGACGAACCTTTCATACCTTCCTTGCGTGTTTAGTCACTTTTGTGCCAATTCCTTCCGCTTGCCTATTCATCCAATCTTTTCCTGCCAAAATCTGCCTCGACACACACCATCAGATCATCTGGTCGCTTTCGCGACAGTATAGTTACCGCTCCTCGCCGAGGTCCTCTAGAGGGCGCTTGGCTATAATTCGCCATGGCCTTCTTATTCAAGTCCAAGAAGAACAGCCAGGATAGAAACCTGCAGTCTCGCGATGGCCCTCCTGGTTCCGCGCCTCAACTTCAAGGTGCTGCTGGGCGCATTGCTAGGGAGGAGAAGAATACCCGATCAACACCGACCGGAAGCCTGAATTCCCTCGACGAGAGCACTCCTAGTCCGGATACCGAAAAGCATGGTGCCCGACGTGGCCAGGAACCGCCTCAGCAGATGCAGCAGCAGCAGCAGCAGCAACAACAACCACCTCAACAGCAGCAAATAAGCGACTTGCCTGTAAGTTTCCTCCTGATTCTGCCTTAATCTAGACCAAACCCCCCAAAACAGACCGAGCGTACTCAAAGTCTCGTCGTTGGGTTTGTACTGATATTTTTCGTATCTCAAAGCTTCGCAACCCCCCCCCACAAAACGCGAACGCATCGTTATATCCCTGGTCGCAACGACGCCTCACCTTCACCTCGAACATACCTAGCCCCTTTCCTAGATATGGAGCAGCTGTCAATTCTGTCTCATCCAAAGAAGGTGATATCTATGTAATGGGCGGCTTGATCAACAGCCAGACCGTCAAGGGTGACCTATGGATGATTGAAGCCGGGGGGAACATGTCGTGCTATCCCCTCGTCACGACGGCCGAGGGTCCCGGGCCGAGGGTCGGGCACGCATCTCTTTTAGTAGGAAATGCGTTCATCGTCTACGGGGGTGATACGAAGATTGACGAGACGGATATCCTAGATGAGACTCTGTATCTACTCAATACTTGTAAGACACCTTCGCCCTGCTGAATCCCGTCCTTATCGGGATACTAACCAGATGTTTCAGCCACACGACAATGGTCGAGGGCTCTTCCAGCTGGCCCCCGACCGTCGGGTCGCTATGGCCACTCTTTGAACATTGTCGGATCTAAGATCTACATCTTCGGTGGCCAGGTAGAGGGTTACTTCATGAACGATCTGGCCGCCTTTGATCTCAACCAGCTGCAAATGCCCAACAACCGATGGGAGATCCTGACCGAGAACACCGACCCTGGAGGAGCACAACAAGGCAAGGTGCCTCCGGCCAGAACAAACCATTCTATGATTACCTATAATGACAAGATGTACCTGTAAGTATCTTACGCATCCCACCGGTAGTTATGCGGATCCAGTGGTAGCTGACTCGCCGTCGTAGATTCGGTGGCACCAATGGTTTCCAGTGGTTCAACGACGTATGGTGTTATGACCCCGCTGTCAACAAATGGTCTCAGCTTGATTGTATTGGCTACATCCCCGTCCCCAGAGAAGGACACGCTGCTTCGCTCGTTGACGACGTCATGTATGTCTTTGGTGGGCGTACCGAAGACGGCGTTGACTTGGGCGACTTAGCCGCCTTTAGAATCTCGTCTCGTCGTTGGTATACCTTTCAAAACATGGGCCCGTCACCCTCGCCTCGTTCTGGTCATAGCATGACATCTGTAGGGAAATCCATCGTCGTGGTTGGGGGTGAGCCGAGTTCCACTACCAACCAGGTCAATGATCTATCGATTGTCTATGTCTTAGACACGAGCAAGATCCGATATCCCAACGACGCACAGATCCAGTCAAACACGCAAAAGATGCAGCAGGCAAGGCGGCCGAGCGGCGAGTCACCCCTCAGCGGCGGCAGGCAACCGCACTCTCGTGAAGGTTCTGCTGGACCAGATCCGAAGCGGGTGGCTAGCCCCAACAGCCCGACCAATAGTTCTGGAAAGGGTGGTACCGGTGTCGACATTAACGGCCCCCCTCCTGTCAGCAACGGAATTTCAAAGCTTCCAAGGGCCGCAGGAGCTTCTACGCCATCAGGACCTCCGCCCCAAGGCCAACAACCCCCAAGACCATCTATCGAGACGAACGCGAACGGCCGCCGAGCTAGGAACGCATCTATCGAGCGAATCGAAAGGGAGGTTGCAAGTACGGGCTCACCCGGAGTCAGTAGCCAAAACCAGTCTCCCGTATCACGAGATCCAGTCAAGGTCGAAAGTCCGGTCACTAATGGACGACGAACTCCGAATCAGCAGACCCCTAGGAGCGGCTCGCGTTCGGAGAACTTAGCAATAGATGCGCCCAAGCAAAAGCAGCCTCGCCAGGCTCGCGGACAGGGCTCCGTGGACAGCAGCACCGAGCCGGCCCTGAAAAGCGTTGCGAATCGCCCCTCTTCTCCACCTCCGCCTACTCGGCAAACAAGTAACCCTTTATCTCGGAAAGGTTCGAACAGGAACTCGCAGACTGTTGCCCTGCTGAAGGAGCTTGATTCTGCTCGAAACCGGAATGCGTGGTATGCATCGGAGCTAGAGTTGGCCCGCAAAGCCGGATATATGTCGAATGCTACACTCAGTCCTACCTTGGAGAGTCGGGCCGCGGAGACGTTCGATGACGATGATAAGAGGCTCATTGAGTCGCTCTTGGCCATGAAACAAGAACTGGCCAACGTGCAAAGTTCCATTGACAAGCAAGCAATTCTCGCAGCGAAGCAGATTGCCGAGGTAGAACGGCAACGCGACGCGGCGGTTCGCGAGGCAGTCTATGCCAAGGCCAAGATGGCGGCGCACACCGGGAGCGCAGCCAGCACGCCCCAGCTGGAGAATGAGAGGGACGCAGACAGCAGTGATCGGTTTAACGACTTAAACAAGAAGCTAGCATCTGCGCTAAACGCCCAGAAAGATCTACAAACCAGTCTCGGACGAGCAGTATCGGATCTAGAAGCAGAGAAGCGTGCGCGACAATTAGCAGACGAGACCTTAGGTGCCACCCAAAAGCGCCTAGCTGAACTAGAAACGTACAAACAGCAAGCTTCTTCAGAGCTTGAACGGTTGAGGGCCGAGTTACACATGGCTCAGCGCGATGCACGGGAGCAATCCGTTGTGGGTGCCGAAGCTATTGCCACGCTGCAGCTTCTCCGTGTAGAGAAAGATGACTTCGAGGCTAGGTTCAACGAAGCAGCTAGTAACTCACGAGAACATAGCGAGACACTAGAGTCTCTTCGAGAAGCTGTGGTAGCATCGGCAGACCTGCGCACTCATCTCGAGCGCAAACTGGAAGAGGAGCGATCTCAGCGAGAGAAGATCGAGCTGAAATATCACAAACTCAAAGGTGAACTCGAAGCGCATGCGGCAGAGCTCGAGTCTGTAACTCAGCGATTGCGAGATGCCGAAGAACTTGCCGAGCGAAACGCAGCAGAAGCAAACACCCATCGGCAAGCCCTAATTTCCGGACTGGCAAAGATCACCAAGGAGCCAAGCAAGGCCAGCCGGGCTGAGGTAGACCGCGTCACCGTTCTCCAGGGCCAAGTCGAAGCGGCGAACAGCCTGGTGAAGAAATACCAGCAGGAGGCCGACGCTGCTTCTGACAAACTCCGAAGTGCCGAAGAACGGATTGCAGGTCTCGAAGCATACCAAGAGCAGTCGAGTAGAGAGGGTGTTACTATTCGTCGACAACTGCAGTCTGCCATGAGGGAGACCCAATCGCTGCAAGCCATGAACTCGGATCTCAAGAACCAGCTGGCGAACCAGCAACTCGAGACCAATGCCATGACGGTTCAGCACAATACGCTGAAGGATATCTTGTCCGAAAGAGGTATCAGCCCAAGTACCCCCGGCCGCATGCGAGGCGTTGGCTCCAGGTCCGGCTCACCTGATTCATCTCGGACGAGCGACCTTGAGCGGCAGCTTGCACAAGCCGTTGCTGCTCATGAGGAGACGAAACAGAGCTTCGTCGCGCAGATGCAAGAGTCCGAGACTGCGTACCGCAATAGAGTGATCCAACTAGAGAATGATTATCAGTCAGCTGTTCACTATGTTAAGGGCACAGAGAAAATGCTGAAGAAGATGAAGCAGGAACTCGCGCAAGCTCAATCTGAGAACAGCCGTTTAAGGAGTGAGAATCTCGAGCTGGAGGAACAGTCCGTTGCTCAAGCCAGTCCCGCGCCTGGGGAGTGGGAAGCCGAGCGCTCGTCGCTAGAGAAGAAGATCGAAAGTCTTCAGGAGCAGATGAAGGCAACGTCGGCCCAACTCGAACTCGAACTTGCAGAATTGCGGAAGAAGCTGGACGTTACCAACGAAGAGCGTGATAGCACGGTCAAGTCCCGCGACGACATGGCGGAGCGACTAGCTAGCCAAGAGCGAGACTTGGAGCAAATGCAGCAAGAGAACGGCCTCCTCGCAAAGCAAGTTCAGGAAGCCGAGCAGAAAGTCAGCCTGCTGCTCGACCAGGTGGAGAGTTCCGTGGACAACTACCGCCGGCGCAGCCGTATAGGTACAGACCAGCTAAACGCAACCAACACTCCCAACGCGAATGGCATGGGACATAATAGACAGGAGAGTTCGGAAGCTGGAAGTGTTTACGGCAACAGTTTAGGCGATGAGAGAAATAGCACTGCCCTTGCCGACTTGACCAACGAACTTAACATGTTGCGGTCGCATTGGGAGATGACGAACAAGAACTACAGACTCTCGAACACCTTTGACTTCGAAGGTGCCGGCACCAGGAGGGAGGATGAAGGCGTCGGCCTTGGTCTTAGTGAGAGCCTAGCCGACTGGAGGAAACGGCTTGACACGGAAGAGCGCGACAACGAGAATTTCGGGGCCGCCAAGGATAACCACGCTTCGTGAAAGGCCGGAACCCCGACCATCCGGACCCCGTCTCTACAAATCATTCCCGATCCGCCACTTTTCGATACGATTCTATTCTGACCCGACATTATGGTTTGGGACAACGTGCCCTTTGCACTTTATTAGCATGTCGACTCGTGAAGCTGCCTGCCAACGTTCTTCTATGAAAGCTTCACGGCGACGATTTTTTCCCCTTATGTATTTCGCATCCAAAACGGCATGCGCTGTAACCCTTCACAATCCGTGTCCGAATAAGACCTTTCCGGAGATACGACACGAACGCAATGCCCTACGGAGTTGACTTGGTATTACGGGTTTTTTTTTTCATAATTCCCCAGGAGAAACGGGAATCAGTGGTGTACGCAGAACGGTCGGGAAAGTACCGCCTCCCAAAGCTAATGTACAATACCGAGTGTAATCGGCGAGCAGGAGCAAAAGACATATGGAGGAGTAGAAAGGCGAGACGAGGCGAGGAGGGGAGAGGAGTGGCTGTTATCCCACCGGATACAGGCTCCTCTTCTGTGTTTTATGTGTGATGACGTTGCGGCTGTTGTGTAGGTAGTTGTGCGAATAGGTTCAATCTCGACGAAGCATCTGGCTGAGACCTTGTTACCCTCGTAGCATTACTTGTTGCCGTGATACGGTGACTACGAATTGCGCGTATTGACGTACTGTACCTCCGGTTTGTAGAATGTATCTGGAGGGACTCAATACCAAATACATCGGGCACTTCAACTACGATGCGGACGCTGTAAGCTTGATTTCTCATGTGACACTGATAGCCTTGCCACATTTGTATTCATTTAGTACTCCTCCTTGATCCGTCAAGACTTGTTTCCTCGAGGAGGCGTGTGGTTTACGTTGGAACAGACGTCATTATATTATATATTACTGCCAAAACACTATTGTGTGACGGTATCCGACAACTGAAGTTAAGTATCAAGCGCCATGGAACGTTCAGAAGTATTATTAGTGTAGAGCCGGTAGGACTGCTCCCACATGACCTAAAGAGAGCAGACAGATCATCCAGCATGATGTCGAAAGGCTCTTGGCTAGGAGTCAATTCTCTGCCTTTTCGGGAATGTCATCCAGCAGTTCCTTGGCTAACGAGAAGTTTAAGCTCGCTCACTCTTGCAACCCCAGGTTTCCCCTGACTTGGCCACGGACGTAAGTCGTGTCTGGTGAACGCTTCAAGCTCAAGCATCAGGTCCCCGTGAAATGCGTACGAGATATACTCTAATGTCGGTTGCTAGCGCATGGCTTGCAAGAGAGATTGACTGTCTCGCCCCTGGTCTTGAATTCTGTCTATAATCAACTTCGAAAGGTCAGGTCGCAGTGAGACTCGGCTGGTTCCTGAATGTGGTGAAGGAGAATCCATCCGTGCAGTATTCGAAGGAGTACAGATACCACCAGGCCCATCCCCCGAGTCCCACTCAATATCCTATAACCAAAGCCACGACCCAAGTAGCAATCCAGCTGAGCGTCAGCAAATCCAGCGCGCTGATCAGGCTATGCGTTCGCCTCTCCGCCTCCTCATACTCGCCCATCTTCGGCAACGCCCCCGTCAGCCCCGGCGTCTTGCCCGCCCCAAACCCCCGGATATGCTCCCGAGCGAGCGTGAGAGCGGCGGCTACGGCGATCGGGATCAGGTACCGCAGAAACACCCCGTAGACGCTGCCCCGCCGCGCCAGCAGCATGGATGCGAGGAACGAGAGCAGCAGCGCGGCTACGCCCGAGGCCTGCGTCGCGTATGTTTGTTGCCGCTGGTGCTCGGCTTCGCTGGAGACTTTGGCTAGCTTCTTGCTCGCGTCCTCGTACTTGCGCAGGTTCGTGATGGCGACGTAGGATTGCTGGCCGCCGTAGGCTGCTAGGCCGGCTTGCGCGAGGTGGAGTAGTTGGAGCAGCATTTTTTTTTTTTAGGTAGTACCTATGAGGAGCTGTTTGTGTTTTGACTTGGCTTGGAGATAAATGGGTAATGGCAATAGCATGGGACACATTGTGAATTCTTGAGCAGACTTGGCTTTTAAAGGTCCTGGCTTGGAGTTGTATCGCTATTATGACGACTTGATTTATCTGGTTGGTGTTGATGACGTACCTACTTGGCGAAAGAAAATGGAAAATGCCCCGCCTGCTCCAGCTGAGGAATTCGCGTCAGCTGGCATCACGAATCCCAAGCAGTAAATGAATGATTCTCACTAATTAGAATAAAACAAAAAAACACAGTCGAGGGCTGGCCAGTCTCTATTTAAATATTCTCTATAATCCGGGGAGCAAGGCTATTTAAGATACAAGCAAGCTCGTCGAAAACTTTGACCTGCAGCCGCCTCCCCTCTTCCGTGTCAACGAACGGCGCAGGCGTACTAAGTTCGCTGTCCTCGACATAGTAGCCATGGCTTTTTGAACCAGCAGTAACAGCCCAGATATATGTACGCGCACCCATCTCTGGCGTGCGTGCCAAGAGTGGCATGGCAATGGCCATCATCAGCTTGAAATACCATGGCCAAGTCCTCTCGCGCAGGAGTTCAGACTTGCAAAAGCCGGGGTCGACCATGTTCAGAACAACCGATGTCCCACTATCGCTCAGCATAACTAACAGGCTGATCAACTTGGTATTAGCATACCGATTATGAAGATCTTCGCTGTCTCTCAATGCTTCGAAGATCAAGGGTGCGTTCCGTTGCTTGAACTTCGATCAGACGCTTTGAATAGCTCGTTGTAAGCTACACCACCATAGATAGAATGGTTACGCACAAAGAGGTATCTACCCCTTTCTCGCCCCCAGAGCTTACCCTCCAGAACTCTCGCACTGGTCTAGGTCTTTATAACATCTCTCCTCGCCCTTTGATACTCTCAAATTTCAAACGGACTCTCCCAATTCTGTTTGCCCCGAAGCATCATCATCTTTCTCAAGTAGTATTGGTCATCGACTTCCTTACAGAAGCAGCACCCTTACGACGATCGGGCCGGGTATTCGGACTTGGAGATGCAGCCTCCTCTCTTACGCTTCGATAAAGTCAGCCAGGGTAGCACTTCGGTCGCTCGCAGCCATCATTCGAGCACCTTGGGCGTGGGACATGAGGACAATGCTATCCGTCGAACAGATCACTTCATGACTATAGATAATTCTAAGGTGGAGCAAAGAGATGCCATTTGAGTGAACTCGACGGGGATGCACTATACCCCGTTCAACCGCTCTTCAAGATATTCCTATAGTAATAGGGGAAAGGTATAGATAAGGAAGCTCTTTCGGAGGTTCGCGGGATCACCCATGAAGTACATATGTTCTCACTCACGAAAGTGTTGAGGTGGTGTTGGTTGTACAAAGCTGTGCCACATTGCCATGCGTTGGTCGTTGGATCGCCACCCAATTACTACTATACGTGCCGCCGGACACAGTCTCCCAATCTGGTCTTCCAGGATCACTACATCTTTGAATTCTCTTCCGCTCCAGCTGTTCCAGCGCATATTCTTGGCGGGAAAACGGGACGACCTCTTAGGAATGTGCTTCAACCGGCAAATTTTTTTTTGGAAATCTCTAACTACCTTCTATCCCAAAGAAGTGTTCGGGGATTCATTGGTGCGACCCTGCCGCGGACACGCCTGATCTATGTGCTTTACACGACTTTAGTTACTGGTTCTTTGAACTTTGAAGAAACCCACTACTTTCGCTAAGTTGTCCGATTCTCTACCTGGTCTCGTTGTCAACCGAATGTTCATGCTCGGCGAGCCCAAACTCGGTAGTGTGGTCTTTCCGTAGGTCAATGTGCCTGTCGATGAAGGTAACAAAAAAGCCGATCGCTGATATCCCAGCAATGGACATCGCAGTTCGCATACCTACATGTACGTATCTTGTGTAACATGAAAAGTAAACTGATCAGCCAGATGATAGATCACATATAACACGCAAAAATGGCAGGTGCTTTACTGTCCTACCCTACCCTTAGTACTCTACTTTCCTCCCTTCCAAGATTCCTACTATGTACTATGTACATACTTCCCTCTCTTCCCGCCCGCATCGATCAAGCGTTCCAGGCTGTGGATGTCTGGCATACTACGAACATTTACATAAATCATGATCCTACCTACCTACCTACTTAATACATCAGCAAGGCTCCATACACTCTAGCTAAGTGATCATCTTCGTGATATCTATATAGCCCCCGAGCTCCTTTGTGTAGGGACCACGCCGGACACGCACAGCGTTGCTTACATGAAGTTGTTGCAGCCGCTACTATAGCTCAGGCTCGGCCTTCCCTCTCCCAACAAAAGTACTGTAGGTCCAGCGGCAGTCCATCGGGTCCCATGATCATATCAAAAAATATCCAGGTTCTAAAATGCTTCCAGCTTACTTTCTTCTTCTCCTACTTCGGCTAATTCTCCAGGCAAAGGCAAATAAATACAAGCGCGAAGATGCCAGGCAAGGACTTGTACGAGCCGTCGGCCTACCCGCCATCTCAGACTGCCCTCATGTTCCTTGACTACCAGAACATTCTCGTCAGCATGGTGCCGAGCCCGACCAAGGAGACGCTCGTCAAGGCGGCCGAATCGCTTCTCGCGGCAGCTCGTAAGAACAATGTCGCCATCCTTCACTGCATCACGGACACAGACTCAGAGCCAGTCGCGACCAACAAAGTCGCCGCGACGTGGGATACCCAGTTCAAGCCTGTCTTCTCCGCTAATCCCCAGCTGGGGGCCGAGTTCGCCGCCTTCGCTCCCACCAAGCATAGCACCAGCCGCGAGACTGTACACTTGAGAATCCCCGGCAGCCGGTCTGTTTTGGCAGGTGAGCGGGTCGTGCCGTATCTACGGGAAGAACTCGGCGTGACCCATCTCATCCTCGCCGGCATCGCGACTAGCGGTGCTATCATGGGAACCATGTCGCATGGTACGGACATAAACTTCGTCGTCACTGTCGTTGCAGATGCCTGCTGGGACCCGAACGCGCAGGTCCATCGTGACCTTATTGATACGGTCATTCCTAGCCTGGCTTGGGTATCCTCTGTTGAGCAGGCTGTAGGTTACATGACGGGCGGAAGATTGACCGATACTTGAAGGTTGCCTGTCGATACTGTTGCTGATCAAAATATATACAATCAAGTCCAGTCAAGTTGGAAGTCGCTTATGACTGCTTCTGCAAGGCATGAGAATCTTACTCAGATTCTCAAGTCGATGTACAGCATAAATGTTCTCGTAGGCATCGCCGACCATCGAGAGTAGTAATATGCGTCTGGACCACGGGATCATGGCTTAAGAGGTGATGATGTGATGTCAGTTACCTACAGCCTTGTTATACGGGAGGAAGCACGGGAGGGGTAAAATCATAGAGGTGGCTAGATGACGCAGCTACCTACCGATGTATTTACCATGGCTCCTGACATACTGTGGTACCAGTGTTTGTATTGTCCCATATTCAGTCCCGGCAGCTTGGCCTGACAACTGGACGCCTAGGTACCGAACCGCAAAATGTACTCTGCTGTGTAGCGCTTAATCAGGTCAATTGATTGATGATACAGTTTGTAACTGTATTGAGCGCTGTTTGAGGATATGTGACAAGCTTGAAAGCACAATGGCTTGCTAGTAGAAGGGCTGAGTGGTTGAGTGTTTAATATGTAGTTGAGTTTGGTGTGGTAAAGTTAGCGCGATTTCTATGTGGCGTGGTAGCTCTGGCGCCCAGGATGCCAGATTTATAGGAACTCAAATAACACCACCATGGGCCCTGGTCCATAAGACCCGTAATCCGCCAAACGGCAATTTGACCATAAACCTTTGAAATTGCCTCATTCGTCTAGAGGGCCCACTATTATTTCAGGGCACTACCCCCTGAAGCTCGCTGTAGCTATAGGGGCTATAGCGCATCGCATCGCTGTAATTATAGTGGTTAGTTCAACCAATCAAATCGCGTAAACCTTAAAAGCACCTCCATAAAAGCTATAAGGCATACCTCACTAAAGCCAACTATAAATATAGTGGACATAGCGCATGTATGTACTCCGTATTTGGTCGCACTGTGCAATTATAGGGGTCAGTTATAGTGGTTGAGTGAGATCTATTGAATGACTCTTGAATAACCGGGTCGCATCATTTGAATAATTCTACTACTGCTACGAAACCTATATCATTCAATTCGCATTTGAAGGCCCTCCAGAATGATACCAGTATCTTGTTACTTGAAGCGTTCAATAATGCGCTATCTGGGGTTGATTTGATACAAGATGTAACCTACATGTACTTACATGTAAGGAAGGCATTCCCACGCGCCCTTTCAACACATACCCGTAAGCTACCACATTCAATATATCACAGAACAAAGCCCAATACACATGAAACTTATATCAATCAATTGCCCCGATCAAGCTCTACAAACACATATAGCTTATGATATATGAATGGCGTTGATCAAAAGGTTATAAGAGGTATTTACGTACCTACACTGCTAAACGTGAGAGTGGCATACTTAGGTGCCTTATCCGAGATAATTATAGTGGCTTTAGTGAGGTCACTATACTCACTATAATTACAGCGAAACAATGCGCTATACCCCCTATAGCTACAGTGGACTGCCCTGTAATAATAGTGGGCCCTCTAGACGAATGCGGCAATTTCAAAGGTTTATGGTCAAATTGCCGTTTGGCGGATTGAAGGGCTTATGGTCCAGAGTGCCATTGTACAGTTTGAACGGGTGCGTCAAGCGCATGAATCTTGCTGATTTGGTAATCTATTTATTGACACTTTGGTCAATTGATTTGGCCCAGATTTCGTGAAGTTAAGGCCAGAAACACCGGTGGAACACCGCCACTTTACTACAAATTATTACATATATGTATAAAAACCACCAGCATTCCGAAACAATGTTTGCGCCTCCGCGCATAGCAAGAGTCATCTCAACCGAGCTACTCGTACGTTCTTGAGCGATTTGGCGAGATGAGAAATGCTAAGGCCTTTCCCAGGACAACAAGGACGCCAAATGGATTAACCTCGTCAAGTCAGTCGCCATTCTGACCAGCATACGCTTTCATGAATTCGTAGTACTACTACACCATGCAGATTACTGAAGCTAGGTAGCTAGCTAGCAGTTCCCTTCTAATGCAGCGTGACACAGAATCACGTACGAGGATGAGAATGGCGATGTCCGCACCTGGGAGGCCATGAGACGCCCCAATCGGCCAAAAGCCAGCGCCGTCGATGCCATTCAGATAATTGGCGTCCTTCATAAACCCACTGGCCCGGAGCTGCTCCTCGAAAAGCAGTTTCGCGCGCCCGCGGGCAAGATAGTAATCGAGTTCCCGGCCGGTTTGGTTGACGAGGGTGAGACTGCCGAAGAGGCGGCCCTGCGCGAATTAAGAGAGGAGACCGGCTATGTTGGTGAAGTGGTGCCCGATCGTGCTGGCTCGCGACCGATTCTGTTTAGCTGTGAGTTCCGTCGCATGAATCTGGGGACCTATAGGTACTAATGTCCACCAGCCCCTGCTTCCTCAAGGTAAATCTCATCACCAGTAGATATATCTAACCTAAGTTGTTAGCTCATCGTGTACTCAGCTCGAGCACGTTTCTCATCCACCTCAAGATTGACCCCGACAAGGAGGAGAACCGGAACCCGAAACCGCAACTCGAGGATGGCGAGTTCATCGAGTGTTTCTGGGTGCCATTGAGAAACCTGTATGATCAGTGTAGAAAATTGGAGGCCCAGGGATTTGCTATTGACGGCAAGGTGGGAGTCTTCGCAGAAGGTCTTGAGATGTCGAAGATATGGCCGGCTTGACAGCATTCTTTCACAAACAATACTAGTCATCAATACTTTGTAGACATTCTAATTTGGAGACTTTACTACGAAAAGATTGAGTGCTATACTCCATTTTCCAGAGTAGCAGAAATGCGGTGGACGACAAGGTAGTCAAATCCAACAAGGCCACATCCGCAGCAACTCACTCAACTCTTGGCTAACTGAAATCGCGATAAATCTTCATGAAACAAAATATCGAGCAATAATTCAAAAAATGAATTACAACTACACAAATTAAAGAAGATGCCCTTTGACAATCTCCATGAATGGCATTTTTGAAAAAAGTGATTGTGACCATCCTGGGGCTCGAACCCAGAATCTCCTGATAACTCGTCAAGTATGTTTACATACTCGGTCGTAGTCAGACGCCTTACCATTGGGCCAAACGGCCTTACAACTTATTTGCCGAATTCTTCCGTTGCTTGTGAATTGGACCTGTAGTACGGCTTATATTTGTCGGATGATTAGCTCCTCGTAAGCCCGCTACGCTACTGCACGACAGGGTCCCCTCTCATTGGTCTACTACAGCTAAATTGCTTAGCCAAGGCCTCGTATGGTAAGGGGCAAACACTTCCATATTCCTCCATTCTCAACATCTTTCAGATCCTAGGGATTGTTTTATTCAAGTCCGTAGGTTAAGCTGCTTGAATCAAGTACCTGTCTAACTGGTATGGTGTGGGGAGATGATAGCTACAGCATTTTTCGCGCAATGAACACCTGGCCTAGGCATACCTAATGTCCCGCACCCACCAAGCTCATGATGGAACTACTCATACGAGCAAAGGTACAAGTAACGCGATATCTGACTTCAACATGGTAGGTAGACCCCGAAAGACTCATCGTCTATGAAGAGTCAATGTCTAAATAGAGACTCTAAGGAGTTACGCAGGCCAGCTTATGAAGCTCTGATGCTAACAGTGGCTTGGCAACCAATTTCAGGTACTACCTACTCAAGCCTCTGTAGTTTTCACTACGTTGTTTACAATCTGGCGCCTCAGCTAACGAGAGCAAACGAGATCCTGAAAAAATATGAGCGTGAGCATGCCTACACCTAACATCGCATATTAAATACCAAATTAATATGAGATACTTTATGTTGAAGGGGCATCGGACAAAGGGAGGGAGGCATTTGCTCCGGCTGTGCAACGACAGTATACACTGAGTCACCACAGTTGTACCAATAAATCATCGACCTGATTCTAGGTGATGACCGTCGAAAGCATAATACGGACCTACCAAGGTCAGTCGAAGGCAGGTTAGGATGGGAGAGCGGGCAAGTCGTCTACACTGCCTACCGCCTTGGGCCAAGGCCAGTGATACAGATAGTAATGCCATGTATGTTTTTGCAGCAGCCGTCACTAATTTATACGTACTATAATTAACTTTTTGAGATATTTCCGTTCCTGACGTCCCTACGGAATTTCTATCAAGACCTACCCCCTATTCAGACTTCATAGGCACTGCCATGCGAGGAACATCATGGCTTTGGCGTTTGAGGCAGATATATTAAGTATTAATCCCTCCATACATATCGTCCTTACTCTAAGACCAGCATGTAGATTCGGATCCTACGTCAAGCCTGTTCCTTCGGCGGCTATAATGGACACGAGGGAGCAAGTCACATTATACCCAAGGACACGCACGAACTCCTAATCACAGTCTGGATGTTCCCGAGCTATAGTTTCTCGTGACAGTATATGGAGAACATTCTTTTTGATATCTTCCCTCCAATATAACACCAGGTTCTCTCCCTTTCACCAAAGCTCTTCACCACCACCAACACCAACGCCCAGTTCTCGGAACCCAAAGCCATCTATCTACCCACCAACAGACGCACCATTCAAACAGTACAAGACCTCTCACACTCAACAAGTCAACTCCCGTCTCAGAGAGCAGACCAGAAACCCCCCACCCCCAAGACAAACTCGGCATACCTACCACCTACTCCGAAGCAAGCAACCAACAGCCAGCTATCCACCAACGCAGGACACCGCGGCCACCATGCTGAGGGTACAAGGCGACCTCCTCTGGCGCTGCCCGTGCGGCCGCTGTAACAGGCTCAACACCAACACATGCGTGTGTAAAAAGTCCGTGCCGCCCAAACCCCCGACCCAGATCGCGTATCAGGGTGGCCGGAATAAACCCAAACCCTCCCCCAGGGCTTAGGTGGGGTTGGGGGCACCGCCTGGGGATAGTACGGGTACCTGGAGGTCGACGGACATTGCAACTACCTCTCCTCGGGCAAGATGAGAGACGGCATGGGGGCTTCGGATCGTAGGAACTGAAGCTGGTGTTTTGGACTGGGCACGTCTGTCTCGGACGGCCACGGCCGGGCTTATGGGAATACCTATGGAGATAATACATAGATTGTCGATAATCATGCACCTTCTGGTTCGCATCGTGACAATGTTGACATCGCATCTTCCATCCTAGTGCAGCACGACTGAAGAAGTGACATTGAACCAGCCAAAACAGTAGATAATTCTAGGGAAACAGATACTGGACAACCTCGCTTTATCCATTCTCCCTTGCGATTTCAAGAGCAGTCTTGAACAGCGGACTCTTCGGTTCCGTGTTCGCCCCTGCGTCGACCAGCATAGCCACGACATCCAAGTTTCCGATCTGACAAGTCACCATCAACGGCGTCCAGCCGACCTTGTACACTCTCTCGATCCGAAAGATGCACACGCATCCAGAGGGATGTCGACGACCTCAATGTCGCCGCGATATGCCTCATACATCAGCGGTGTCCAATCGTGCTGGCACCTGATCTCAGGGTCTGTGCCAGCGTCCAGCAACATCTTCATGATATTTACCTACGTAACCTCTACTTGTCGCTTCGACCAAGGCGGCCCGCCGATCAGGTGAAAGGTTGTTGACGTCGGCGCCGTGGTCCAGCAAGAACCCAGTACAAGCTTCGTCGTTGCATTTAGTAGCAAGCATAAACGATATCCAGCCGTGCTTCGATATCGCGTTGATATTGGCTCCGTGGGACAGCAGGACCTCCATGATCTCGTAGTTGCTCGCAGTACCTAGAAGCCAGGATGAATGCAGGTGAGGCCCGTCTCTTCCCCCTCTTCCACGTCACAGAGGCGCAAGATAATAGCAATAACGAAAATCGCCAGATAGCGCTGATAGGAGTCAAACTCTAGGCTGTCCAGGTATCTTCATGGCAAATGCACATTCACGAAATATGAGACTTGTCCTACTGCCTGACTGTCTTGTTTGGTCTTGAAGAAGTACCAATTCTGGCCGATTATATGTATCTAGGTACTGATCCACGCACGCAAAAACACCGCCGATGCAACTTCTTTCTTTCTACTCGATCGTGCGCCTCGTCCTCGTCTTGTTTCATCTTATATACACACGTACACAACAAGGGAGTAGAAACGGGGGGTTGCAAGATACCTATTCCGGCCGTCGCCCAAGGGGTCTTCCACCTCGCACACCACATTGTTCTCTCTCTCCTACACATCTTTCTCACTCTCCGTCTCTCATGCCATCCATGCCGTCCATGCCACGCGCGGTATGCTATCACATCCAGGTTTCGAAAATCCTGTCCTGGTCTTTTGTAGAAACGCCCTGATTTCGACCGTCCTGGCCGCCTGCTGAAAAAAAGGCTTGAACAGTCAAATAACGGGAAAAGAAGAAAAAAGCGGCAATGAAGTCCCCGCCAACCTTCATTCGTGGTACTGACAACTCTCGACGTTTAAAAAAGGTATGAATTTACCCCTGAGTGACTGGCGATGACAATGAGCTTCATCTAGTACGATCTCGACTTGGGAAAGAAGTCTCATGATGCAACAAAACTTGAGAGGTCTGATTCTTTGTGGTCTGCGTCGTCATCCCGTCATATAAACCCTTCCAGTGACTCCATGCACCCCAGAAACACCAACACCAACGCCGCCGCAAATGAAAGAGGATAGAAAAGTTAGTCGTCCAAAGGATCGAACCGGTTTCTCAGCCGAGACGACTACCGTAGGGTCACGTGAATCGTTCGTTCGGGATTATATGAGCGTCGAACGCTCGGATATCACGTTGATTGAAGATAGGGTCAATTGGGAAGCTTCATTCAGTACACACTGCTGTGTAAGGTTCGCCGTAGGAAGATATAGATCAGAGGTTTTCTCAGTCATGCTCACGGACATGATTGTCCTTATGATGGGCGAAAGGTGACTTGAAGGATTTCCCCCTCGTCCGCCTCCTTATGCGGCTGACGATTCCGTTACCTTCATGCAGCTGCGAGGGACCACCAGAATGGGTTGACTCAAACCGGCTCAGCATGGCAGCTGACGTGAACTCGTTGGTGAATTCGTAGCTCTGCCGGACTCGGTCCATTGAAGCTCGCATCCGGTCGTAGGATGGCCGTACACGATCGAATGACTGCCGTACCGGAGGATCCGAGGGTGGATCTGCAGGCTGACTTACGGCCACATCAATCGAGGGTTCGTGTCTAGTATAATTCGTGCCGTCGCTGCCATTTTGGCTCCGGGGGTTGTGCCCAGCAACGGACTGTCCCGTGACGGAGGGTGGGTAGATAGGCCGAAGATCTTCATCCACGCTCGCCAATTGCTTGTGCCGTCTTATGCGAGACGACTCAGAAGAGCCTGACGAGCTGGATTTAACTAGTTCTTCCTTCACCTCCTCCTTCTCCAGTTGCTTAAACTTGCCCATCGTAATCTGTTCTCGGATGATATCGACGTCACGGGGCCAGTAAACCTTGCGAAGGGCTTTAATGGCGTACCGGGGGGCCAAGCAGATGATGGGACTGGCGATGCAACAGGCCCAGAACGAGGCCTCTCCATAGACCTGCGGAGCAGCTTCGTAGAACTGAGCCGAATACGTCGATGAGGTATATACACCGGTCCAGAAGAACACCAAGAGGTCGCTGATGACAATGATCAGGAGCGTGAGCCAATCCCATCGGTAGGTATTGATGAGAATGTAGAGATTTATCGTAATCACGGACGGATGAAGCATGTAGGCGCCAAATCGCAGTCGATCAGTAACATCCAGTCCGTTCCCAGAGACAGCTGTCGCAGACCGCGAGACGGCCAGATACGGGATGAAAAAGCCTATGACACTTTGGTAGGCACCGTCAAGCATGTACAACCTGTTTTATGTTAGTAAATCGGCTGGAACATAGATGGAGGGGGATGCTTACCAAAACTTGTGCTGTGTCCATTCAAGGCGCTCAATACCGCGCCGATATAATTGGGGGACAGCCAAGGAGACTGCGTCCGACACATCTTGGTCGAGAACGCCAATGATGATAGGGGGAACAGAGGTGAAGATGAGATTGAAAAGGAGGAGATACGTGTACTCGAACAGGTACGTGATGTCGAAGTTGCAGAAGCATTGGTACCATAGGATGGTCAAGGTCCAGATCATGTTCTTGTAGAAGAAGTTGGCTATCGCCTCAGACATCCTTCGGTAGGACCAGCGACCGTGGACGAGAACCAGCCGCTGCAGGAAGCGGAACTGACCGATGGCGTAATCCGCAGACATGGCAGCTTGACGACCCTCCACGCCGGCGATACCTACACCGATATCCGCCTCCTGGATCATGGCGACGTCGTTGGCGCCATCTCCGATAGACAACGTCATCACATCGAGGCCGTTCTTGACCATAGACACGACAGCAGCCTTCTGTGCCGGGCTGACACGGCAACAGAGGACTGACGCGCATTGCTTGCAAAGAAGGAGGAACTTCTGTTTTAGGCTGTCGTGGAGCACCCACCTCAGAGAAAAACCGTCGATGACTAGAGCATGCGTCGGTGCAGGTGGCTCGTGATTCTTTCGAGCGTGAGTCAAGTCCTCGTCGCTGCCCGTGATACCGAACAAGTTTAGGTGCTTGTCGAGTTCCTGTTCGAGCTGACCCAGGAATACTTCATCGGCAGTCTTACCAGTCTCGTCCTCGTCTACTTTGAGGTGGATGAGCTCCATGTCGTTGTTAAGCAGGTTACACGAGAAACCGATGTTGATGGCAGTCTCAACCTTGTCTCCCGTGAGCACCCACAGCTTAATTCCCGCTCGACCGAGCAATTCGATCGAATCGGGTACCCCGTCTTGAAGTCGGTCCTCGATTGCCGTTCCTCCAAGAAGCGTCAGCTCCTGCTCGATCTTGTCGGCAACTTCTTCCAGCTTCTCTTCTCTGTCCTGAATGGCAGTGGCAGCCTTGTCATGTTCCTTGCGCCAGTCGAGGTATTCGCGCTCGGAAAGTACACGCTGGGCTATGCATAGGGTTCGGAGACCTTCTCGCGCAAACATCTCGAGGTGCTCGGCGGTGGTCTTACGAAGTTCCGTTTGCTCACCGCGCCTCAGGCGCGAGTAGATGATACTGTCTGCACCCTTGCAGAAGAGAATGATGCGACCATCGGGCATCTTGACGATAGCACTCATCCGTTTCCGGCTGGAATTAAATTCGATAGTGTTGAGGATCGGGTAGTGCCTTTCCTCACCCATCACGTTTAGCCTGATACCGTCTGATGTTTGACCGAGTACGGTAAAGCCCATGTCGCGAGCGGTGGCTACGAGCGCCGCCTCGTCTGGCGACTGCGCTTTGAACTCGATCTTCGGAGGGTCGCCCGGAACGTGTTCTGCTATAACAGTGTGGCAGAGCGCCAGGGCGAGCATGAAATGCGCGTTCGCCTCCTTCTGTTCCTGCCCGGACTCGCCCTGCAGGTCATCGACGAAGTCGGGCGCTATGAAAGTCACATCCTCGTCGTGCAGATACGGGTTGTCGTGTATCTGCCTTAGACCTTGTACGGCGTGAATCTTACCGGCAGCAATCTGCTCTCTAGCTCGAGCGCCTTCCTTTACCACGTCGATGCCCATGCGCTTTTGCATGCCCGCCTGCGCTTCCGTGTAGGCCTCTCCGTACGGCTGACAATTGATAGTGGCCTTCTTGAATTCCATCACGTTCTGCGTAAGCGTGCCCGTCTTGTCTGAGAATATGTACTCGATCTGCCCGACATCGTCTGAAATATTCCACGACTTCGGGATGCAAGGAGCGTCAATCTTGTCGTAGTACATCTCGACATCACTGTAGATGAAGACAGCCTGCAACGTTCGCACAATCTCCAGCGATATGTAGAGAGAGATCGGAACCAAATTTTGGAAGACGATGAGTGCGGCCCAGAAGGTGATAAAGCCGGTCATACCAGGACTACCACCAATGGAACCGAAATCGAACCAGGCAGTTGAGGCATCGCTCTTGCCCCACGACACACCGTTGACAAGGGCAGATATCAGGCAAATGATGCCGAGGATACCAAAGTTGCAGATGACGTTGAAGTTCAGCTCCCGAGCAATGCGAGCGCGTTTGCTGGGAGTGATACCAGCGTTCATCATGATCTTGGTATCAGGGCCAGTAAATACGACGATACCGAGGACCCATTCCGTGTTCCTAAGATTGCAGCCTCGAAGGAGTACATTGTCGATGGTTATGGGCTCGGACATCTCTCGTGATCCTTGGGGAAACATCTGGTCCCATTTTATGGTACCATTGTACTTATACAGGTTGGGTTGGGGAGGTTCGCTCTCGATGACGAATTGCGCACGCTCGCAGTCCCTCGCGTGCTTTACCGATCGTCCGGATCGAAGCGCCTGCCGAACCTTCAAGTTCGTCTCTCCGTCCAGATTCTTCGTTTCGACGTAACAGGCACCGTCCGAGTCAGATGTTGCGAGAACAATGACATCTGCGGGAAGCTCGTCGTCGTTGTAAAGTCGCACAAAATCGCCAACCTGTAAATTCTTCCAGTGGTCCTTGTGGAACCTTGCTTGACCTGTCGCTTGGATGTCGTAGTTGATCACGTTGCCCTTTTCTCTGGCCAGCATCTCTGGCTCCTCAGGGTTGTACGATTGGCCGGATGTAGGGCGCTCGGCGACCTCGAGGAAATCCTTCTGTTGAGGCGTCTGAGGGGGTAGAGGTGAGGTGACAGGTGTCATCGGAATGTCTTCGTAGGCGGATATATAGGATGTTCTGTCGGTACGAGGGGACCTCATCGACTCTCGCCGCGTCGCTTTAGTTTCGGTGGAAGGGCGCGGATCCGCCGAGCTTTCCAACATGCCTTTTGACTTTTTATCCTTCTTCCATAGGCTCTCGATCGAACGCCAAAGGGCGCCAAGGTACCTCGATGTAGCCTTCTTGATTCTCCGCCATAGCGAAATATTGTCCTCAGCAACGTTGACATTCTGCCATCCGGCAAGCCGATGTACGGGCGCGTTGTTCAATTCATTATCGAGAATCGTCCTGCGAAAATCTTCAATGGCGTCTTTGATGGCAGTCACAGCAAGAATGAATATCAGAGGGACTGCGTTCAGACCTGGGTTGGTACCTCCGAAGATGGGGAAGATCTAAAAAGAAGGGTTTGGTGTAAGGTTCCCTTCGAGGATATGAAGAATCAAATCAATGGGTGTACTTACAACGAGGATGACCATAAAAAGGAAGAAGATATTGGCAATATTGTGGAATTGGAACCACAAATTCTTAGGGATGAAAGACAACGGGGTATATTTGGCAGTTCGAATTTTGTTTCGAGCGTATGTACTGGCAGGATTGCCGTCTTCGTCTTTCATGTGGTCGGGAAGAGGCAAGTTGAAGTATACCGTCCTTGCTTGACCCGGATCGTCCGAGGTGGTGCTGTTCGCATCTGCATGGTCCATCTGTTCATTCTGATCGGTCACGGTGGCACCGTCGGACTGAGTGTGATCATCCCCCACAGACTGGCTGCCATCTGAGTGGCGCTTCTTCTCTGTTGAACCGGTCCGCTTATGTATCCTATCTATAAGGGAGAGCCTCTTAAGACTGCTGCTCTTAACAGTGAGTTTCCGAGTGGCCCATCTCGATCTCTTGGTTGCCTTGTCGGCAGGGCCGTTCTCGCTGTCATCCTTCACCATATTGAAAGAGCTGCGGGCAGGGCCCGTTCAACCCGACGTGTCCGCCAGACCGACCTTGCGCGGCCACGATGACTCCTTTTTCCCCTCCCCAGATATTCTATGGGTGCTAACTTGTGCTGCAGAATGCGGAAGCTCGGGGAATTGGCTGTAATCGCGTCGGGGTCGGTAAAATTGAAGAAATTGGAGTGTCGATGAGTATCGTCGTCACTGATTGCTTGCCGGCGCAGGTTTGCATTGAATGGAGATGGTTGGTGAGTGGTTGAAAGCTGGCCTCCCTTGGTAGATTACAGACGGCGATCGTGTTGTTGACGGCCTTTAGGGACAGAACTTGAAAGGGAACAATGGAAGTTTTTGATTGATCGCTAATGTCGGAAGGGCCGGGGTTCCAAGGTACACCGATCACTGTACCAACACTGATACCATACATACATATATGCATGTAGATCGACCTGGAGGGAGGTTAGCGCAGTACGTCTGCTGAATATGCCGTTACTCGATCTTGCCTAGGTAGCGCACTAACGGTCTCCTTCACGAATAATGAAACTCGGAGGTACTGTACAATGTACATAGATGTATCTATAATTGAACAACCACCCCAAGACACTGGCATAATTTGTACAACTCCAATCACCTACTATTCACAGCTTCGCCTACCTTTCTTCCTTCTTTGTTTTACCCTGTCAATGATATCTCGAACTTGGTGATATCAGTAATTTAACTATCATTCAGATTGACATCTCAAGATGTCATAGATACCAACTTTCTGTTAGAACTTCTATATACGTATTTACGGAGTAATATAGAGGCAAAGGAACGGATTATTCTGCTTTAATTGGTAAGCAACCTCCTCCGTTATAGCACCTTTGCGGCTTGTTCACTTGCTTCATAATCGGATTTGCACTGTAACACTACTGCTGTTTGGGTAATTAGTGTGTGTTAGTGCTAGCCAACGCTCTGGTATTATGTATATAGCACATGTATCGTACTGTATGTATGTACCTACATACATGTATTGATACGAAGTACTAACGAAGTATCCCATGCGTAAAATGCCTCTTAAGTTTTAAAAGTTGACGATCCCGGCTGAAATTGACTCCTTATGCAGGACTGGATCCTCGCAATACGACGACCCTCTGCATGGCTTCTTTCATAAATAAGAGGTGAGCAATGAGATCCAATACTCTGCTTCCTACTTTCCGCAGACAGTTTGGGTTCAACGTTATGGTAGAATTTAACCAAGACATTACCCCTTACTATCTATATCCATACCTACAGTGCCTCGGTATCTCGCCTATCATACTGGATACATTCATCCTATCCCAGCACGCATGCTTGGCTTACAGAGCATTCCATGCCCGTCACGTTCCCTCATCTGCGGCTGATTTTGGTCATTATCCCCCCGCAGCCCTCCGAACCTCTTAAAACCCCCTAGGACTTGCACCCAACGGTTACAGTGCAGCATCAGTGCAGCATCATGGACCGAATGATGATTTTCCGTGAATGAAGGACTTGGGATGATTCTACTCTATTAGCCTTCTCGAGGCGAGTTGTAACATATCAGGCCTTATAAGTTATACTGTACCTCTCCGAGTCTCCGACAAGCACCCAAATTATCTTTCCAAACACCTAGCTCGTGGGAATATCAAAGCACCTTCGGATATCATGTTTTATATCCGCAGGCTCCGGCACTAGGTACTGAGGTACTAATCCGTACACACTGCCTACATATAAATATATGTAGTCCGGAAGCCGGCTTCTCAGGTGCCCATGCAAGTTGCCTCCTAGCGGAAACATGGTGTCAAATATTGCGCAGAGCTCAGCCTCGATGAAAATGGGCCATGTGTGACCATTCACTCGGCCCTATGCGCTTATGCGTTACCAGATCTGTTGCACTACCAATTACACCTCAATTCTCAAGGCGAGGTCCTGATTTCAAATGTCCAACAACTCTAGCGCAGTATTTCAGGCCTTCTAAGTGACTGAATTGCCGCATCCTCTTCTGCCTCGTACGCAACCCCCTGAAAGCACCGCCGTAATATAAAATGATTTGATTTGGATACCTGGGTGAATTATTATAACATAACCTTGGCCAAGTTAGCGGATTGGTGACCTGGGCTCTAGCTCAGAGCTGCCTAGGTAAGGTAGGTATCCATTCACTGACATGGAGGTGTGAAGATTCATGGCCCCCTTTACGCAGTGATGCACATCATCAATTCATCGAGGAAGTGGTAGTATCGAGGTATGTACATACTACCTAGCACAGACGGGGTGTGAGAGATCCTTCAGGAGTCAGGAGTCGGGAGTCGTACTTAGTCTGACCAACCACCCTTCGTCGCTTACTCCAACATGCTGTTACCCATATATAACATCAACTACTTGGTACTATGTAGCAAGACGCCTTATGACGGACTGTGGAGTGCATGTGCTTGACCTATGTAAACTTGGAGTCCGACCCTCCGTATGAGAGACTGTACGGGATAAGTACATACCTTTCGGGGTCCTGCCCCTTACTCAAGAGTCAAGAGTCAACAGCATGCTGGATATTTAAGACCGAACAAGCCCGAAGTAGCGGGTCCCATCAACCTCCACACCCGTTGCATTGGTTCTACAAGATACAGTTTAGGCTTAAATGACTGTAGCTGTTCGATAGCCTACTAACCTAGCCTTGAGGCTTGAGCGCTACCTACTTGAACTTCGTTTGTACATACATCAATGGTACTGTATGCACATACATGTACACGTAGCATCAAAGATTGGATATGTAGGAGGCATTATGTTTCGAGTAGATTGTATGCCTATACGTTTGGGGGAAACAGGCAAGCGAGGTAAACCCTCCTGGGTGCGTCGTTACCTGTCCGTCAACCGTCAACCATCAACGTACGTACTAAACTTAGACATAATAATCTGACAACCCGGATAAGACGACAGGTTGACCAAGGACAGGTGGCAAATCAAGAAAGACGGCAGATGGCGTCATCTTTGTCAGCTCCTGAAATTCGACGAAAAGACGGACTTAGGCGGCGACGATGCCCGCCCATACTTCAGACTTCTTAATTTAGACATATCCAGCGGGCTTCATCAGGTCGAATCGATCTACATATCAGCCTCCTTGCTTAAAACCATCATCGGATTCCGATGCCCAATGAACCCAGACAATTGGATCAGAGGTCTAACATTGAAATATCATGGATGTAGTCCGATGTGGAATTATGTACAATGAAGCTAGCTCTCTGACATTTTAGATGTTGAGCGATGAAGAAGTGTACGAAGGCCTAGGCATTCCCGCTCGTCGCCTATTAGTGACATTAAATATCAAGTGTGCTGAAGGGGCCCCTAAGTTCTAAGTATTCGGCCCCCGAGGCGGGTATCTTGGAACTGCAGCAGATCCCGAACCCCGCCAAGATTGACAATTTGTTCAAGTTTGATCTCCCCGTTTCCATTCCGACAGCGCGAAGCGGGTTCCCCTATCCAGGCTTGCCAAGGAGGTTGGTTACATGGTGCAGAAAGTTATAAAACCCGGGACATTAGGCCTTAGGTAGCACCAACGTTCCCAGCCATTTTCCTCAATTAAGTTAGTTCCCGCCATCAGAAATCAGAGCAGGAGGGGGTTTAACGTTGTTCCAGAAAGCAAGGCAAAGAGCAGCCAGGGCAAAGGACAGGCATAAAAAGCACAGGGCACAAGTGCACGCACGGGGCAAGAAACACGTCTAAAGAGGCCCCCACATTACTTCGTACTCGACGCGTTCCTTGGGCGTTATGCCAAGCATCTTGAAAGCTGCGTCGGAGGCTACAGACTTCAGAGTCGCAGCTTTGTACAATACATGCACACTAATCAAATATATCAATCGACAACTTGGCGTCAATGTACCTACAATTAATTAATTGTCCATATCCGAAGTCAATGAATCCATAATTATACGGGTTCAGCGTACAAAAATGTCCTCAAAAATGTCCCGGAACAGAGACATTCGAGGTTTCTTCGGCAAGCCCACCAGCTCCAGCAGTTCTCTGCCCAAACCATCTACCTCGTCACAGCCGGTCCGAGATCTGCAACCGTCACCCATCATATCTCCTAGGACGCCTACGAAACTCTCTCCGAAACCTCGTGATCGATCCGATGAGATCAAAGGGTCCGATGACGAAGATGGGGACTCGGACGACTCGCTCGAGTCCATATCCGCACTTATGAGACCAAAGAAAGGCCCTGCACCGTACAAGAGGGATTCGGACTTGGCTACACCACGCCCCAAGAGGATAGCATCCAGTTCTGCTTCTCTCCTCAAATCCCCGCTCACAATACAAACCAGGCACAAGTACGACCTAAAGACCCTAATCAATCACGCCCGTCAGTCTGACCGGGCAGACGAGAGTGCTAGGAGAGCCGATGAGCTCATTAACCAGAGCGATGACGACTACGACGAAGGCGACGAAATACTAAGAGAGGCGCAAAACGACCGAAAGTTGTTGCAGAAGACAGCCAAGGATCTTCTAGACAATGACGATGAGGATGCCAAGGGCGACAAGCTCATGAGGGCTATGAGCCGCACCAAAGTCGACGGGTCTCGCAGGGCGCATTACTTCTTCGAGTTGGAACCCGTGGTCAAGCCTCTTAGGAAGCCATTCCCGCAAAAGAAGGCGAAGGGACCTTGGACTTGTCTCGCGGGATCGCGCGGTCGAAATCAAGTCATGATCAGTGGTTTGCCGCATACAATTATCGCCAGAGGAAACAGATCACTGCCTGACGAGCTATTCCTCTGGATACTGGACGAGGTCTGTGTTGAAAAGAACGCCCAGCTACGCGTGCAGTACTGCAACCTGGTAACGCTTTGCCCCGACAGCATCGCCCGACTCGTCACCGATGCGCGCCTATATTCTATGCTCGAGAGGTTAGGCGCCCCGAAGAAGTCTCTGAGTCAAGCGCATGGGAAGGCCCAGAGTTATCCCAAGGCGGAGGATCCGTATCCGCGCAAAGACTGGGCAGGTCTCGCGACTTTCCTGGAACTACTGGAGCGAATGGCTCCGAACTTGAGCACGCCCAATGCGATAGGTGCCATCCGATTACTATTGCGGATGGCTCTTGATCCTATAGTGAGCAGTTTGGTACGCTCCGAGCACGCGGCGTCGATGGCAGCTCTGGCCGGGACCTTACCGAAACAAGGATCTTCCCAGTGGAACGAAGCCGTGAGTCTTACACTTTCTATATCACTTTCTATATCACTTTCATTCTGGTAACGAAGACTGACAATAATAAAAGTGTGAGGAAATATCGTTATATCTATGCGAGATCGTAGACGGCCAAGCCTTCCAAGCCATTCCCATCAGCCACATGCCCAAGACAACAGCAAAGCTACAGGATCTATCCCGGCGTATGGCTGCCGTTGTCCTATTCGAGAACCCGCAAATGAGCCGCCAGCCAGTAGACGAGACCCTAACGCTGGACGAGGTCATGGACCGGCTGGACTATGATGACTTTCGTGTCGGCCAATCAACCAACTTCGATACCCTACGCGCTCTCGCCACGCTCCTAGACATCGTGATCGGCGGCGGCGGCTTCATTATGCGACAGTACCAAACCGGAAAGTATACCCCCCGACAGCAACAGCAATCCCAATCCAACCAGCCGGAGAAAAGCCAAACTGGTGCCGAACTCAGCGCCGCAGAACAAAAGCAAGCCAAGCGAGAGCGAGAAAAGGAGGCCGCGGCCCGCGCCGCCGCAGCGGACGCCTCGATCGACGCCCTGACGTTCCAGCTCAAGGTGATCCACGACAAGATCCAGGACAGCACGGTACTGGCGCGCAAGCTGACCAAGGCTTCGATAGACCTGGTCGCCAAGCGCCTCACGTACGCCGTGCGCTCGCGGCCCCCGCCCAAGACCAGCATCTTCGATCCGGAGCCCGGCGAGAAGGAAGATGCGTATATACCGAGGCAGAAGAACTTTATGAAGAATTGGGCGTCGAAGAAGGCTGAGTGGAACGGTGCTGCTGCTAGTACTGCTGGTGGCGATGGGAAGATAGGGGAGGAGTAAATAAGCAAAGGCAAGGAAAGGAGAGGAGAGGAGATAGGTGTTGGCAGAGAATGTAAACACCAAGCAAGAAAGGCAACTAGTGAGTAATAGCAACAATGATTACGAGCACGTAACGAAGGACGATCATAGAGACAATGGTTGTGTTTTATTGATGCGGATGGATGGATGGGTGGATAGACGTCCTGCAACGCCTTTTATGATATACATACAGCCCTGGCAAGCAAAAAGCCTATCTAGTAAATACCACACACCCAATAGTGAAGTAAGTAGCACGATCCTCCAGTGCGAACGAACTGCAGAGACCCCAGGCGGAAACGTGGTGGTAGAGGTCAGCCCCCCTACAATGCCCTCCCACAACGACTTTCGGTGCGACTGCGCGTCTGGGGAACCGGTGGTTGCGGAAAGAGTTGAGATGATGATCGAAGTCCCTTAGTCGTAGAACTTGCGGTTGGGGTTCTTCCCAAACAGCGTCTCTCGCACGGCGGGCAGGCCGCTGGATTGCAGCAGCTGCAGCCGCTCATCGAACGTGTTGTTGATATCGATCTTGCCCTGGCCGCCTACGATTACGAGACCTCCCGAGCTGGATACGTGGAAGCCGTCGTTAGCATGTACAGACATACATATACGCACATACAACCTTGGCGGAACTGGTAGATAGATAATAAAAGGCAAACTCACCTGCCCTCTGGCAACGCGTTCTCCTCGTCGATCGTAACCTTGGTTTCCTTGCTCGTGCTGCTCTTGTACTCTCCTTCGGCGTCCTTGATAGCGTCCTTCAGAACGCCGTAGTCGGCCTTCCTAGCGCGGACCTGGACGTCGGGCTCGGCTAGGGCGTAGAGGCCCTCCAGCAGCAGGTTCTTGAGGGTGCCGCGGTACTTGGTGGTGTCCTTGGTGCCGTCGGCGAGGCGCGAGGAGGCGGCGTCGAAGATGTCGTCGAGGAGCTGCTGGCGGGCGGCCAGGACCTTGAGGCGGGTTTTGTTGGCAACGGTGGAGCGGGTGATCTGCTGGGACATGGCGGCCTGCTTGAGCTTCTTGGAGTGGGCGGCGTCGATGGCGTCGGTGTCCTGGCGCACCAGCTTGGACTTCTCGATGCTGAATTCTTCGTTGGCTTTGATCTCGATCTCGCGCGCCTTCTCCAGCGCCTCTTGCTTGATGAAGGCCGTCATTTTGCGGAGCTCTTGTCCGACCTGTTTGACCACCCCTGCCATTAGCTCAAAATTCTACCAGGCGATGCTCTCCGAGGAAGATAACACAGGGAGGTAGTATACCTGATCGTCGGACAAGGCGTGGACTTGCGACATCTTGAAAAATGTACGGCGAGGGTTTCGATGTGTTTGAGCTGGAAGGGGAGCAAGGTTACGGAGGTGCCTCAGCGGAGATTACAAGCAAGTCAACACTATCAAAGAGCGGCGAATAGGGTACAAGCTCGAGGAAAGGCAGGTGTAAGAAAGAGGCAAATTGATTAGAGGTTATAGCTCCGTAGCAACTTCTTGGACATCTGAATTGACAGTCTTAATCTAATGGCATATGATTATAGGTACAGTGAGGTTGACTGCGGATGTCATTGAGGGAGCTCAAGTTGCTCAACCCAAGGTTCCAAAGCTACGTAGCTGCACTAGCCACACATTACCTTCTTCATCTGCAGAGATCTTGGGCTGCCTGGATAGCTCTCTGTGGCTAGTATGACACTACCACTCCGTGGTGCAACCCCACATTAAGTCTGTACCGAGTTGTAGCTCGACAGCAAAAGCCGAAGTCTGGTGTTTCTGCAGGATGACTTGGTGTTTAGGTATGTAGTTCATGACCACTAGCACTTGATCCATCGTAGTTGGGTTACAATTCTGTGTTGTTTAGCATGATAAGGCCAGCGAATGTTGATGTTATAAAAAGAATTATAAGAATAATCTCCAGCATTGAAGGTTTGCTGTCTTCCTGGGATCCAAAACAGCCGTCGGATCAAACTCAGAACTGCCTATTACCTCATACATATTGGTACCTCCAAAATAGTATCTAGTACCTACATTATACATGCACCCTTGACTTTGACACTCTGACACTTGACAGTCTATCGCCGTCGCAAAGTAAATTCTGTACTTCTACCTCACTTATCTCCATGTATGCTTGCATGCACGATACTTTATTGAACTTATTCTTCTCTCGCTTTACTCTATATATCTGTCCAGTCCGCTAGTCTGGTGACTCTGGTCCACTGGTCAAGTGTCTTTGTTCCCAATTTCGACGGCGAAACGAGATCCATCCACCAATCCTCAACAAATCTACACCCGGAACATCAGAATTGGTACCCCTTTCACGACTGGCCAGCGCACCCCTTGCCCCCTGGTGCATCTGACTCCCCTGTCTAAGTCGGCGTCATCGAACAAGCCTCACCGTACTTGTCTGTCTACTTGTCTCTCAAACGCTGTGCACTGCTACATTTGTGTCGAGTCGATTACCTTGCTACCTTGGCATTATAACTCGTCAATCTCGTCTTCCTTCTACCGTGTCGGGGCCAATACAATACATCCTTACAAAGCTTTGTTACTCGCATCTGGGCACTTCGACTTAGTTGGGCAAGGACAATAGAAGAAACATACAATCCGTAGTCTCATGGGCAGCCGAGGCATTATTCCATCTGGCGAGTATCGCGGATGACTTGACATATTTCTGTCGCAATGGGATTATTTGGTGGCCTCTCGCCAGGAGGCACCATTGCAGTACGTTTTGCTACCCCGAGGAAATATCGTGCCTATCCCCCCATCGCTAACATGATCCAACCCTTTCGATAGATCGGTATCCTAGTCGGCCTGATATCCACAAGCGTCCAATCCCTCGGCCTAACCCTCCAACGAAAATCGCACATGCTCGAAGATGAGAAGTCCCCCCTCGAATTACAGAGACCGGCGTATAGACGGCGAAGATGGCAGCTCGGAATGGGCATGTTCGTCATATCCAACATATTCGGTAGTACCATCCAGATCTCTACCTTACCTTTACCCGTCCTCTCCACCCTACAAGCGGCCGGCCTGGTCTTCAACTCCGTGTGCGCCACGTTGATACTGGGCGAACCCTTCACGCGATGGTCCTTCTACGGAACCGCGCTCGTCACCACCGGGGCCGCATTAATAGCCATATTCGGCGCCATACCCTCCCCAGCACACAGCCTAAGCGAGCTACTGGATCTACTGGGTCGGTGGCCTTTCATACTCTGGATGTCGCTCCAGGCTGTACTTGTGGTTTCGATGGCAGTAGTCATCGACGTGGTCAATCACCTCAGCAGCCTATCGCAGAACGCAAAATTCCGGTTAATTCGCGGTCTCGTGTTCGGATGTATCAGCGGCATCCTATCGGCTCACTCTTTACTATTCGCCAAGTCTGCCGTCGAGCTAGTCATTAGGACGATCGCCGACGGGGACAACCAGTTTGTACATTGGGAGTCGTGGATGCTCGTTTTTGGACTGGTCGCCCTGGCCTTGAGCCAGTTGTATTACCTACACCGTGGACTGAAGTTGGTGTCCACTTCCGTATTATACCCCCTTGTGTTTTGCATTTACAACATTATCGCTATTTTGGACGGTTTGATCTACTTCCGACAGACAGACCTCATCACACCTTTACACGGCGGACTCATCACTCTGGGGACCGCCATCTTGCTCTCCGGCGTTTTAGCACTGTCATGGCGCCTCAGTGACGAACAGCATCCACCAGCTGTGGGACAGTCCTCCCTGACACCAGGATTGGGATTAGTAGAAGATACAGAAGGAGAGGACTCGTCTCCCACGGACACCGACTCGATTGCCGATGCCGACGAGGCGGCCCCATCTACGTATAATACGTTTGCGCCCGACGGAGAGATTACACCTCTCACACCAGGCCGGAAGCCGAGCCGCTGGCACGAACGAGCAGAGATCTGGGACGAGCTGGAAGACCAAGATACGCCGAGACCGTCCTTTACCAGGCATAGGTCGAGCACGGTACCCGCCAGCGCGATCAGCGAAAATACACCACTGATCGGCGGCCGTAGAATCATATCGGGAGAGTCGACGGCCTCTTTAAGCGCAGCCGAAGCCGGCGGGGATTCGCCGAGGAAGATGTTCAGACGGAGGAGGAAGTCCACCGGGTTCCCGGGCTTCACAGCGCGCAAACACATGCGGCGGAAGAGCTCAGCTGGCGGTAGCGGGGTTCAGGAGGCCCTAGGCGGGCTCTGGAAGCTGAAGTGGTGGCGCGGGAAGCGGGATAACCAAGCGGGGGACTTTGCGGTGGCAAGCCCGCCGGGGAGCGGGAGCGGGAGAAGACTTTCTTGGAGCTGGAGTCCCTCGAGACGACATCGGGATGAGCAGCCAGAAGATGAAGGCGAGAGGAGGGATTCCAATCAGCCGGGACGGTCGGGGAGTCCTAGAGGGGACGACGCCGTCTGATGTAGAGTCGTCGAACAGGGAATGTAAAGGCAAAGAAGGAACAGAGCTAAGCAGGCTAGGCTAGGCTATCACGATGTGAGAATACCTAGGTAAGTAGACACGAGCCGATGGCACAATTGATACGTATGGCACGTACACACTCACGCACGCTTGGGCGGGATATGTAGCCTGGCTGATTGAGATAATACGATTTATCTAGCGGGTGACTGAAGTTCTATGAAACGGTGTGTGAATATGGTGTTCGCGGTGCCTTTGACAATTCGGAGAGGTTAAGGATTGCCTCTTGCTGTTCTCTTGATCTCTACATGAGGTAGCGTACATCGATATTACTTGAATTTCTCGGGCCCCGGTATTGTCCTGTATCATGTGTACATACGAAGGCTGGCTAACTCCCTACAGACCTACATGTAATGAACGTACGTTTCGATTGAGAAGGTGAGCAGTTTGGCGGTGGGCGGCGTCGGCTGGTAGTCCTTGGTTACATTGCGGATGGTACTGCATGCGTCTGCCTCGCATGATCTACCTATCGATCTGTGTTTGGTCCCATACAACATGATCTAGCCACGGGACGCCAGGTGAATTCCGGCACGCGCGGTTTGAAATCGTGGTGGTTGTGGCTTGCTGGAGTGCTGTGAGGAGCGCTGCGGCCCGTATACGGTTTGGATGGTACGTTTTGTATCTTGGTCCATGTGCTGTGTTATATTAGGTATGAGATGGCCTGGGTGTCTTACTGGAGTGTGGGTTATTAACCTTCATATCATAATGTGTCTTGCTTTCTTGCTGTGTTATGATACACGCTTGCTTGCAGCAGATGGATCCGCGGCGTTGGCCCTCATGCTCTTCACGTGCTGGTGAATTTAGGGGTTTTCACGGAGTGATGATGTGAGATTTGGCTGGACTGTTGGAAAATATGTCTACGTAAAGGAGAGGAGCGGCAGTAAGATTACTCGGTAGGTGCTTGTGTGGGATCTTAAGAGGGCAGGTTGCAGTCGTTGACATTATCTCCAGTTCTTATGCCTCGTATTCTAACGGTGAGTATTCAGGATCATGTACCTGCGTGGCCTCAAGAACGATGCTTCCATATACTTACCTGGCTGCTTGTCAGGTTTTTTTTTTTCGAAGGGCATATTCCACAAAATAGATCAATAGAAGCTATTTGTCTATCAAGGTTCTTGTGCCACCACTCCTCAAACAGAATACAGGTCAGTTGTGGATGGGTTTACACTCGGATTTTAAGATGATTATCCTGTACAGCTCTCTGAGAGTGGTCATCTCCTTTTGACGTCTCGTATCAAACAGCTTGTTGACGCGAGGAAATAACTCTGATCGTAGGTACGCCCTCTTACAACTCCGAGGACGTAGATAATTATGCGGTTGGGCTACCACTTACAGAGATGGGCACCAGGACGTAGCGAGAACTAAAAGAGGCAGACTGTGCCGCTATATTTTTTCCTCCTATCTCGTAGACCTGTCATAGCTAGCTGCTTGACTACTTGCACATAGCATAGTTTATACTAGTACATTGAGAGTCATCGCCTTCCTACACCCATCTATAAACAGGTATTATAGTAGCCGAGAGCTGGATAAGAGGCAAGCCAGCCTCTGGTAGACCGGAAGATTTATGCACATGAAGGAGTGCCCCTCCCCTACCCGATGGCCGCCAATAGTCTATACTGGGTATGAAAAGCCCCTTAGATCTATGAGAGATGAGAATACGTTTAGTACACAGATTACCGAGTCCGAGTTTAGCCCACTGTGCTTCGTGAAATGCTGACACACCCTAACGCCGAACAATGCTCTCTTACCGAAAGGCCGCCCGGTTCTCGAAGAACATTAGTTTCCGGGGCCGTCTACATCCACACCTCCTGTTGATGTCTCACTCTACCACCACTTCTTTTTCTCGAGAGCCTGGCCAGCCTTCTTCATATTAAGACGTCTCAGCTTCTCGCGGTTCCGAGGATCAAGGAGTCCTACGTGTCCTTCGTCTTGGAACCAAGAGTACTCGTTCTCCATACCCTTCCTCGTGTCACCCTGCATTTTGACGCGTTGTACCTTTCTGAGTTTGGCCAGGCCATATTTGCATACCAAGAGCGAGAAGACAACGGACGCGGCCGTGATGGCACCGAATCCCCAATGCGTCTCCTCAATAAAATTCTCCAGATTCATGCCGTAAAGACCAGCGATGAAAGTGCCCATGGCCAGACCCAAAGTGCCCACGCTGAATTTCAGGTCAAGGAGCATGAGAGAGTTTCGATTCGCGTCCAGGATTGCGCGAACACTACACATTGTTAGTTTGTTGCCACGAGAAGGGGCAGGGCATGAAAATCTTCACTTACATATCTTCGGTGTTCCGGATGCCCGACACCAGATTCTGCGCCTCCTGGACGACTTCGTCGCAAAGTTTGTGGTAAGATTCTAGCAGCATCTCAACCTCGGTATGATCGTCAAGTTCGCGATTGATATCGTGCGATTTCTCGGTCAGGTACATGTCCGCCAGATCGTCATCAGCCTCGAGGAGCTCCTCAATGGCGTCACGAACGAGCTTGGCTTTTTGCTCGAATGTGCTCACCCGCTTGGATAGGACAAGGAGAATGCGTAGCTTGTGACGATCTATATCCTCCTCAAGCTCGCTCAATATTCGAATGACCGGGTCGCGAACTGCCTCGAAGTCTGCTTCTAGTTCTTGGGTGACGGATTGGAGGACGGCCTCCAGAGCACGAAACTCGTACGGTAGGCCACCAGTTCCAGTGGCCGTCTTCTGCTGGAGCTTGCCCTGTAAGTCGTACATGAAGGCCGACTGGGGGTAGGAGGCTTTGGAGCCGTAAACGTCGAACAGGAGGACAGTGTTGTATTTGATGAGCACTTTGAGGTGCAGCAAATTAAGCAGGATGGCGGTAGGACGGACGAGGATGTGAGGGAGGTTGGAGGAGTCGATCTTGCGCAGGTCACGAGGTAAGAGGCCGAACTATGTCGGATTAGCTCCAAGCCTTCTCGTCATGTTCGTCGGACGTAGAGGAACAAACCCTTGCGATGAGCTCGCTCTTCTTGAATTCTCCGTCCACAAATACAACATCGCCATTCTCGTCGACCTCGGTGCATCGCAACCTTGGTTCTAAAGCGGCCTTCTGACTGAGTTGTCGCCGAGTATTGAACATCGAGTTGGCGTTGCCGCCACCGTCCGCATCCGGAAGATCATCTGGTTCCAGAGGTTTGGGGTCTTTCCTTGATACGAAGCCATATGCCTTCTCTCGCCAGTTTGTGGCAGGTGGTCGATCGGATGAGCTATATCGAATGCCTATGCTGGAGGTAAAATACGAGAGGGGTTTCTGGCGAGTCCTCTTTGAACCGCCGTAGTAGCGGGACTGTAGGAGTGAATCGAGGTCCAGCATGCCGGCTTGTAATGTTGTATCTTGCGAAAGCTCAGACGTACAACCCGACCGTGGATTGCTCCTCAGATTTCTTTTGGCTGAGCATAGAACTCTGCGCGCGACATATCCTAAACCTGTGGCACCACCATGGCTGGGACTGAAGAAACTCAGGTTTTCGGTTTGCAGCCGAAGGAACCTGAGGAGCTTAAGAGAGGGCACTGGTGGGTGGAGGGAGGCCATAGTTAAGATGCTTGAAGGTGTAAAATACCTATAGTTAGCAAAGTTGAACTGAATACATTTTCACTGTCCGCTTCAAAGCCAGTGGTATAAGGTATTGTCGATATAAGGTGCGCAATTTCTCGATGTCGTAGCTTTGGATTAAGATAATCGGCGGCAAAAAACCTAGGTTGTTGGCAGCTGGCAGCTGGACACTGTCTGACCGTCACGCGGAACCCCACGGGCATAGAGTTTAGTCAGGCGGGGCACTCACATGGAGCTAGACCCTAAGCATCCATAGATGTACCTAAGTATTTTTCTTCTTGAAATTGTTGCACCTACGAATATAACATCACCACCACCACCATCGTCACTAACAAATAGAAACTTACAATGCTTTCAAACTATCCTGCAGTGAAAGTCATAGCCTAGAGAAACATGTGGTTCATTCATACGAGCGCCTAAGGCACATTCTGCTGGCTAATTGGCGCGTTGCTTCGATTGCTTCCAGCCTTGTCTTGGGTATTTCTTCTACCCTCCCTTTTATTTTCGAAAATATATATAATTACTTACATTCCTACTCAGGTACCAGGTACCCGGGCACTTCATCAAGTCCAAGTTTCATTACCAGCTTTATGATAGAAGCCATCACCATCACAGAACTCGTTCATCCAACTAACCATTATCCACCGGCCTATGCCACTCTCCATTGGCCCTGATGAAATTGACACCCATCAGCGTCCCAGGCAAACGCCGTCATGCTGGCGATGTACTGGTGGACGCCCAACCCAAGAGAGCAAGGCATACGCCGAAGCTAACGTCGCAGCCATCTAGGGAGGCACGAGCATCCTACCTGGAGAAGTTGCCTCTGGAAGTCCTTGAGAATATCTTTTGGATGAGTGGTAATATTAATTTGCCTCGGGCCAGTCCTCGCGTCGGTCGCATGTTATCTGGAAGGCCTACTCTACGAGAGACCTTCATCACAGCTTTCGTTCCTACGTGGGACGCTTGGTTCAACATAGTGCGAGACAGAGCCTATATTGATGAATGCGTCCAGGGAGACCCGGTCTTCCAGGTATGTAGAATGCCTGTCTTGTTATCCTTGTGGTACTGTTTGACGAACCTTTGCTAGTCTGGTATCTTACAGTACTCCTGGACAAACATCGCCTTCATTCTAGAGTGCTGGAATATATACGTCCGAAGACGGGCGAATGGTCAACTACGAAACGGCGAAGCCTTCCACTGCCAGCATCCTAGGATATGGGGAGACCCGGGCGACGTGGGTGCTATGGGTCGGGAAGATGATGAATGCTTGGTCGATCCCGACGAAGCTAGCCTCTGTTTCTTCCACGATTACGCCGCTTTTCACAACTTCGAGCGGCGCAACTCTGTAGGCAATTTCGCCGTTGCGGAGACAGCCTTGTCATTTTTCCAAGTCCATAAAAATACCCGCATCCCGGATACCCTGCTCGAATCTCCCTGGACCGACGAAACTCTCCAGAAGCTGTTCTGGCTCGTGCGAGGCGGCGCCCGCTTGTCCCCTGAGCAGACCTGGGAGCTCACTTCAGAGGGCTGGCGTAACGCAGTACCGCGCGGCATCGACCTTGTCACTCATGGTGCCAATCTCACCGCCGTCAGGCTGCTCGGCACTCTCAATATCTTCCACGATTGGCCAGAAAGCCTCAATAATGAGGAGTTGGATAATGCCTACAACTGTTTCTATCACCATAAAGCCTTATTATCAGAATGCGCTACTCCGCTCGGTCCGGCACACCGACCGTTGGAATTATTTACGGATGGGGATGTTGTCCTTCACCTCGTAATAGTCTGTCAGCGATTTCGAAATCTATTGAGTGAGGCGGATACCGCTGGGGATCGGCTTCATCAATTACAATGAGGCAGAGCAACATGAGCCCAATGTTTCACGACTCCGGGTTTGTATCGCAGCAAAATATCCATATGACACGACAGGTCTCTACTGCATTCATCTTTGCTGTTGCTACTACGTGACGGATTCAGCACCACTATCAACGCAGCAACGGGTTTCTTCCCGTGATTCCCAAGGTAAACCTTGGGCAAACAGGATACTCTTAGGAGCTAATAAAAGATCTCTCAAATCACGCCTTGTCCCTAGACCGGCACTGTTTGTAAATCTTGTCATTATCCGTCTGATAGTAGAACCTCACACATCACTCCCAGTGTTCCACTCAGGGGTTGTGCCATTGGAGCTCCAGTGCCCGCTCCACTTGTACGCCGCGATATTCTTCCTAGCATCCTAGCAATACACACGTAGCTGTGGGCTTGAGGTGTATCTTCTGAGAGCGGCGATTGAAGTGTGGCGTGGCATTTTGTCGGTGCTGAATCCACCTGTATTGTATAGGTGTTAGGGTGTATTTCCACTTAGCGGCATACCAGCTTCCATCGCAGCAGTGCTCTCTCGGAGTCATGTCAAGGGCTTGGTAGTACGCCCAGAGACGGATTCCGTTCCCCTGCCAGCATGCCGCGGCAGGACCAGTCTATATTGAGAAGGATCCAGGTACGTTTAGACGTTTAGGGACATGGTTCCGAAGGATCTTGACTTTTCTCTCTGACCAGCTGAGGGCATAACCTTCGTCCGTTACACCGTATCTGTAGGTCTGTTACCGGGATAGTCTATTCAAGGACAAGCAGCTTTGCATGCAAGCTGAATCCGCCTTCAACCTGCCGCGACAGAACCGTAAGCTCACCCGATGTCAAGACTACTTCTAACTGTATCTCGCCGCGGATGAGCAGATAGAGCAGGAGGCCCTTAGAAGCGCGAAACATACAACACCTCTGTCGTTCCTCATCTGGCGTATAGTAGACGTACGCATTCAATATCTCCATCTCTCGAGCGTAGGCCTTCTTGCTGTTCTTGGGGTTTTCGGACCGGATGAGTATCAATATCTAACAGATCTTGGAGGGTTCATCAGTTCATCAGTCCATCAAGAAGTGCGGTCTCTACCAGGCCGTTTCCGAGGATAGACCCTCGTTTCAATCAGTATCTCGGTCAGCTGAACATTGCTGGCAAGGATATGTGAGAGGACGGTGCAGATTCGGGGTTCGGTTAGGTAGGTATGTTGCGGGATGCGAGCCATCTTGACGTGGGAGTCTTTTGCGGCCATCTTGTGTGTGTGTGCCAGGAAGCATGTGACACTAGCCGGTGTAAGCACAAGACAGCATGTTACGGTGCCCATTCAAGGAGTTCCGGCGTATGCTACATGACGGGATCCTTTTCTATTTCCCACAGAACTAAGTAGAGGCCAAAGGGCTAGGTCCCTGACTGTGACGGAATATACAGGTACCTATGACATCGCCCAATAACGAGTTAAACTACATGATACCAATTGTGAAATGGTTTACCCATCTTCTAGCACGAGCCAATCTCCTTCTCGATACGGACACAATTCCCATAAGGGCTCCAACGCAATACTCGGTGTCATCTTCCAGGCGGAGATCCATCTTGTGGCCCACACAGCGTATCGAAGGCGGAAGACGCCGCACCCATCTGCAGAGAAGATCGACCGCGTCGAGGACCAGAGTCGCCAAGAAGTGGGAAGCTCTGGACAGCACAGCGAAACCGCCAAATGAAGCTGCCGCTGCATAGGCGCCAATGAATCGGCCAGCAAGGTTAGTCACAGCAATAGCAAGCAATAGCAATCAGCTCTTGTGATGGCACTATGCTAGATGCGTTGCTGCGAAGGTAGACCTTCCAATGGCGATATGCTCAACGATGACGACGATAACTGTGGCAGGAAGCTCGGAGACGAGTCCATAGGCAAAACCTAACAGAGAATCAGCAGAGGAAACCCACGCAATGTATAACAGGAACACGCACCAGCCGTAATGGGCGTTCTGTTGACCGGGCAGCCGGGTAGGTAGGTACCCTAGGACAAGGGAGAGGGCCTGGAGGGTAGCCATAGAGTTGGGAGAGGGCCACCCTCCACATGGAGGGTAGCCATGATTAGGAGAGGCCACCCCCCCACATGGAGGGTAGCCATGGTTACGAGAGGCCACCCCCCCACGTGGAGGGTAGCCATGATGTTGCGTAGAGGCGGCCACAGGATGCCGCGCTCGAAGCCAACAATAGCTAAGAGACGCATCCCGTGCGAGCTCCTAGGTAAATAGTAGACAGTAGACCTGGTGAATAGGTAGACGAGCCAAACTCGAGGCACTCGTCAACTCCTTGAAGCCGTCGACACGATACATCGGTATGTTGACCGGCCTTGACCTCTTCGTCATGAGTTGATTGCTCCTCACGCAAGGTCCCACCTCTAGGGATGGGACCCTGCTGCGGTACCGCTGCAGCCAGCGCGATATACCGTCACCAGTGCAGTCACCTGTCTTGAGCAGTTCAGAGTCACTACCAATCCAGCTTGGAGTCCATTGCGTGAACAGAGTTTGTGAAGATGGGAGGGTTCCAGATGTATTTCCAAGGCATAGGAAATTGGAGCGTTGCTTACAGTGGTAGTACAGCCGGGTGAGATGCGGGAGGTCCGTGTCACCCAATCTTCTAGAAGTGCGCGACGAGAGACGGAGAGTTGGTGCGCCACCTCCTTCTACGCCGAAGCAGTAGAGCTGCGTCACCTTTGGCTTGGTCAAGTCGAGTTTCAAGGACCATGTCGAGGAAGTCCAATGTGTACCGAGGTGCTCTTCACCAACGGTTTTGTCGAGTTACAAGGACGACGTAATGAGGAAGTCCAGTGTCTACCGGAGTATTCTTCGCCAGTAGTATCTCCCATTACTGGGCGCTCTTGAAGTTGAGGGGATGGCTGTTGGGGTTTGGGGAGGGATTAGTGTTTCCCTAGAAGGTCCAAGACCACTGAATCGAGATTCTCGATCAGCTTGATATGCTTATGAAGGCATATAGATAAGACGTGAAGGTACTTACCACCCGGCTGTATAGGAGGTCGATGTGTCCTCGCTTGCTTCAAGAGGTTGTGTTGAGGATATTCAAAACGTGTTAAAGAAGAAGGCCATCCTTAGAAAGGTCCGCCAACTTGGAGATGAGAGGAGGAGTCGGGTCGGGAAAGGTTATTTGAAGGGAGGAGTCTGTTGGTGGGAGAGGTCGGGTGAGGAGACAAGTTCACTGATGGAAGTAGTTCGTCGAAGAGAGGAGGAGTTTGTCGAAAGGGGGTTGTCGAAAGGAGGTTGCCGAATAGAGGAGTATGTCGAATGGAAGAGTGTGTCGCATGGAGGAGTTTGTTGTAGGATGAAGGAGAGGAAGCGAACTGTGGGAGAACGAAACGAGGTAGTAGGGTCTATTTAAGAAGAGGACAGGTCAGTAATGGCCCTTCTGGTATCAAGCAAACTATGACTCACGTTGGAGACAGCTGCTCCGATGTCAGAAGGTAATCGTTGATTACGTCCCAGTAGGGTTCAAAGGAGATGCAGAAAGATCAGCAAGAGCTCGGCCCTTCTTGTATCAAGCAAACCATAACCCACGTTGACGATAGCTGTTGTGGATAGCAAGGGGCAGCTGCCCTCCTGCTACTAGGCGAACAGTGACTCGCACTGGCGACATCCATTCCGATATCAGGAGGCAAGCCGTCGATTGCGTTTAAGTAGAGTTCAAGGAGAAGTAAAAAGATCAGCAATAGCCCTTCTGGCATCAAGCAAACCATAACTCACGTTGACGATAGCTGTAGTAGAGAGTGAGTCGGAATTTGCCTTTCTGCTACGAAGCAAATCATGACTCATGTTGGCGACAGCTGCCTCACAGGTACTAGGAGACAAGCTGGCTATTTCCCTTGTGGTGGGAGATCCCCATCATCGATCATCTTTGTGGGGAAGGCATATGGTAAGGGGTGTGGAAGGGGACAACAGGAGAGTGCCTGTCCGGTAGGAAGACTCGTATTTGGCGAGCTCTAACTGAGTACCCAGGTAGATACGACTACGTAAAGAAAACCAAAAGGAGAAAGCTAGTAGTGACTGTCATGTTTCATTTCATCTATATAGGAAGGATAGGTGGAGTGGAATGACTCTCAGGTGACGAGGCGAGAGCCTTCCTGAATATGTACCTTAGGCAAGGGACCGTCAGGCTATTTTCCTTCAGATTGATGTTAGGTTCGTGAAAGGACCGGAGAGGAGTGGTGTAGAAACTCAAGTTGGCAAGAGACACCTCAGGGGGGGCAGGGTTCAGAAAGGGTGGAGAGGGAGTTAAGTCGGCTACTGCCTCTTATATCTATTATCGTGAGGTAAGAAAATGAAAGAGAGCGGCAGGCCCATTATGTACCTGGAGTGAAGGACATGGGTCGGTACTAAATTACCTGTAATAATACATGATGGAGTAGCTAAGAAGCCAGTAACTACCTAGAGGTGCCCTTCAGGCTCGGCAATGGCCCTTCGAGTATGAGGTAGAAAGAGGTCTCACGTTGATAATCACCTGTGAGGCTACATATAGACGGGGATTAGACCTCTACATGTACCTTTTGAACTGAGGAAGACATCTCGGCAGTTACCTAATAACCTGTTGAGTGTGAGGCGAGTGTGCTCGTGAGTATCCGCCTGTACCTACCCAGGTACCCAATTTGGAAAGGGTCCCTAGTGATTTTAATTCTGGAAATCCCATGTACAAAGGATGAGAAAAGTACATTGACGGCTACCTTCCTGATGTCAGGTAGCTTGAGTTTCATAGTAATAGATGTGGGACTCATGCTGGCGATCACCTGCCCGATGTCAAGGACTGCATTTTAATGTCTGAAAATGGAATGATGCATACTAGATACATGCCTGCGTACTATGTACATGGTAGGGAAGGGGGTAGTACCACACTGGATCCGCATTTTATATTCTCAAGTTGGTGGTTGTACTCGGGCAGGAGTGTTGGATAGAGAGATTGGAAATACGTGGACAGTGAGAGACTGACTGTTGCTCCGTTCCAGGTGTCACGGAGATTATGACTGTCCGCTTTTCCATGTTATTCCAAACAAGCTGTATAACGGTTTGAGAGATGGCACTCTTTGCGGAAGATACTGTACTTACTTATGTACCTAGGTACTTGATGATTCTAGACTGACGAACTCCTATGATTGTCAAGCAGGTATACTGACTCTATTATGTTCCATTGAGTGAATACAGACTTTTTTGTAGTCAGTCCAGTACATGATCATATACTTTTGATATTAGTCCTTTGCATTCTACATAATTCAATAAGAACTTTGACCTGGCATTAATCTCAATATCACAAAGGCTCAGGAGATCGAATTCCTAGAATTAGCACGGTAGTAGATGTCACACCAGGTTGTAACTTCAGCTGCCCAGGTACTATGTATTGACCTTATTTCTATGAATTAACTAAGGTGATGTGCGGATGTTGTAGGTGTGCGTGTGACCATGAGTAGTGTCCGGTCTTGGAGTTGTTCGACCTTGAAATCCTCTGTCAAAGTCACATAGAAGAAGAAGAAGTGAGGGAACAATAAAAAGGTAAAGTATGTTCTATATTCTTTCATATATCAGCAAAGATTTTGAATCAAGCTCTGGCTCTATCAATGACCTCCCTCCCATCTTTCTCATCCGGTTGATTACCTAGGTACCTAGCTTTTGAGGCAATTGGTGAAGACGACATACAATAGAGCGGGTCAGAGCACGTCTGAAAGCTTCCTAGTCTGCATACATGTACTTTCAACAATTATCAGATTGGCTTATAGGTGATCTCAGAAACTAAATACTCATTATGAGTGTCTCGCACCATTTGCGGCCCTCAAATTGAATTCGTTGTGCGGGATCCGACGACGACTGGACCTCACCGTTAGATAGAGTAAGAGCAATTTCTCTGCCGGCAGATAGAGCAACTCCAACTTTCTTCCCCGTCAAATGCGTCCTTGTACGTCAAGAGTTCAATCTCACGGTCTTAGGGGGTTTTGAGGAACAGAATCTCTGCCTTTAGGCAATTTGGGCTCTGCTGTTTGCGTCTCAGCCCTTCTGTATTCGTGGCCGTAAGTGGACGAGGAACAGGGGTGCTGGACCCCTGACAGCATGTACAGCGCCCTATAGGCAAGTAGACTGTATCGGTACGAAGTATTTGCTGATTTGTCAGGCCATTATATGTTTTCGATGCCCGAGAAAATATAACCAAGAGCTCACTGTAGGTTATGTAGGTCGAAGCGTATCAGCAAGTACCTCCCTCGTACATATTTGCCTCTATTCGCTGCGTGTTTTCGTCATGAGTGGTCTATACGAGAGTCTCGCAGCCATTTTTGCTGGCGGTCCCTGCATTAGGCTCCTCACTTTATTGCCTGCTGAATCCAAGGCCGACCCCATTTGTTGCAAGCTCGATATAGTGCTAACCAGGTCATGATGGTTTGCGGGCGTACCGCCTTGTCCTGGGAAGAGCTCTCGCATGGTTATCTTATTGTCGTCGGCCCGTGTGGACTTTTGGCTACGATCGGCGCCACAGAAGAGATTGACTGCTGCCAGAAAATGTACAAGCTGAAGACAGTGTTCCAGGAGATGCAGCAACAGGAACCGACCTCGGAAGAGGTCTTGTTGTCGACTCGCGCAGTGCCATCTGGACACATCACGACTGACATGCTAATTTTAGGTAGTACAGATGAGCGAAAAGTTCGAGACTACACGATCTCACGATAGAATCTAGGGAGTCCTTGGTTTAGCAACGCTGTATCCCGCCAAACAGGCTCCCGCGAAGACTGGTCTGTCGATCGTTCCCGACTGTACAATCACAGCGAAAAAGTGCTTTAGAAATGCTGCGATAGCCATAATTAAGGATGCGGGTAATCTGGACGTGTTCATGGACCCGACCTATCGTTCGAAAGAAGCTGGAGGCGTCGATCTTCCATCGTGGATGCCCCACTGGGGTGACGATCCCTTCAAATCGTCCGAGAATAAAGCGTGGGGTTCTACCACCCCATTTACCCCGTTTCTGTCGATCGCTGTCCTGGCAAACATATTCAGACAAGAAGAATCCCAAGTCAGCGCCTGCGGGGAAAGCTCTAGCTCTAGGTACGAGCCTCGGATCATCGACGGTTCAATCCTCGTACTTGAGGGCCATACTGCAGATTCCATAGCGGCGATAGGACCTGCACTGGACGGGAAGCTGGAGGACGATTCGGAAGAAAAATGGGCGCAGTATGCAAAACAACACACTGTAATCTCTCTCATGAATATACCGAGCCTCGTCATTCAGGTCTTGGTTCGTGTTGCCACCTTTGTCGGATCTCTCCTCAGCTGGGAGGAATTGGCGTTCGCCAACCCGGCTTGTCCCACCAGGGCGGAACAAGAGAGTTACATAAGGACGTTGCTGAGCGATCGTATGTTCCAAAACATCGACATTTCGCTAGGGATTTACCAAAGGGACTGGAGTCCGTTGCTCGGATGGCTGCGTTGGTTAAGTCCGCTGAAGGCACTCGGTGCCCGCCCCCGTTCCGTGCCGGGCTGAAATGTAGGAGCTTGCCTTTGGCGACTAGAGCGTACCCTTAGCAACGAACAGTTACCCTAGAACTGCGCAATGACGGTTGCCTAGGTACCCGTGGAATCTACCTTTCACATGAGCCGGGTATAGTTTCTTGGCGAATCGTTCACCATTTCTGGACGCAGCATCAACTACGGTCAGCTAAGCCAAACTTCAAGGGTCAAATTCCCGTTTGTTAGTGGCCTGGGGAGCTGGGTATCTCGCAAATTGTACAAATGAAGTGACGGCAGCCTCCGTGCGAAATAGAATACACATGAAGACCGACAACGGGCACCTATCCGCCCCGTCTCGCAACCCTCCTTTTTTGAGTACGAGTGCTCGTTCATTCATGTTCCTCGCAATGCAACAATTTTGAATCATCCTCCCAAATCATTTACTGTTGCAGTTCCGTGCCTAATGCCGAAGCCATTTTTACATGGCATGAAATCCGTTACGCCGCTTCTCGTCAATGCTTTCTCCGCCCCTTGTTCGAATGCTTACTCGACTCGAATGATTACTTTCCAGCCCAGCGCCCCGGCCTCTCGGATGGCACACGAAAGACAGCCCCTCCTACGGCGGCTAATAATCGCATTCCAGCCCCTTTCGGCGCAGACGGCACGGACGAGGATCTCGAGGTCGGAGCCGAAATGACGCCTTCGCGTCCCTAGGCGCATCTTGGCCTCGGGACTTGGGCTTGGGGGGTCGATCCGCTCTATCTTACTCCGAGTGGATGCTGCGGTGCTCGGTCGTCGTTCCAGCTCCAGCGAGCCTGGGAGTCGAATTGGTGGTACATTGGTTGGCTCCAGGCCAAAAGAAGATGAGAGTGATGACATGCGGGAGAGGGAGGGCATCTCCGGAGATTGTGGTGGAGCGAAACCTGTTACGCAGTCGATGACCAGAAAGCGTGGAGTTCTGTTGGTTATAGAAGACGACTTATGATTGCCCGTGCCATTACTTAAGGTATTGTGGGTTAATAGATCTTCAAGAGTTGCAGATGGCTTGTTGATAAGATCCGTGAGGTGGATTGCTGTATAAGAGTAGAATCTATGAAGTGGATGACCTGGTACGTGTTAGTGAGCCGAAGTGAATCGGGGTTGATGGCAGGAACCCTTACCTGTGATATGTGCCGGGCTGGAAGGCTTCCCATTGAGATCGTGGCCGCCTACATCGATTTGCTGAATGGTAGGGCTAGTTGGGGATTTAAAGTATTTAACATAACTCGACGCAACACAGGGGTGAGCCGTAACGAAGTATATGTCGTTAGAGAGCGCGAAATTATAATACTCGTCGCGGTCAAGTGTATCGTGGGACATCGAGAATGTTACAGACGCAGGATACGTGTGAATTCCTGCATCTTTTTCCTTGGTAGAGTCCGAGAGTGGATAGAATCCCCTATCTGCCGTAGGTATTGTGCTCACACTATCCATCGGGGTGTATAACTTCAACGACTTAAGTTCCATCCTGATATTTGAAGGAGGTGGATTGGCGTACGCATTCTCGTATGGAATAACGAAGTCGGCCGGGAGCACACTTGACGGGTCAGCATCGCCGAGACAGTCAGACTCTCGTTCGATAGTAGTCTTTCCCCATATTCTAGCTTTTCTTCCTGTCCGAGAGAGGTCGGCTGCAAGTGGTCAGTGGCATAATATGGGTTGAGGTAGCTTTTGAGCTCACCTGGGACGGCATCGACTGCGACGTTAACCCAGCCCTCCTCAAGCCCCCGCGGAATAACATCGCTCGAAATCCAGCCCATACACTCTGCGGCGCCCTGACCGGCGGCCAGAACGCGGCCCACGACGCAAGCCGTACTCCAGAAGCTCTTGCCGTTGTAGACCAGACCTCCGCACAAATTAGCCATGGGGCCAAGTCTCGTCAGTGCATCTCCGTCAACTTCGAGCAAAGAGGACATTAGATAATGGGGTAGTGCATCTCCTGGCAAGATCAAGCCCGAAACGTACGACTTTGCGAACCATCCACCTGGGTGTAGTGCTGCTTCGACCTTCCGCCTCCGGGAGGGCTGTCTCCTGTCGTGGATGGGTGATTTTTCGCCATTAAAGTAAGAAGAGCGCCGCGAATCGTACGTGACGGGAGGCACAGTGATAGGTGTTGCTTTACCGAGGGCCATTGCTGTCTCAGATACCTTGGGGCCGGAGGATTGTATATCTGGCCAGCGTAACTTTCGTGCGAAATGTATCAACCCATATACCTGTCTCTCGCTATACTTGCCCTGAATTGCGTATACGTACTCGGACTGAGTGTTGTGTCGATGTTGAGTGTGATCAACATGGTGTGCTCCGTACATGTGCTCATGTTTGAGATTCATCTTGCTCGTCAGAGACGAGAGCCAACCTTTAGGCGTGGAAGGCTCGGAGTGAGACACGTGTGTTTTGGCGATGGTGATATTTTCGAGCCATGCTCGGGCAAGAATTAAGGACCACTTAACCGATATGTTTGCTTCCTTCTCAAACTTGTGCACTTCGGATGACTTGAGATTCACGGCTAGGCCGAACTCGTCTCCCTCGGTGATGGCATCTAATCGGATGAGGAGTTCGCAGGCTATCAGTATTTGGAGCAGTAACCAGTATCGCTCTTCGCTTCGGTCTTGCGCGTCATTTCCCTCATCTATGGCCGCTCCGTCGAATATCTCATCGTCCAGAGGGAAGGCCCACAAAACTTGGCCAAGACGGATCCTCCACTCAACGCGGGAGAAATCGATCCAGGCGTTCGGGGCCGCTAGAACTTTTACCAAGGCTTGAATCTGCACTGCTAGGCTGTATGGGTCTTTTTGGTCGATGACTTTGGTTGGCGGGTGGAGAACTTTGGTGAATAGCTCGTTGTAAAGGTCCTGGGTCATCATTCTAGCGCCACTCCGCTCTGCCTGGTACCTGGCCTCGTTTGTCTTCAGCTGCTCCATTATAGTCGTGTCATCCAGATGTCGTAAGCCTTCCTTAGATGTTATGAGTCTCTGGCGTTGCTCCACAATAACGCGGCCCTTGGAACCCAAGCTATCAAAGCCGTACTGCTCCTCTTGAAGTGCGTCGGCGATGGACATCTCCAGGGCTGCCTGATATCCGATCGTGCCCTTTTCCAAGCCTTGCATGCTTAACATGCTTGGCCGCTCCTGGCACCTTGCATTGAAGTGAGGGCGTTTCTTGCCCGTCGGCGACATCACGGACATAGGGTCCCGAAGAATAATACGGGGCGCTGCAGTGACACATCCCCATGCATTATCTCCGATCTGGACATGATCACTCAGGTCTCTGATGCCCAGCTCCTCATTCCAAGGAAATGCCACGGATGGATGCGGGGCTCCGGAACCGTGACCCTGAAACCGAGCAAAGAACTGCGGAGCTCCGGAGAACAGTTTCTCGATCTCAGCGTCTGTTAGTGCTGCCATGATGCGGTTAAGTTTTAGCACGGGTTTGCGAGGCCTCTCATCGACTTTGTCGATTGTGCCCGGAGGAGGCGGAGAAGGGAGCGGCTTGTTAAAGTTGACGGGTGAGCGCGGGGATAAAAGCGGCCGTTCGGAGGATGACCGCGTGCTGGGAGCCTGCCGGAATACCAAGCGATATTAGTCGACGGAGGCCTATGAAAAAGAAAAAAACAATACTATGTAAAGAATCGAAACCTGGTTTTGGGGGGGTATAAAACACGTGCAAATGCCCAGAGAACCAAGACAATAATTCAGCTGCGTGGCCTACTAGTTTCTGACATTCGAAACAATAAGAGAAATTAAAAAGAATAGAAAACAATAGGAAATCGAAATGGAAAAACAGCGCATGCAGGGTCTAGGTAGATATCAGCTGAGGTCATAAGACGATCTAGGGGTCCGCGTCTTATCCCACGGCCGGCCTTCCCCCCTCACTGAATCTGTAAAGGGTACTGTGCTTTAGGGCGAACTGGGGGATCCTCAATGCATGGCATGGAGCAACATGGAGCTTGACTCGTGAGACCGTGACAGGTGACAGCTGCCAGCAGCTATAATACTCGAGAGGGTGCTAAGTACCCGGTAGAGATCAATAGCCAACAGGTGGTACTGTGCTGCTGTCTGCAGGTGCCTGAGCCGGGATTGGGGGAAATCGTAGGAAGCACAAGAAACATCAGATCGTGTAGGAAACATAGGAAACATAGGAGACTTAGGAGAGTCTTGGGAACATTGGGAACATAGGGACCATGGGTAGGAAGCGGTAAGGATTGCTATAATGGGAAATTATCGCAAGTACTGTACCGTATTCGCTGTTGTGCAGCCTGCGCTCGTCCTTGACTTCTCCGCACCACCCGATGTACCTGTACCTCTGTGGCTAGCTGCACTTGGGCCTGACCCGTAACCGTAACCTGAACTTGCACCTCGATCTGTTCTTCTGTGGCTGTCTCGTCGTCGTCGACCTCCTTCATCTTTATTAACTCTCCCCTTTTGCAGCCGACTCTGTGTTCGTATCTGGTCAGTCTTACGCATCTTTTCTCTTGGCCGACGTATAAGCTGCCGGATGCCAGTGCAGTTAAATGAGCGGTGCTGCCGGTGGCCATCTCTTGGTTCCTTGGCATTGGCATCGGTAATGAAGACCTGTACTGAGCGTCTGAGCATAGATAGGCCTGGCATCTTGGTGGTCTTGACTCCGAGGCTTTGCCAGCTGTCTGAGGCATCCAAAGTGACGTCCCACGGGACGCCGCGTGGAGCGTGCATCGGCGTTGCAGCTTGCTATGAGTGTGCCATGAAGACAATCGCCAAGCTAGGTGGTGGGAGGTTGGCACCGAGAGGTCGATACGGTGAGCTTGAGCCCTAAAATGATTATAACCACTATGTTGGGCAGCTTGATCATCTGTGAGACACTGCTCCCGATAGGCTGGAGGTGATGGTGGTGGCAGGGTGGTGCACTCGAGATTTGGTGTAAAGATTCGGATCGCACAATCATGGAAGAACAGGCTGGGCGGCGCAACCTGATATTAAAGCAAGTTTAAGAGCTCCTCCGTCTATCGCACCGATGTTCCCAACACTCGGTCTATCTATGTATGCGCCGGGAGCAGTAGCCTGTCCTCCGAATCGTCTATTGTGGATGCCACGAACCGCCAGGCTTAGATAGCGTCTAATATGCCGGACTTCTCGATCCATCATGATAGATGGATTCGGACCATGGGTGCAAACACCCATGCAAGATGCAAGCACGCCGTAAACAGAGTCATGGATGAACAAGATTATCGGTCGGCAGGCTTGGTTATCCTTCCCATCTTGGATTTGTTTCAAGTATTCTTCACTGAGCCTATAGGTCTCGGAGGTCGTGGGCAGGGGAATACTCGCTTTACGGGATTTGATACCGGTCGCCTGAAATACCCCCATTGGAAAAATTGGCACTCCCAGCTCCAGCCCAATAGCATTGTACGTCCCACTCTCTGACGTTGACGGTGGTATTGCTGCGCGGAACAGCTACTTCGATAATTAACTTGCGCTTTATACCATCCACGATCTCTTTGGGGCTTACTGTCAGTTTCAGCTGCTGGTATACCTGACATGGCTTGCGTGGGCGATCATCAGTATTTGCTGACTTCGACTTTCCGAGCTATTCCGCTTCCAACACACACGCCGTCCGCCGACTCCATATCTTCAAGGTCAGGTAGGCAGCTGAGTGGACAACAAGCTATGCAGTGTATACGCTTCTGCGAACCTGTGTAGAAGCTATTGTAGATCACCATCTTCTACACTAAGCACAGAAGTTGAAGTTGAACAGCCCTCTACTTGTTGTTACTACAATATATCTCTAGCTAAGACACCAAGCAATCAAATGCAACTCGCCGAGGTGGGAACTATGTGCTTTGATCTCCGAATTATTATATTCGGCGCGGCAATGGCTTACGTCCCGGGCCGCTGAAGGGATAGCCACATATTATCCATCCACACTAGGCAGAACTATGGAAGTCCTTCATCCTGAGACTTCAACGCGATAAAATCGGTCACCTCTATTAATTTACATGGGACGAGCTGATTGAACCTGGCCGAAACATGATAGCCCAATCCATGCATCCATCCAAGATTCCCAAGATTCCAAGCGAAATCGCACCTGTCTACATACCATCCTACTATTGTTGAAAATCCGAAGCGCTTTATTATAATAGTCAACAAGCATATGCGTAGCCAGGTCGTAGTATACTTATTTCTGTCACTCGGTCACAAATTGAGGACCGTTCCTAGCTCAAGATCCCAACTTCCATGGGTTTCACGCTGGCAATTCTAGGATTCCGCCAGGTATTCCATCCTGTACGCATCCTGTCTGCGTCCTTCGACCCCAATATGGTATTCTAGAATCGCTCTAAAGATGGCGGACCTGACGATCAGCCGGGCCCGAACGACGATCGTAGGCCAACCCGCATGATCTGAAACAAACGTCCATTTGGTCGCGAATCTGACAGCTGAGTCAGTGTGTACGAACGCCGCATCTTCCCTTGCTGTCAGACAACTTGGCATCCGTCTATTGGACTGCCCACCTTTCTTGTTCATTGTATGTACTTCGTACGTGTATCTTATATTCCAAGCTAATTTAGAAGGAGCTTAGACTCGAAGCTCGCCTCTCGGCCCTGGTAGCATTACGCAAGGTACCGCAGACCGCAGTGCTGCGATGGTCTTGTCGACCAGACGTAGTTCATACCGCAACACCGACAGTTCTCAAACAGCGGCAGTGCAAGCTAAACTGTGTGACGTGGAAGCGCCTCCAAGATGCTGTCTCCCGCTTGTGCCGTAGCTGGTAAGAAGCGCCTAACGTACCTATCCATCAACAATCTATCTGATTCTGATGAGCAAGATGGAATGGAGGCTGCAGCATCGAACTGGAACAGTCCGGTACGTAGCAGGCGCTAGAGGTTTATCATGTTCTCTACCAAGGGAATATACCAATACGAAAAGATTTTAGATCAATGTGAGGATTACTCAAGCCGTTGGGATCTCTGCGTTATAGGGGTCAAATGCTTACGTCGACGATATCACGCAAATCCAAACTCCAAATATCCGTAAAATGCTTACCAGTCAGCTCCCGTATACACATGTTGGGAGCCGAGACACGTTTCATCCGCCACAGCCGGACCAATTTGTCAGTCAAATTTTGGGTGGCGGCAATATTGGACGTAAGATCAAGGTCCCAAGACGGCGATCTTTCTCGGCGATGCTGTTCAATCTCGGACCGCAACCCTCTATAGCAACGCCCGAGCGCCGAACCGAGACATCTTGTACCTACCCAGACGTAGTGTTCTCGCTCGGCTTCTTGGTCTCCGTCGCCTGCTTGCCTTCTCGTCTATGCTCGACGTTGAGAGTGTGAGGTGTGCATAAGTGGCAGTTTCACCTTGAGCTGGACATACGTAGCCCCATATCCTGTTGCATTGGTCCATCTCAGGGCGTCACCGCTTTTTGACCCGCCGGCGGCGGAGCACAACTTATCTCGCGGTGGATGAAGACTACCCGCTGGTTACAATGTGCTGGAGGCCTCAAGACTAAATATCTACAGCACGCTGACTCTCTTGGAGGTGAACAGATGCTCTCGCGTTCCCTCAACTTTGCCCCGGAGAGTTAACTGCCGGTTGGCGCAGCACCTCGAGATGCGCGTCTACTGCTACCGTGACGGGAAGCGCACCACCTTGCCTCCTGCAATCGAAAGAACAGTCTGCTCTTACGTGTTGAAAAAAGAAAGGCACCTTTTCCACCCAGGTATCGATTCCTCCTCCTACAAAGTCCTCAGATCACTGGAATGATTCCATATTTCGAGTGCAACTGCTTCGTGGCCTGATATACGAAGCAGGGATCCCGTGGTGCGATGAAGACGAGGGTCAGCAAACTATGTAGAAGCTGCACGTATGGTTCGTCATCTAGGTCATTCGTAGAAGGGCTCAGGGATTTACGGCGTTTAATTAGCCGCGATCCCGTTGGTGATGACAATAACGACGAGAAGCCTTCAACTCTCCCGGCGGTAGAACCAAAGCTTAGATGCTTAGCTATATTCATGCATGGCTTTTAGCTTAGCCTCGTGATCCAAAGACTTGCCGGCCCGGGAACTGCTGGATGTAGCGGAGGTAAGTTGCTGCAGTCAGCTCGGTTCCTTGTTCAGATAATGCTGGAACTCCTTGGAGAGTAGGTCGTCGACTTTGATTACCAACGTATGGTATGATACTATGGCTTGTAGGCTATGGACTATCGCGATGAAATTTCGCGTACCTAGGTAGTCTAGTACCCGGCATGCATTCCCGACACGTACTGACACAGCATTATTACTCCCTCGAGCGGGTGATTTGTAGTTGAATTGGCACGTAGAAAAGATGGTCACTAAGAGACCGCTTTCGACGCGAGCCTACCTCTCCTATGATGCAGTCCCACATTCGCGCATCTGGCACTCTATGCAGATCTGGCCACGAGGTAACGAGTACACGCTGTCTCGTAGAATTGGCCTCTGCTAGAATAATATCAAGCCCCCAAGTAAGCTTGGTATATCTTCTAGACCACCAACCTAAATCGAGTCTGCCCTACCAATCTGGGGTATCTGTCCTCCTGAACGCCGCATAACGCCGTGCATGCTGTAACCGTCGGCTTAGGCTCAAAGCAATGTATGAACCGAGAGCCCCTCGACGTGATGGAGTGAGTAGAATTGTGACGTTGCATGATTACACGGGAGGCGTGTCGTGGACGACCACCAGCAGGTACTTGACTTCGGGCACGATGACTATCTCCTGTTTCTTCGTGCGCAGCCGTAGCAGCTTCAGCTCGTCCTGTGCCAGGTTATTAGCTCCTCGTCTAGTAATTGCCAGGTTCCTCCCGTCCAACCGGTGATCAAAGGTCGATTGCGCTCGGAACACCTACCTCGTCGTCAATCTCGCCGACCAAGCTCCCCGCCATGCCCAAGAAGCTCCAAACCATGCCGGCTAGCTCCTGGGCAGCCTGTGCCTCGTTGTTGGTGTTCGCGTTGACGTCAGTCGAGAAGGAACCGCCGGTGGGGCTGGGCAGCGAGGTCTTGCCGTTGGAGGAGGGGGAGCGCGCGGGGCGTACGGTGGAAACCTGGCCGTTGGTCCTGAGGACTGCGCCGTCGTTGCGGTCGAGCATCAACCAGGCCTTGACGCCGGGCTTCTTGGACAGCCTATGCAGCGCCTCCTCTATGGATTCGGGGGTGATGGAGGGCTGCTTGCGCTCTTAGCTGCGACGGGTCCGAGATGTATGGCGGGATGATGATGTTCTTACTACTGCTTTTTCTGCCATCTTCTTTCTCTCGAATCTCCGAATCTTTGACCGTTTCGATTGCTGCCGGGAGGTAGAACAACTTGGAGGTACATATAGATATAACAACAAAGAACCAGCTGTCGGGGCTTAATAGAGCTTGAGCCACACAGAGGTACCTAGGTACTTTACCACTACGATAAGATAAGAATGCCACACTCAGTCTGATAGTATACCCAATTTTGCCGAATTTCACCGCCAAAAAGTTGAAGAAGATCACGTCTTCATCAGTCATCAGTCTACCGAAATGATATTGTAGGCCCATTAGAGCTCTGTATAGAGTCTTACTCTCCAATGATCAAGTCAAGATGGGTTCTAGCTCTAAGAAGAAGAAGGAAAAGAAGAAGGACTTTCAGAAACCCAAGCTGAAAGTAGGAAAAGCGAAGCCAAAGTCTTCAAATTTTACCGACACAAGTTTTAGGTCTAAAGGTAGAACCACATTCATTTGTCCCAAGTCGGTGATATAAGAGCTGTATACTAACTTGGCGCAGCTCTCGTACTACAGCAGCAGCTCGCTGAGGATGCGCCGAATCCTTCTGAACGATTCAAGCATTACTTATCTCTCACAACCTCCCGCACCGATACCCAACGTCGAGATGCGCTGTCTTTCCTTGCCAGTCAACTGTCGACTAACCCCCCGACCAATCCCGTAGGCACGCCAACCCTACTCCAGAAAATTCTTCCGATAATGTCCGACTCGTCCGGTCCCGTGCGCGGCCAGCTATTAAAGCTGCTGCGGAATCTACCTGCGGACGAGATCCGGCCCCATGTAGAAAAAATCATGCTCTATATCCGGGGAACCATGACCAATATTTCGCAGGAGGTTAAGGATGATGGTCTCAATTACATGGAATGGCTCCTGGATATTGCCGGAGAAGATGTCATCTCGAGCGCCGGTTGCTGGGTCAAGCCGCTCAGGGACTTCATGTCGGTACTAGGATGGACTGTCAATGTTGCCCCGACTACTGCGGCGAAGAAGGGCTGGACATCGGCGCCAAGAACCACATTTGGTGCGAAAAAATATGGTCAATCTTTCCCGCGACAGATGCTGGTTCTGTCCAAGTTCTTAGAGATGGGGTTCAAGCCGGGGATGCCCACACCTTGGACTCCCAACGACTGGTTCAGCAACATAAGCTGCGTGCCGCGAAAGACGGACCCATTTGGATATATCGGCCTTTTCAAACCCCCCAGAGATGAGGAAGGCGAGATATATCGCAGCCGAGAGGACAGGCAAGACATTTTTCAGAAGAGGTTCAGGACAGCCATGGAGGAGGGTGTGGAGATGGCCAAGAAAGAAGGTGGAACAGCCGGCAGAGCTGCAGCAACTCTTGACCAGGTACTGCAAGATGGCATGGGCGATTACGAGCAAAATTCACGACTTGACGATGACGATCACCTATGGGATGGTTATATCATGTAAGCCTATACTGGTTACTAGGTATGTCCCGTGAATAGGAGTTACAATTTGTAGTCTGGCTCTATCCCAGATGTTTCTCCGCTGTGATATTCAGATTCCTGAGCAATTATGATCACAACGCCTCCATCTTTCAATTTTCAATTATTCTGCTACTCATTCACCACCCCTACCAGAAAACATCGTATGAGAGATTTACCAATTCTCTCACCCAGATATCTGAGGGAGACACGGTTTCAGTTTCTTTTTATATCATTCCATTACCGTTAGTTCTAAATGCTAACGTCGTAACATTAGGTATACTCAGTCCAATCAGCAGTCCTATGCAAAGATCACGTCGCTGTTTGATCCTACAGCTCCACTGACCACCATGCAAATGGTTCCGTGTCTTGAGCTATAATTCTACAATAGACCTCTGGTCTCGAGTAGAACTTTCCACACGAATTCCAGTGTTCCCTCAGATCTTACAATCACAATACCATATTATCAGTATTCAATCGACATACATTCTCCCTTTTCATTATTACTGACTGAGAACTGATTGGCCCGTAGGTATTCCACTCATGAAATAGCCAGCCATCTCGAATTGAGGCGCAATACACCAGCAGAATGATATCAGTCCCTACATACCTGGGTTAGGTACTTAGATTATTTTCTATCTCAAACAGCAACGCTTGTCAACCTGCATCAAGGGCAGGTCTCCCAAACATCTTCAAAGGATAGCAGGCAGCCTCCTTTTGGTAGATAGAGCAAAGAGTTCACACGGACATTTTGTCCTTCTCATCCAGCATCTTGTGCTCTTATTAACCAATCCTGTCATGTTGATGATCCACTCTCTGATCTTCCTACCGCCCGACAGCATGTCCAGCAGATATCCCGCTTTCCTAAGCACACTGGTTACCAGAGAGTCGACTATACTCGGTGATCTACGTTTATCTTTTCGACGTCTACCTGACACAAACACCAGTCAAATCACGTACGCACAATAACGATAGGCTGAAGTTGATTTCCCATTTAAGCTTAACCCCATCAGACTTATCGCCTCGACTACATCGCGATTTCCTGAACTCTAGGAATGGCTAGGAATGGCTAGGAAGGACCTCCACCCGGTGTGCCTCATTGCTTCATAGCCTCATAGGCAACTGGTTACTTCCACCCGTACCTTACTATGTTTATGGCCGATCGTCTAGCGGCACTTGTGTACTTGGTATGTCCATGCTTCCACTGGATATCAGTACCTATCAACCTATTTTGGGCGAGACTCAGTGGCCGATGCCCCAGACTTATCCGCAGTTCCTGGTTCCAGTTACTGATTCTGCCACCCTCAGACCTTGCATAAAAGACCTCCCACATACGAAGAATTCTTCCAACTCTCCCTTCTTCCTCTTCCCACGACAACTTCCTTTGATCAGAACAATCATCTGGTTTGAGGATTACACAGCTCTTACAACCCTTCACTCACTTCCATCAATACAAGTCAATACCAGGTAAGTAGTCATCATCATCACCATCATCAACATCATCATCTCCTTCCCCGTATTCATCTCCATCCTTGTTTTCCATTTCAACCTTCCCTACCACTACCCATCATCTATCATATCGCGTCGGAGGTAGGCCTCATTACGCGTCTACCATCTCTGCCATTGCAAGCCAAGTGTTTTCCTATCTTTCTAGTGAGCTTCTGATTGTTCAATTGCTTCCTATCCTTACGCGTAACCTGACGCGACTCCCTGACCTCTCACATCATCTTGCTCCATCACATACATACACATACACATACACCTTCCCTATCCATTCCTCTATCCTATTCAAGGATTTACACTTCCATTCCATCACTTCATACACTACCTGCGTTCTATTCCTCTTGGGAGCACACTCCTTTTCATTTGTGTAACTGACCGTAACATCGCAACCTCTTTACTAACTGCTTGATAGGTAAGCAAAGCAACCTTACTCATAGTGTAACACTATCCTCCCATACCGTTGGCGCTCTTGACTTTCCCCTTCGCGTTCTACCTCTACTCTTCAATACCCAATCCCAACCTAGCCCTACTCTAGTTCATTTACCAGTTCTCGACTGATCCTTTAGCTAGGATTTTGCAGTCCTACGACCGCCAAATCCACTTCTTGACAATTGTGAACAGCTTGTAAGTACAATCTCTACTTGCCATCTCCCCTTTGACTTTGATGCCTTCATGCTTTACTTTACCATCATCGGAGGTATACGTTGTACATCAGCATATTGCATCTCACCTCTGATGACTATGGCGCTCTTTACGCAACCATATATCACTTCAAGATCCTGACTCTGATATACATTGATCAATGTTTCCTCGTGCCCCGACTTCATAACTCATTCTCTCGCCTCTTGAAGTGTTTTTGATGGAAAGCGAGTAGCGGAAGTTACGTTGAGAGCTTCAATCAACGCTAACTTTAGTCCCTACCAAGTCTTCACAGAAAAGCATCGTCGATTCGCCAGTCGAAATGTCTGCCTGGGGTACTTCCGACTTGAAGTCGGCCCTTCCCGAGGCCGCAACTCAGCCATCTGCCCCCGAGGTAGCTAAGGTTGCAACCCAGCCGTCTGCCACTGAGGCAGCCGAGGTCACAGCCCAGCCTTCTGACACCAAGAAGGTCATGGGAGACTGGGGTGAGAAGCATCTCTACGACTACTCCGAGACTGACACAGACCGCCAGTGGGGTGGCAACGCCATGGTTGACGAGAGTCGAGACGATGGTGGTGAAGTGGGCCCCGAGAATCCCGAGCTGGAGATTCAGCTCTTCGGTCCCCCCGAGACGCGCATTGGTGCCGGCCTCGACATCTCCAAGTAAGTTGCTTTAGCTCTGGCGTCACGATGCGCCTCGCTAATTATATTAGGATCACCCAGATCAACGTCTTTCAGGAGGGTGAGGAGCGAATCATTCCCATCGACAACTTCGAAAATGCTGGTATCCATCCGGTCATGCAGAAGAACATCGCGATGGCTGGTTATGTGGTTCCGACCCCGATCCAGAAATACTGCATTCCGGCCATCAACATGGGTTACGATCTGATTGCCATTGCCCAGACCGGTAAGTGTTTCTGCCACCTATCCTTGTCTCCCGATTTCGCCTTGCTGCCTCTAACCTGCATCCCTCTTAGGTTCCGGTAAGACTGCCGCCTACCTTGTTCCCATCCTGAACCAGTTGATGGGCAAGACCAAGAAGCTGGCAGCTCCGCGTCCCAACCCGGCTGAATTCAGGGAAGGATCAGCCTCATCCCAGTACGTTCGAGCCGAGCCGCTGATCTTGATCATCTGTCCCGCTCGAGAGTTGGCCATTCAGATCTTCGATGAGGCGCGAAAGTTCTGCTACCGAACCATGCTTCGTCCCTGCGTCGTCTACGGCGGTGGACCTATGCGTGATCAGCTGCAGCAGCTCGGTAAGGGCTGCGACCTCCTCGTCGCCACCCCAGGTCGTCTCCTGGACGTGATGGAGCGCGGTCACATACTTTCTCTCTGCCGACTCCGATATTTGGTGATCGACGAGGCCGATGAGCTGCTAAACGGGGAGTGGGACCTTGAGAAGGTCTTGAACGGCGGTGGTAAGCTCTTCTTCCAATTAAGATGCGTCGGTCTGACACTGACTCCTTGAAAACAGAACAGGAAGAGTGCGTTGTGAAATACATGCTCTTCTCGGCCACCTTTGCTCCGAATGTTCGCGCCCTGGCGAAGAAGCACCTGGCGCAGAATTACATTCGCGTTCGCGTCGGTCGCATCGGAAGCTCTCACGCCAACATCAAGCAGGAGATCTGCTTCGTGCAACCGGAGCTGAAGAAGCAGGCCTTGGAGGATCTTCTCGCCTCGATTAAACCTGGACGAACCATCATATTCGTCAACAACAAGCGCATGGCAGACGAGATTGACGACTACCTTTTCCACCTCGAGCTGCCCTGCACTTCGATGCACGCTGATCGCACGCAGCGTGAGAGAGAGGATGCAATGAGAGCTTTCCGCAGCGGAAAGGCCCCCATCCTCGTCACCACGGGCGTCATGGCTCGTGGCATCGACGTGCACAACGTCCGCCACGTCATCAACTTCGACCTTCCGAGTTTCGACCACGGCGGAATCCAGGAATACGTTCATCGTATTGGTAAGTCACGCCACGTAACAGATACATAAGTGCCATCGACTAACGAGTAGTAGGTCGAACTGGTCGCATCGGTTACACCGGTAACGCCATCTCCTTCTACACTGAACGTGATGAGCCTCTCGCTGTGGACTTGGTCAAGACGTTGATGGAGACTCAGCAGCCAGTCCCGGACTTCCTCCAACAGTACATCCCCGAGGGCGCCGACCAAGGCAACTACGTCTACGAGGACGAGAAGACGGATTCCGAGGACAATGCTGGCGACGACGGTTGGGGTAACGGAGCCAACAACGGCGGCGATGCCAATGGCGGCGATTCCAATGCTGATTGGGGCGCCGGTGTCACTGGTGCAGCTGCAGACAACTCTGCATCTGGTGGCGGTGGTTGGGCTGCCGCGGCCAGCGACTGGGGTGGCGCACCTCAGGCCCCAGCTCCAGCCGGTAACGACTGGGCCCCGGTCTCTTCTGACTGGGAGAAGCAGAAGAAGGAAGTTCAGAACGGTCCAAAGGAGGGACCTGAAGCTCTCTGGAGTTAGATTCTAAAACCTCCATGCCCCTCGTGTAGTCTGCACTCTGGTTGCTCGAGACTCCCCTCTCGAGCAGTCTGTTAGGCGGCATTCGGATTTCGCTTCTGGTAATTCTCGATGACTTCTAAGTAGCAACGGCTGATTTCGACGCGGGGAGGTTCATTGCAAGATAGGTCTGATAGGAACATGTGTTTCTAGGGTAGATAGCCCTCAGTATGTAGGATCTGATAAATACAACTTGGGCCATCTCCGCCACCGTTGACTTTTATTCTGATGTGAAGTGAACCTTAGTTGACCTTAATTAGTATTATATCCCGTTGCTAACCTGTGATTCTCACGTTTCGACTTTGCGAGATAGCATAACAGCCGTATTACCTGCGTGCGTACATCCTATATATGCCGGTTCAACTTGACAATACCGTACTATTTCACCGATGAGTGGCTCGTCCGCCTGGAATTGTCATGAACCCGAAGTCACGAGAGAAGTATTAAGCATCACACCTGGCATCGGATGTACTAGATATCGCAACTCGGGCATTTAAGCACTTATATGTGATACAACGCGTAAAAGATAGATAACTTACTGGCTGCCGTATATTGCAGCTACAGGTACCGTACTTGGTTGTAGCTGAAGATCACAAGTCCAGTACTACTTGGTAGTTTCTGTATGATATCACTCGTTTTTGCTTGGGAGAGACGGGCTAGCATTGGGTGATTGTGGTTGGTCGGTAGGGGGTAGCTGGATGTCTTTATGACTGCGTATTAGCCACGATGAAGGGACTGGGGTCCTACGCAGGTTGATCGTTTGGACTCGCAAGATTTGTATTTGGCCCAGATCTTGCGTCTGAGGCGGCACATCGACCGACCGGTAGACAAGCCTTGACTGTTAGGGAGCTGCCTGTTGCTCCGGCCCTTACCCCTGAAGTTATATGGGAGAATATCCGTAGGTACGGAACGGGCGATTGGATCTCATCCCGTTTCGAGCGACGCCGCCTTCTATTCGACGTACGTCTCTGGACTGTCTCTCTACGCCCCTGCGCTTTGGTGTTTGTCTAGCCGTGGCTTGAGGCGTCCGGATCGTAGCTCTCAGCCAGTGATGTGGGGTGCCTCACTATCCCGGTTGGACTGGGGTTCTGGCTTACGCCTGCGCGAACCTATCCCGCGAAGACCAAGACTCAGCTCAGGTGCCGTGCCGTGGGTTCCTTGACGTGTCGAGTAAGTAGGTAACCCGGTGGAAGGCCAGGCCTCAGGTTTTGTTGTGAAAGTCACGGCGTGACTGTTCGTCTGCCTAATAATCAACTTCGGGATCAACTTACTACAACTCGGCTTATCCATGTAAGCACGGGAAAGCCTGGGTCCCGTATGGTATGTGCGTGCGCACGGAAGCAGGCAGGTAGGTAGGTAGTGATTAATCATATATCATGTATCATATATTAAGAAAGGATAGTTGATCATTTCGCAACGAGCAACCTCCCCAACTTATCAGAAGTATAAAACCAAGATGAAACTGCTCTGAAATGAGATCACCAGCTGGTCTGTGGTGACTTGCCGTTTGTCCCGTCTCCGCAGGGAAAAGGGGGCGGGTAGGCAGTGGGCTCCCGATCCGTGGGAACCGCGTAGATTACAAATCCGTCCGTACTTGCGTGTGGGAATTATGTGAGGCTAGAAGGCGCATGTAGCGGAGATACAAAAGAAATACTATATAACTAATTCATTGCTATCCTTTGGATGCATCGTCTCGGCATAAAATCTGGGTATCATGGTTACTCCAGCGGCAGGAGTAATGTATCTGTACATTCGATTCAATCCTAACGCATGCTATGCAGTATATATCAGGTAGGCGTATATAAATCTAGCTGATTGGTCGAAGCTTGCAAGTATGCCTCTGCTTTTGAGAATCTGTGATGATTGAGTACTTCTGGAGTCATGCCGCTCCTGCGCACTTCGGACTTATGACAAGCATCACACTATCCTGATTTGAAAGGATGGCTGATGAGTTATTTGATGAGCATTTGGCTATGAACTCGGTATGAGTAAGACGGCGGGGGTGACGAGAAATAGCGACAGATGGGTAGGATGAACGAGGAGTGAGAGGTGTGTGTGAGTTTGGAGGATGTTCCCACTCACCCTTTTCCACCACCATCACCATCAGCACTCAATGAAAGGATGAAGAATAGTTTACAATGTCAACCATACTTACTAGTCCCCTCGTATCCGAGAACAGAGCGTCGAGCAGCGCTGTGGTCTACCAGAGAGGAAGAGAGCGGGGAATCTACCTAGAAGCAATGCGCCATCTGCGACAGCAACGGTGGCGTATCACACCACTGACTATGGCTGGTTTTGTTTCAACCACCCCATTCGTATACGTTACTCCTATGAGTACGGAATACCTGCCTGTACTGAACCGTAGGCGAAATCATGACTTGATTTGAAGCCCTGTCTGTATACCTAGCCCCGAGAAGTCCGGACTCCGCTCGATCCGCCTCTTATATTGTGGATAACGACAGATGAAAATAATCATCAATTATTGACCTGGCTTGACGAGAAAAGCGACTGTAGCGCCCGGAGCCGACAAAGCGGCGCATCAGAGTACATGCCGCATGCCGCTGCCTGGCGCTGCCTACTTTGGTATGAAGCGCACTGGATAAAATGGTGGTGGGGAAGAGCAGCCACCCGTGAATGACACAGCCCTAGCTAGCAAAGAGACAATAAGTCTATCGCAATAATAGCAAACAACATCGTCAAGGGTGACCTCTGGTGGGTAGAGGGATATTTCCTTTCGTCGTGGCCAAGAGTACCACCGCAGGCAGCAAGCGCAAGAACACGACATCGCCCCCGTTCCCGCAGGAGCCGGCTGGTTAGTACATGGTCTTGGTAACCTCGGATATCCATACCTACCACCTCTACATTCATTCATATATGTACACGGTCCACCACAACAAACCAAAACAGGTGGTAGGAAAGTTGGAATAGACGACCTACTACCGCCATTTTTCGACAACTCCAGCTCGCGCTAGGCCCACTTTTTTTTGTGAAAATTCTTGCTTTAGGATTAGTTCACAGCTTTTAAGCTTTCCGGGGAAGAAGATCATTTCGTGTTTGAACCAATTATATAGCAGTGATCTGCAAGAGAGTGGGCCTAGCGCGAGCTGGAGTTGTCGAAAAATGGCGGTAGCGGTGTGATAAAACCTCTGTTTACGTAGACGAGGTATCTGTCGTGAAATAACAGCTCATAGCAGCGCGTGTCATTCACGGAGGGGACCATGTAGCACTTGACAGGAGTGATTGGTCCGTCCAGCTTACCAGGCTGCGAGGACATAAGAGCCCGGGGTTTTGGTTGGTTGACTCTCGAGCCTTGGCGTCAGGAGTTGCCTGAAATAGTAATTAGATGGCTCTGGTTGGGTCTGGTTGGGTCTGGTTGGGTCAAGCTGGGTCTTGGATCGGAGGCTAGGATTGGCCGGACTTGGTTGGTTCGGCAACTAGATTGATTCATCGACAACTTGAACTGAAGAATTTTGGATGACGATGACTCACCGGCCGATTCACGGCGGACCTTTGCTCGCCAGCCAACCTGCCTCACATCAGCAAACATGGGGAAAGGGGGTAAATCTTGGTTTTGGTGCCTGTTGTTGCTGGCACCAAGCATCGCATCTGGTCCTCGGTGTGACGGACGGATGGGTGAATGGTAAATGGGGCCATCATGGCACGCGTCTTGTTCTCTCTGATCACCACTTCACGTTCTGTCAGTATACAACACAGTTGTCTCTCGGGAGAGACGAAGACAAATCTGCACTCAACAATATCATTTTGGTGGGTTTCCCAGCTCGAAGCTTATTTTCAGAATTTGATGCTATCTGCGAGGTTGTGTTCTCTCAAGGCTCTCTCTCTAGTGGACTGCTTGCTTGTTGTGCTCGAAGCTTCTTGATAATCGATTGCGCAACACCTTTTCAGGCCAGATAGTTTGTAATTAATGTGTCTTTGCGTGCTCATTTCGATAGCTACTAGGTCGAAGAATAAACGACGCCCGCATTTCGACGGTCGCCATAGATCGTTCGGCGCGTTCGCGAGCACCATTGCCGTTGGTCGTAAAAACCAGGTTCAAGACATAGATATGCTTCCTTTTGATGCGGTCGGCTCAAGTTATCGCACATAGTGCTAGCTTGCCTCGCTCGAGTCAAACCGTCTTCTTGCTGCTGCCACCGTCTCCGTTATCGCCACCACTGCCCTTGGTATGCAATATTGTCTCAACCGCCACTATGATCACACTCCACTCCCGGAACACCATTATGAAGAATAGCACACAGCTCCCACTAACTCGTACAAGTAACTACCCACCTACCAGCTCCGGTATGCTGTGATCCTGGAAATGCATGCATCAAGATAAAATAGGCTTTTGGCTCGAACCTCGACCCTTGTCGACGTCGAGGTTTTCTATACACTGCGACTGATGAATGTGGTATCAAAAACCTTCGAACCCCTCCCGTTGTAGAACAAAGGAAATAGTTGAATATTGTCACAAGGGCTTTATCGTCGGAGGTTTCGTTGTATGTTCGGCGCTTCCATGGAGAATCTCTAATTCAAGATCCCCTCCCACATGCCTGGTCCACCTGGTCCTCCAATGGCAGGGTGCATTGTGGGAATGGTGTACGATCGAGCATCGGACGAGCAGCAAACTCGTTTTCTGCCTCCACTCAGCGACTGGACCGGCGTCTGTAGAATTTCCGCGTCCGTAGGCGTACGGCCGGAAACCATAGCCTCAGACCAATCTTTCTCCACAGAATTGTAATATGGGGCGTTCAGCATATCACGGACATTCTCTTGAAGTGAGTTGTCGATCGACAACGGCCTGCTGCGCTTTACGCAAGGCTTCGCACTTAGGTGAGGCTGCGGATTCGCTCGGTGGTGGTAGCTATGGAGCTCCTGTAGAGCTCGAGCCGCACGAGCCGCGTCGTCATTTATCTCACATATCCCACGTGCCAATGGGGTTTCCAATGACATCTTGATAAAATCTTTCCCCACCGGGCCGGCGTAGGATTCGGGGGATGATGTTAGACAATTCTCTTCGTAGTCTTCCGGGACTGTGGTGATGATCGGTCTCAGGCTGTACCTCTCACTGCACAGCTTCGCGTATCGGCATCGCGCCTGAACATCCAATTTGGTGGACGGCGCGCTGACCAACGACGATGCTGATGAGATTGAGGATGAGCGAGACGTTCGCGACGAATCGGAGATCATCGATTCCGGTGAAGACGCTGTAGAGATCGAATTGGCAAGAGACGAACGTCGTGTCGATATGTAGCTCTGGGGCGACGAGCTGATTGATCCAGGCCATCGGTCAAGCGTCTGCGAGGCAGACACGCTGGCAGCCTGAGCCATAGCGAAGCCCATCGAGCCTTTACCACCGAGTAGACAAGATGTAGCACTCACAGCGGGAGTACTAAATCCGGTCGACTGCGGCGTGAGACGGGGAGTCGGAAGTAGACCTAAAGCGGGAGCGAAACGACCAGGAGTGTGCACCGGTGCAGGTTCCATGACGAAAGGAATATTGCACGTTTTGGGCGTCGATGGGTCACTCGTGTAGCTCATCCGCTCGGTCTGTGGGGATACGGCCATTACTGGCGAGATAGGCGTGATATCTCTTACCTTGGTCACTGAGGGACTCAGCGAGATGAAATCCCCAATGTTATCCAGTTCAGGGTTGAGTTTGAGAATGAGGTGCCTCCAGTCTTGATTCTGCTGTTCGGAAATCGGAGAGCAGGCGGAACCGGATGACGGAGGCTGAGATGGCGTGTACTTCAACACAATCTCGGTCCATCGTTTGAATACGTCGTCGGTGATGTGGAGCTTCCATTTCACCGCCACTAGAAATGCCATCTCGTTCTGGTTTATCTCCTGGGTCGCAAGGCCTGATATCTTACTCCAGGCTCGTGCTGAGTAATTCCGATCTTGCAAATACTTGGATGCCAGAATCAAGGCTGCCAGAAACATCCGGCGGCCACACTGGAGAACTCTGCTGGCATGGACATCATCGGGTTGTTCCATGGTAAAGTCATGGTTGGGTACGTGAGGCTTGATCAATATCAGATAATACAGGGCAACTTGCAAAGTAGAATAGCTCGTGCGAGACCGACGTAATGTTTCTTGGATGAAAGTACGCAGCGGTAGCACAGCTTTGTAGCCCAATTCTTGCCGGTGGAAGACGGAAGAAAGTGGCCAAATTGCTTCAACTATTTGGGTTGACGAATCTAAAGGGGAGGTTGAGCTTTCGCATGAGAGTTACAGGAATATCGTTGTAGCTTACCGACGAGGCCATCGACAAAGTTGACCTTGCGATCACTTTGGCGAACCAGAGGCGGAGGGCATCCGTTCCTAGTAGCTGCACCGCTATTGGTGCGTCGTGGATTCTGCCTGAGTTCCAGGGGAACCTCTGGCGGCTGTTGCGCTTGTCCAGACCAACAGGCGCCCACAAGTAATTGGTTATATGATGTATCGGTATTTAGTGTCGGCAAAGATTGCCGGGTGCATGAGTAAGAACCGCATTGGCTTGGAAAGTCGGGGGCGCATGCGGAGATGGAGATGTCGTCAGAAGATAGAGAAGATTGGGAGGAGGCTTCGGACCAAACTGAAGCGGAGGATGACGAGGCGGAAGAGGCTATGGAGGAACAGTAGGGGCCATTTTGAGAGGCGGTGATGAAGTCCAGCGAATCATGTTCGCCACACATCATCTTGATTAGGTAGGGGGTCGGAGATTTAAGATGCTAAGATGCTTAAAACCTCCAGTCGTCGTCAAGCTGGGCCAAGCGATTGGATCGTAATACCGAGAAACTGGATGCGAAATCTTATCGAACAAGAGACTTCACGACAGCAGCATAGGCGGCTTTCGCAAAGCTATAAGAGGTATCGAAGAAGAAGGCGGCTATTTCTAGACACGAGTGCCTTTGGTAGCCAGAGTTTCACGAAAGATCAAACCGGATGACGGAGCAGGACAGACGACTGGAGTGGAGGAGATAACTATCACAAGCTGCATGTTGTGGTTATTTGCTTCAACCAAGGAAACAATGCGCGATGGGCTGGATGTGACCGACAAGTAGTCGCAACAGCTAGATGTGCATCGAGCTGAGCTTCTACCTTATCACGGGGTTGTCACACCAAATAGCAATATCGAAAGATGGAGTTGGAGGCGGGAGAAGGCGATTGGTTTGTGGGCGAGTAAGAGGTGTTACGGCTTGCAGCGGCTACTCGAGGATTTTTGTATGTAGACGAGATTCGTAAGTAAGGCGCGGTTTCGTGTGAACGGAGAAGTGGCGTCGGATTGGTTGTTTAGTTGTTGGGCCGTGCAAGAGACAGATTGGTCATGCAAGGTACGAGGAGATGCTGCAACCAACTGTTTACTACCGAATAGGTCGCATAGAAGAGGTGGCTGGTGTCGTTCGTGATGAAGACAACGAATATTGGATTGCACTAGGACAGGAACTAGGACAACTTGCACCTTCCTTTAATACCTAGGTTAATTGAACCCTGAGGCGAAAAGGGCGAGAAAGGCGACAAAAGCGTAAATGTGAAAATTCAAGTCGATGAGTGATGTGATGAGTCGCGTGTTCGTAGACCTGGTAAAGTGAATGGCGAAGGCCGGCGGGTTGGGACGGGGTGGTCCAGTCAAATGTGGCCCCTTAGGTACCTATTCGATGACTCTTCTGTTGGTGTGAGGTGGCGAAGACAGTCCGATCATTACCGCGCCCAGTGGGCTGTTTGCACAGGTGGTCTTTTGCTGAGGTCCTTTAGCAGTTTAGGGGGTGGAGAGCGCTGAAAGAGACCCTGGTCCAAATGGCTCAGGTGCTGAGGTGGCTAAACCGGGTGGTCAACTGGTGACGGGGTGGCAGGTTTGCTAAGACCAGATCGTTGGGCCCAAATAAATCATAGACCGTGTAAATTCGTATAAACTGGGGACCCACGGTGACTCCCAACCTAGACCTAGCACGTCGCAAGGAAAAATAACGGTCACACGCGTGGAAGCCTAGGAATGGGTCCAGATTCAACCAGGAACTCAGTGGCGAGTGAACCGAAAAAGAACAAAGAAGTTGAGGGGAGATTTTTTGAGATAGAAAAGAGTACAATTAGGGGGTGTGTGCAAAGTTCCAGAGATGATGAAAACAGCGTTTCTCCTTTTTTGAGTAATCCCGTTGGCACCTTGGTGATTCAAAAAGAGAGAGCAGAAATAATAATGACAGTAGAGGTGGGAATGATAATTGAAGGACTGTTAGCTGTCATTGGAACATCAGAATGCTTAGTATATTGGGGGGGTATATGAATCTTCTCGTGTTTAAAATCGATTCAGATAAGGGAGTCAGATTTCTTCTACTTCTTTCTTCAGGTCGTGAGAGTGCAAGTTAATGCCACTACGGACCGAGGAAAAGTAATGGAGATATGGGAGCACAAGGGCACAAGGAGGGGAGATGGTCACTAACGGACAGAATGGGAAGAGGTGATTCAAAAAAGAAGACAAAAAATGTAGACGTGAAAGTCGTAAATGGCTAAGTATTATCTTTATGAGGTGTATCGTTTTCTTCTCATACAATACTGGAGCAGACTTTCAAAAAGTCGCCTTGTCGTCGACTAGATATTGGAATCGAACATCGCGTCGGCTTTGTTCGATAGAAGAGGAGGGAAACGAGAAGGACAGTCAAACGCTTGGGGCACCGACGAGTTTTGAATACACGAAAACAGAGCAGCACACCTGTACGTACATAGCTACCATACAATTTACGGCCAGGGAAGATGTGTGGGATGGGGAAATTCTACGACCACGAGCAAATAGCGACATAGCGACGACTCCGAATTGCAGACCACCCAGACCACCTGCAGCGCACTAAGAATTACGGACCAGTAAGATGATGCTGCATCCTCAGACCAGCCAGCCAAAAGAAGTACTTAAAAGGGAGCGTAGGAGTGTGGGCAGAGCAGGGCCTCGAAGTACAGAGGGGCGCGTTGGAAAACAACAGTTATTGATTGGCTGAAGGCTGAGTTGGAGTAATGACGAGCCACTTATTGACGAGGCTGGGGTGTTTCGAAGGACACCCTCCAACGTATGCGTAGCAGCAAGGTAGGAATGCCTACGCCAGATCGGGATTAGTAGGTCATCTTTCGCCACACTTTCATTGGATAAGAAAACTCGCGGCGGACGGTCACAGAGAACAATCAAACCCCTGTCCAAGTGTTGCTTTAGCGTCCTCGGATACGGTTTAGCGCTCTGCAGCATTCTGCATGATGGTGCCAAGCAACCAGCAAAGAAAACTTGAATGATGGCAATTGGAACTTCTCGAAAAGAGTCATTCACCTCCACCCACCCTCTCCATGGCTCCCTGACTCTCTCCAATCCCTTTCCTGACCTTCTCCTATTCATTCTCACACTTCATCCTATTGCACCCTGTTGCACCCTGCCTGTGCTGCAGTGCAGCTCGCAGGCCAACCACCAACAATCAGCCGTGTAATTGCGGGATGCTATTTATCAGATGCACGGGCGGCCACATATCTTCAGCCCGGTGACAACACAGATTGCTTGAGCAGGTAGCCGTCCATCGTCCATCGTCCATCTCTGTCTGCCTGGCTGCTTGCTTGCCTGCTTCATATTATCAATCAGCCTTTACTTGCAAGGAGAGGAAGATGAAAATGCCCTTTCTCTTGCAGTATTGTGCCGCGTGCGAGGTTGCTTGCTTCTTGTTACTTATGTTCGTGCTATCTAGCTCTTGTACGAGTTGAGTTGTCAATGCTCAGGCAAATTTTTCAGATTCCAAAAAGCATTTAGGTGGAGGTTTGCTTCGAGCATCCTTGATGATTGCCACCGACAGGGCGGCGATAACTCGTTGGCCGCGGCAGTTTGGTGTGACATCCACATACATATCTATCACAGCCGTGAAATTTTTTCTTCCCTGCGGAATGGCCGATAAGAATTGATTGTTCAACGGTATCAATCTTCCAGAACACATGGATGAACAGTGTTTCTCAATAGTTCCCGTCTTGCCAGATTGAGAGACATGTAGTTGAACCTTTGTCCTCCCCCGTTTTCTTCAGTGTGAGCATTGCCTTGGAACGCCTGGAGGCTGGAGCACCTGGCAGCCGGGCATAGCCATCTGTCAGCCAAGCATCGCCTCGGCCTCAGCCTTCTTTTCCGCGAATCCTGTTACTATTTTCGTCTCATCCTTAATAGCAGCCTTGCTATGGTTGAGAAGGGAATAAAACAATCTAGATTTGAATAGTACTAATATTATCTGTAACTCTTTCGATGCCTGGTCGAGGCTAGAGTCATTTGTTACCGCATATCGGAGCATTGTGTCATGGCTGGTCGCCACGACCTATCGTCTACGCAAATCCCTTGGCCATTTTAGGTACTTGTTTCGGATAAGAGTCATCCGTATCCGCCTCTGTGACTCTGTGACATGCCGTCGCTCGCCAGATTCCCCCCAACGAGCCAAGATCCTCTACCGGGCGCAGCTTATAGACAAGCTTTGCATCGCTGAGACTTATTGAATGATATCAGCCACTTGCTGTGATAACGAAGGTCAATCCGGCTTACCATGCAAATGCAATACGTGGCTTCGTCCGTCATCGGATCATTTACTGGAGAAAAGTTCCCATTTCAACAAGGTGATACACGTTCGGGAGGCTGATCAAACTGCAATGAGGGGAATATGGCCCTAATCCTTACCGCTCGGGCTGAAGCATCAGACACGTTCGGATGTTGCCGCAGCAGCACGTATGTACATACATATCTTGCTCCGGAAAGTTGCCTCATGCAGGACTTTTTTACATCGTCGGATCTCTCTGACGAATAACGGGGGGTGACCAAAACTCCATTGAGAAGAGTCTCGGGCCATCTTTGAGAATTGCATCATCTCCATCGCCGGCAGTATAGGACGCCTATGTACGAATCATGTATGTACATACATACAATAGACCCGGAGGAGCCTTAGACGTTGCTAAGCTGAAAAGACAATCGAACGGACGGTACAGTACATGCAGCCAATGAATGCAACCGCTGCCACCCGTGGCATTCAAAGTTTGGCAAAGTTACGACGCAGCGTGAAATATTGAGGAATATTGCTTTTCACATTAGAAGATCGGCGAATAGTACAGTCAGAACATTGTCCTGCTTCATCATCTTGAGATACTGCTACAACTCCAACTTTTGCTACACTCGTAGCAAGGCGATAATACACAGAGGCAACCACTCACCGGTAGCATCATGGGCAAGCCAAACTTGAGGCAGTGTTGGGACATACAGTACTACAGTAACTCGTGGACGCTGTGCTTCGAATGTACCATTATAAAGGTGATGAACGGGAAGAGATGCTTCCCGCCATGCAGGGCAAACCCCATACTTTAGGCTATCCTTCGGGCTTGAAAAGGCGTGCGTGCGTTCGCTACATGCGATATCAGGGTAGCAGAGACGATCAGGAAACCAAATAGATTGTCGTCGATGACGACAGTCATCAAAGAGGAATCAGCCTGCTACCTTCCTGAGTCCTGGCGACCCATAGTCTCGACTTGAGTCCGATTGAGGGAGTGGATGGCCATCACCGCCTGTAATTGTCAACAGGGGGTGCGACCTATCTGAATTCTGGAAACGAGGTGTATCTGCTTTCGCAGATTTAGCCCCATCCGTGAATGACATTGTTGCATCCCTTTGCCACACCAACCAATTAAACACGCATTGCTACCTGTTAGAGCCCAAAATCGCGATGACTCAACTCAAGCTCACCTGTCCAAAGCAGCGACTCCAATAATCCCTGGTATCACGAACCAGACTCGATGAAACTAGGTGATAAATGCACCACGAGATCGGTATTGGGTGCGACCATAAGAAACTATGCCTCGTTTGACGTTGGATATGATTTTTCAAAGCGTATAGGTCATAGACTCATAGTACTACTAAGATTCATGCTTCCTGGCTCCTTGGACTCTGGAGACATGAACCAGCTGATGATGACTAGGCAACGTGGGACGAATGATAAAAGACCGAAAGAATTCACCACCATCTCGGGGTTTCTTATATTCACGAGACTCATAAATTGAAGCTGGGAATAAGCGCCTCAAGTCACACTCAAAGCATAGATTTCGATTTTGGGGGATCGGTGTATGGATTAGAGTCTCATAATTGTCACTTCGGCAAACGAACCTCTGCTAATCCACTAATTACCGCGCAGGTTTCCATAAGCCGCCAGATTACTGCTATTTGCGTCTATTGGGGGAAGACAATGTCTAATGCTCCGCCCTCTGCCGTCGATTCCCATTCGGTACTGAATCTAAAGAGTAGCCATGTACGTAGGTACCTAATATGACTAACTTATCGTGTACGTGTCTCCCACATGAAAAAACATGAGTTCGGGAATTGATATTCTAAGACGAGTAGATCACAGCATCTACAGTGTATCTGTTCAGTCCTTAGAGCTAGCATCTTCAACATAGCGACTCATGGAGCAAACCTTAGAATTACAATCATCTGGTCGTGAGTCGTGATCCCCTTCAATCACCGATAACACTACGTACGTATGTACATATGTGCCTCTGCGGATGACCCGATTATCTCGGGATATCATCGACCCTGATCCCGACGTTGAACACGAGAGTCTACAAACCTCTTTCGTGATGGTGTATGAAAAAGGTACAGGACGTCACAGCGCATCCTGTGTATGTATTTGGTGGTAGAAGTACTATCTGGAAAAAAGGCCGTGGTCTGGCCCCGCCTGATGAGATGCTTCTAAGTTATTCCCTCACCTAACGACAGCTACTTACATTTGAAGGAAGTTTGAAGTGAGCAATTGCAAGACATCGCCTAGCACGTCGACGTCTTGAGAACTCCTGGTCACCCGTCTTGGAGGGTTTGATCCCGTTGATAATTCAAGATCTCAGGACGAGCCCACCTATAGTATTATTACCTCATACAATATCTCTAGCGAAGGTGGGCAAATCTCCGAGACATTTTTTTCGTGCCTCCTTGTATGTATGTATGTATTCATCACGAGCAAGCGAAAACTCTGGTGTGCCACCAGGCATATTTGCGCGCGTTGCTCTCCAGAGTCATCCTTGTAACTGAGTTGCACGGCTTTGACGAGAGGCTCAGTTTATGAGCTACGAGGTCCCAACAAACTTATGGGGATCCCCTATCCTCGCGGCCTTCGCTGTCGCCGTCGCCGTTCCCCACACAAAGATGCTTGGAGATGCTTGGAAATGCCGAGACCCCAGACGCTTAGCAATTTAATCAGCAGCACAGCCTTCGTCCGATCCCGAAACATACGCGTCCATGATTCAACATCGTGGCTTTTCAGTATTGGCAGTATCAACGAAGAGGAACAAACTCGAAAAAACACGAGAGACAACACCAAATGAATTGTCACGTCCTCGTCATTCCCAAGGCTTGGACCCCAACGCGCAAACCAGCTCCCTCACTTGGCTAACAGACCGCCATCTGTCAACCAACCAAGGGGCCGAACCACACTTCGGGAGCTACGGACAAGTTGACTTTCAACGATCTTCACTTTCTTACCACTGGCTGGCTTCGTAATTCAAATTATATGTAGAGTTCCAAACTGGATGAAGCGACAGGTAAGTCACTAAACGAATCCGCGTATACGAATAATCGGCCAACCAATACTCTCTCAGCTCCCCGTCTAATAAGAAGCCGTGCAGTTTAAGTTAAGTGTAGGATCATTTCAACTTCATGAGTTTCCTCTTCGGACTTAAACCTAGCGCTGGTCATGTTAGTTATGCCTCGTATTCTGGAAGAGTTCTAATAGAGAGCTTCCCCTTCAAATTGGCATCAGGCGGTGTTCTCGTCCCTGCGAAATCACCGTCCCGATTTCCCACCATCCCCGCCTGTCATCTGTACATACTACCTATCTCATAGGAGGGTATAGTAAGCCCTATGTACCTCTTTTGCATGTACAAACGTGCATACGGCTGCAGATCTGAGGCGAAACGGCCGATCGATCATAGCTTACCTTAGTGAACAGCTTTCCTAGGCAGCAGCGAATCCTCCTCATTTCTATATTCAGGAACAGACTATCCGTCCAGCATGTAATGGAAGCACCTTGAAGATCGACAATGGGAGCAAGCAGGCGACTATGGAGGTATTGGTATCACCAAAGCCTTACCAGCACTATTACGCCTAGCCACGTTGAACAACATATCGCGTACCTACCTAGGTACATAGAGAGGTATACATATATGAATATACACATATGTAAGGTAGTATATTCCCAATAGGACCAACATGTACGTAAGCAGGGCACCGCGGTATCACACCCTCCGACATAACGTCAATCGCGTGCCGACAAGAGGCGCGTCGATGAGTCTTCTAACCACGTGGTGCGACGATGATCATGATTATACCGTGATTCTATCGTGAGATGGAAACAAAGTCCGGTGTCTCGTCCCAACAGCTCGGGATCAAGCTGGAAGCGCATGCGCTACGCAGAAATGTAACCGGCACCGGTCAATTCTTCGGTGAAGCAATCGCGAAACGGTCGTATGTTGGTTGTCAACCTATGTTTTAGAGAGCCGAGGAACACCATGCAGAAAACCACCTAACTTAACAGATATCTTATCGGACCTCGCTACCTGTTATTCACGTCGCTAAACCGATGCTCTAAACAAGGCTAGCAACCTGCCTAAAATCTCATCGGTTCGGTGGCGTCATCGGAGGCAATTCCATCTGGCATGGGCGAACCCCAGATCGGATCGCCAAGGCTCCAGGACCTATTACAGGTCAAGCAAATAAGCAAGAGAAAGGCGACGGAGCAAGACACTTGTTATTGTCAGCCCAACACGCTCGCCCCGCCAGCCTTGTCTGACAATCCGAGTCTGGAACTCTGTCACTCTGTCTAGCATTGCTATTCGCCCCAGCTTACTGTCCGAGACACAGCCGAGTAGGCGATGAACAAGGACGCGCTCAAGGCTCGCCCCCTTACATAAGCTTCGCAAGCAACGTGGCCCGGGTATGTACGTCTTGTATGTATTTACAACGTAGGCGGCAAGCGGTCGCGATGAATGACGAGGAATCCCGCCTCCGTGGCTCGCGGGCACGAGACCACATGATCTCAGCGACATGCGGGGGACCATCGCCCGAGTTGCGCGTAGGTAACCCGCGGTTCCGCGGAGCGCAATCAAACCGCGAAGCTATCTCACTCCATGTTTTGGCCCCCAAGGCGGTTGGCACGTGAGGGACAGAAACTACGTACCTAACTCGGCTCTTCAAGGGTACCGCAGCTTGCTCACGGCTGACGTCTGCATAGCTACTTGTATGTGGATAAGGTCTTTTTCAACTAAGATAGATCTATAGAACGGGGCTATTGGGTTTGCGGGGAAGATCTGTTGACTCTCAGAATTTGAAGAGAGCACGGCGATGATGACAGTCATCCACCATCGTGACCCTTCCGCCGCCCAATAACTGACTTCTGGCTGACATAGCCTGTAAGTGAGCCGGGTAAGCTTCCGGACCTCGAGAAGGTTACAGACGGCGTTTGGTTTCTTATGGTGGCTCGTGGCAAGAAAGGAGAGAATTTGTTCGCCTCTTCTCCTTACTCTGGTGATTCAAAAGTTTGAGGTCGAATACGTGACTATCCATAGACGGCGTGTCTGACGAAGGAAGACGCGTGCTCTCGTGACTCGGCTGCCTACGGTTCGATAGTGCAAAGGGTCGATTGTAGGGTGCATGATCCTTTCGGCCAGGATGGCGATGGAAGCGGAGGCTTGTTTCGCATCCATCCTGGAAGACGACAACATCTCGCTGGCCGGCAGTGACTCATAAGCGCGCCGACGCTTTTAGTGTAGGCTTAGCGATGCGACTTGGATGAAGCAGACGCCCATCATACAAGACTCATGATGAGTGATTATGAGTAACTCACGCTATACTCAGTCCGGCAGCATGGGGTAATTTTTGCGAGCTTGCCGTCGTGATTCAACATCGTGGAGACACAAATTAGGCATCCATATAAGTAAGTACCTACGTATTTGGAAGCATGATAAGACAGGGTAAGAACTAAACTAAAAGTTGACTCCTCCAGAACAGATGGTTTTGATAGATGTCCGCTGCAATAACCAAGAAAGCATTTAGAAAGTTGTCGAGGTAGTTTGAGTTAACTCGTCCAACTCAGTACTCATTCATCACAGTCTGACCACTTCAACCAAATCTTGTCGACCCCATATGATACCTAAAGTATGCGAATAGGATGTAGACAGCTGCAAAGTAGCGGTGATAGTGCAAGCCGGTAGACACGCCCTAGTGATTGCCATGTTATGCCATGCCATCCCTATGTGCCAGTATACCAATACAAGACCTCACAACCGCTTTAACCTGTCACCAGTTCCACCCCTGAATAGAAGAGCAGAGCGGACGAACCAAGCTATTCGGAACCAATATAGTATGTGATTACTGATGATTAACTCACGCCGGGCGCCATTCATAATGATGAGCCCCCTTAGCCGGCTTTCCTGGATCTTCCCCTCGCACATTAGGCCTATCGTAGCCGTGTGCGCCAAAGAAGTCCATCTCCGCCTCCATGAACTGGGTCGCCAGCATCCCCCCGCCCACGTACTTCAGGTACTCGAGGCTCGCGCTGATGGCGGGGACGTAGTTATCCCACTCGATAGCTTTCAGCGTGATTTGCTTCAGCGCGTCGAAGTTGCTCCGCAGTTCCGCCGCGACCTCGTCGATGAGCTTCATGTTCATGATCGGCTGCTTCGCGTTGAGCAGTACCGGTTCCAGCAGGTCCGCGATGTGATCTTCTTGGATGATGCAGCCGGCTCGCCAGATCTGGATGCATTTGCCTAGGTTGACGTCCCACCCCTCGTCCTTGGACGCCCGCGCGATCAGCTCGAGACCTTGGCAGAACGAGCAGAGAAACGCTGCGTAGACCGCTCTGCGCAAACTCTCGATGAGCTTATCTTTGTCCTTAGTGTCCACGCGCCGCGGTTTCGGGATGCTCAGGTTATCCGCGACCTTCAGTCTCTGGGCCCGGTTTCCGCTGGCGACACGGAAGAAGTGGCCTGCTGCGATCGTAGGCGCCGAGACATGTCGATGCGCCGCGTCCATCACTGTCCAAAACAGAGTGCCTTCGGAGCTGTCATCGTCCTGCACCACCTTGTCGAGGACGTCATCTAAGACGTATCCGCCTTGCCCCTCTCCCTCGCCGTGCTGGTCGCCTTGGGGAGTCTTTTTCTTCTGACAGATCTCGGAGCCGATCTGGATCAGGTAGGTGTTCCTCAGCTCTCCCTCGGCATTCCATTTCTCGAAGATCTTCCCGATCTCGTCGTAAGAGAGCCCGAGAGACTTGTGGAGGAAACTCCAAGCCTCGCAGACGGCAGAGAGCATGCCATTTTCTATCCCATTATGAACCATTTTGACATAGTGGCCAGCTCCGCGGGGACCTAGACATGAGAGGTTGGATGGTAAGAGGAGGCAGTTCGATACGTAAGGTAAAGTGGCTTCAGAATGAAGCTACAGAGCTTTGCTTACCCATGTATTGAACACACGGCTTGCCGTCAACCTCCGACTTGGCCGAGAACTTCTCAAGTAGCGGGAGCACGAACTCTACCGCCTCTCGATCGCCGCCTGGCGACATACTCGGGCCACGCCTGGCCGACTGATAGCCACCGCTGACTCCCATGCCAATCCACTTGACGCCCTTCGATTCGAGCTCCTTCTGCCGCCTCTCCGTATTGCGGTAGTTCTCGTTCCCACCATCGAGAATGATGTCGCCCTCCTTCAGGTCATCCTTGATCTTGTCCAAGACCGAGTCCGCAGGCCGGCCGTGCGTGATAGAGAAGACGAAGATTTTCCTAGGCTGCGAATCCAGACTCTTGGTGAACTCGTGGATGTCCTTGTAGTGGTCGACCTTGCCCTTCAGCGTTTTGGTCTGCTGTGCCATGTCGCGGGCCTCGTTGACGTTCTCCTCTGAGACATCCCACACGGAGACGTCGAGGCCGTTTTCGGAGAAGCCGAAGGACATCATGGTGCCCATGTTGCCGGCTCCCACGATGCCTATCCGTGACACCTGGCTGATGTCGGGCTTTTTCGTGCTCATGATAGTCTGATGTTGATGGGTGACGATTATTTCCCAAAGTACCTACCTGTAGATGGTATTATTTGCCTAACTCGCAGTTATATTTACGTACTCCAATTGGCAATCGATGTGCAATAAATGCTTCTGCATATCTGATGCCTCGTTGGTCTTTGGTCTTGGCGCTACCAGTATTCTAATAACCTGGTGTTTGCTCGAAATAACATGGCGTTCATACCTTGACGCAATGATGTTGTAATCGATCTAGCAGATAGTGATATGATTGGTGTGGTGATGGTTCAAACCCCTTTCCGGATTCTATTAGCAAGCCCAATAATCAAGGTGTAGTGAAGTCGCCGCCGCTAAACCCGAAGCTCCTGTTGACTTTCGAATGATCGCATTGCTGCAGATAATTGTAGAATGCATGATAAAGTCGCAACCTGATATTTGGCGACACTGCTATGTTGGTTGTTGGGCAGATGGCCAGAAATTCATGAATCTTAGGTACGAATTGCTTATCGACGTCATCATTTGGGTTGGCATATAAACCATAAGAGTATTCTTCATTAGGCGAGTGGAGGCTGCCGGGAGCGATGCTAGGGCTGCTAGGTCGATAGCTGTATCATTATTGATCTTTGCCTTCCCAGGCCGAATTGAATGATACATGTACCACTACCAAGATCTCAGTCCACTTCCTCATGCTGGATTGCGGTGTTGAACTGTTACATGGTGTGGTGGTATTCCTAAAAAGCGTTATATGACCTTCCTCGTATTCAAATGTAGTCAGAGGCCATGATTCGAGGGCTGCGGAGATCAAACGGGGATCAGTCGAAACCGTGAATCAAGAGCTATTGACCACATCGTCCTTGTGGTATAGGCGGCCAGGTAGCATGTCGCCCTTGTCAGCTTGCCGTGATGCTTGGTTCAGATCCTATCCTCGTCTGTATAGTGTACCCAGCAAGGCCACCAATGTATCTGTAGGCGAGAGATCTCCCGGGTGCAGAGCCGTAATCAGAGCCTCCTCAACGTCGACCAAACATTTCACAGCTGGGACGCAATTACGTAGACATGCAGTTCGTACGGTTGTTATGAGAAATGTTGGAATCTTGGACGCTTCTTCAGATCGTCGTGCTAGGTGTAATGCCTCTTGCAAGTCCGACATGAATCCTGCCCGCATGGCCACCCTGAGCATAGGTTCGGAACGCGGCGGTCGTGTAGCGGAGGACATGATGGGAAACTTTGATTTCGTAGTGATTGAATATGTGGGATAATTGTAACGCATATATCGCTACATTGGTATCGTGAAGACGATCTATGCCGTTCTATGTCACTATACAGCTCGGGATATCTCCGTCTCTGCCAGCCCTCGACCGTGTCACTCTAGTCTTGGAGCAAGAAAGCATCAAGCATTGAAGTGAAGACTTGATGACCACCGTACACAAGTATTTGATCCCGAGCCGAGTCCGTCGCGGCTGACGAGCGCTGGTGATCCTTTTATCTGAAGGTCGTGCGTTCGTTCCGCACTCATCACTCCAGAAAAGAGAAAAGACAGACAATGTCGGGGACTGTCAGGAGCCTCTTTTACCCCTCCCTTGCAGGTGGGGCTGCAGATGCCAACACCTGTCCATAATATCGAGTACGGAGCAATGGAAGGGCACCCACGCCCGAGCTATCTCCGCCTCAGAGAACTCCAATATGGTACTCATATTTCCGAGTCCTATCAGTTCCATCAGGGGACATTGCCCCTCCCGATGCTGCTTCTGCACCGAACAGCCATTCAGAAGCCTCAACGTCCAAGAAAGTCTCCCGACCTTGGTTAATCGGGGGCAACGCTTCAAACCAGATGCCGCAGGCCTGTAGCAGTTAGTAAATTAATATGACAAAATAATAGATAGTACTCACCATGAGAAGTAATGCTACCTAGATATATATACTTTCCCGTTTGCCGCCATCGATATATGCTTCGCCTCATGTCGGATATTATCTTTAACGCTTGTCCCAACTGCCGAGATTCTTTGATCTAATGCCAGGAGGGCAGTGGATGTCTTCTGCTCTGCCGCGAGGAGCGTGCTCGTCATGTCCGAAAATTGGCGGTCCACAGTGCCGAACCGTTGATCTAACTTCGCGATGTGCGCAAGCAGCAGCTCGAATTTGGGGTCGGAATTTCGATCAGAAATTGGTGGGGTCGCTGACGGTCAGTAAACTTATATTATCTGGTATTGTTTCAGGCAGGAGACTCACCGTTAGCCTCCAGCCCTGGACGCTCGTGGGTATGGATTACATGGGGCCCATGAGCTCCCGAGGGCTCGCCCGTTTCCGCGCAGATCGAGCAACGACGACATCAGTTTTCGACATCACTGTATCTACTGGGCCAAAAGAATTGACTGTATGGGTTTCGCATGGTGATCTCGACAGCGAAGTGTCCATGTCCATCATGTGCCCAGGTGAGGGCCGTCTCAACTTCGTCAGGCAAGACGCAGAACGAGTATCCAGGTGTAAGCTGCGTCATCTGACTACCTAGGTAGCTTCCTGGGACTTCTTCTCTCTGTCGATATATTTCACAGCTGGGATATAATGCTGTATGAAAAAGGCGATGTTGATTGAGAACTGGAGGTGGTGTAGGTAGTTGAGGGAAAGATTTGAAGAAGGCAAAGATTTGAATTGAGAGGTGGAAGTGGTATGAGTCACACATGGCTGTGATTCGGTTTTCAAAGAATCAAGCTTCCGCTGAATCTAATACATCCAGCATAGGGAAGGTTAGTAGTTCATAGTTCTACGTGAGACTCGCATGGTAAGGTAGGTACGGGGTTATTTGGCCTCCTCGGAACCATGAACTTTGGCCCCAACGCGCATTAGAGCTGGCAAGTGGTCTAATTGATACTTCGCACATGTGAGACCGCGACAACCTTATTAAACATTACATGCGTGCCTTCTAATTTCTTAGGTCGCTCCCTATGATACTGAATCGGCCAGGTGCAATGACACGATGAGATAAGTCTGGGTCCGGTAGCGCGGTGTTATCGAGAATCAAAGAATTGTTGATTTTTATATTTGAATATCCAGACGAGATGTCGAACCTGGCTGGATGAAGGCTACTGGCATTCAATACCGTAATGTTACCGGCGGATCTGAGGTTGGAGAACCAGTGATTACAGTCAGGGGTTGCAAAGATTTGTAATTCGCCTACATCCTGGAGATGATTGAAATCAACACATGAATCGGTCTGTAGTTGTATCCGACGTGCATCAGAGATGTTACTCGTATCAGGATCAGCAGCTGTGTCGAATAGAACCAGATCTCCATAGCTCTTGATGTTCACCGCAAAGATAGATAAGTGAGGGGCGGTAGTTATGTTCAAGCTGAAACCTTCAGAACCGGCATTGAGTTTTGGTAGAGACACAGTAGTCAGAGCCGGTGTATTGGCAATTTTTAAAGTTGGGAAAGTACAACTGGTTCAGCGCTGGACTATCGTGAGCAGTAATCGCGCTGGTTACCACCTCGAGAGCAGTGAAGTTGAGTGTACCCCTTGCACGCTGAACAACAACATTGTGTGAACAGGAGGTCGAGTGTATCTTATCGATGTCGGCTTGAACAGAGACGGTGATCGATGTTGCGTAATCAGGCATTGTAGCTTGCTCGAAAATGAACTGTAGACGAAATTTCATTCCTTTCGAGTGCTTGAATTTCAAATAGACCAGGATATGACACTTTTATTCAGTTGAAGCGTCTCATCTCAGCGCTGAAGAAGACGATACATGAGCTTGAACGAAAGACTTGATGAACCAGCTGAGCTGTTTACAAGTGAAGAGACGACGAGCCTTGCTTATATGTACGTCCATGCCAAGATAATCTGTACTTCCCTGGTCGCCACCCCTTAACTACCTAGACTCATTTCAGCCACCAGAAAGACAATCGCGATAGAAAAGACAAAATGAAGAGGAGCGAGACGCGGTAAACCAAAACGGAAGCTTAACATGTATCTACCATGCTGTACAACCCCAATGTGCAGTCTTCGGGATCGCAACTTGAGACTACATTCATCAACACCATGAGGAGTTGCATTTACTAAGTGCCGTGATACAGACCATGAATTTACTTTATGTGTGTTGACTGGATTAGCTATCTCGGTAATGACTCTAAATCAAGCAGAGGCGTCTGACTAGGACGTGTAGGCGTTGTAGGTTGACGGGTCTCCGGTATAACCTGCATTTGATACAATCCCCTTCCAAACAAGTCTCTACCTATATAAGCTTACCGGTAGCATTGCGGCCCGCTGAGCCCCCCAGTCCAAACGCCCCTTCATTAAGAGCCCCTCCAATGTTTGTGCGAAGCCCCCCCTTCTTTGACTTTTGTATTGGCTGTGGTGCAGCCAACTACTTCTTGGCACTGGTCTGGAGCGAGAGCCTTGTCGACCCTGGATGTTTCGATGAGGTTGGCGATCTGACAGAACAGTCCTGTCAGCTGGCCTTGACCTTCGGCAACTTTAGTCAAGCCGAACTGCCTGGCCAATGTCATGTGAGAGACAATGATTGGTCAAGGTGGCCACTTGCTCCATGGCTGGGTCCTCTATTGTGCCGTTCTTCATCCACTTCTTGTATTCGACAGTTGTCAGGGGTCAGGGTAGCTAGCCGGCCTATATAAGGGGACGTGGCCCCCTTATCCTGACCTGGGTTTTGAAGGGCTAAGCGTTATTATCGTCAACTCAACTACTACCAATATACTGGGCACTGCTTCGCAGCATATAAGTTGTTGTCAAGTGTCCTTCACTGTGGACACTGGTTTACCTCATGGAACCCCCTCCCCTGACAATAGTGGACCTCCAAGCCGTCTGATGGAATCAGTTCAGCGCGACAGTATGGACTTTATTATAGTGACGGTGAGCTATTTTTCATGGACAGGCATTTAAGGTACCTACCTACCTGACTACCTACCTACCTAGGTATACGTAATTCAATCTGCCCGTACTGCGTACCTATACGTGATCTGACATGATGACAGCTTCCTACATGATCCTTGGGCAAGGCACTAACTTCGCCACCGTATACTTCCTGTGAGCCCCTTAATTTGACATCCAACTGTTACAAAGGGGATAGAAATGTCGTTTTTGAAAGATATAATCTTCCAGCCAACTCTAAGAGTTGTGTGTTGCCTAATCCCCCGGCATCCTTGGCGCCCTTGTGTTCCTGTAGGAGAACGCATGTCGAACATTGAAATCGGCACCTCCGCTTCGCACGCCCTATGAAAGACTCTGAATTAGCACTATAATGATGGAATTCTGCTTCAGGTACGTACGCCATTTGTAGCGAAGGAACTTGGGTAGTATCGAGTGTAAAGTGCACAATACTGGCCAATGGGCTGTCTGTTCCTGTAGATTAGGAACGTCGTGAAGAAGCGGCATATCTGCGGCTGGCCCCTGGCAGGAGGATTGGCTAGGTTGTTTTGGTTCTGGGCATCGCAGGCGGCGGCACAGAGACCTGGGTCAAAGTAGGTGTTTGTGAATATCTTGGAACCGATGTAGGTACCGCGTCCGTCTCCGCCTCCGCCCCCTCCAGTGGGAGTGCTGGTAGGTGATGTAGCCGTAGTTGTGCCGGATGAGACATCTCCGGGAGGTGCGTTGACTGTGTTGTTCCCGGTTGGCTCTCCGTCGTAGCCGGGAACAGGTGGAACCGTAATTCTCGTATATCCGTTGGAACCTGCGACGACCACGTGGAAATCGGCTACGTATGCCCCAGTGCTGGTAGCTGTTTCTGTGGTAACATCGCCGCCCCAGAAGACACATTTGATGTTGGTAGTCGAAGGCGGGTCTCGACAACCGCGTGCCGGGGCCACGACAGGATCTCGCTCGAAGTATATGTTGAAGCCCTGACAACCTCGCCAGACGTTGTCGCACTGATCGGCGCAGCCTAGGGTATCGTATGAAGTCACGGTCACGAAACCCAGATATCCATAAGCATCGGCTCTGGTTTGCAAGTTCACAAACGTTCCGTTATACCCAGTAGGAGTCGGTGCTTGGCTTGCAGCTGTGGAGAACGGGGCGTAGGCAAGAAAAGCACTGTCAGTATCCGGAGACGGAACGGGTCCAGCACCAGTAGGATTGGCCTGACAGGCGGTCTGGCGTGCTTCGATACCACCTTGAGTTGTCGTTGGCTCTGTGACCACAGGAAGAGGGCTTTCCGTAGCAGAGTCTGTAGCCTCCGAGAGATTGTACGTCGTTGAGTCTGAAGTGGGCCCGACGGGTATAGATGCCGTGGTTGGGCTTGGGATGGTGAGGATCATCGAGGTGTCGATACCCTGACGACGATCAAGAGGCCCTGCCACCGCAAAAGCCAGCAGGGCTTGGAGAGGTACCACGGTTGACTTCATATTGCCCGACTAATAGATATATCGAGTGTATGTTGTACGAGATGATACAGCAGAGGGAACAATTCATCAGAACGATAGGAATTGGGGAGGTTAGGGTTGGATGTCTGCCGATACTCAGCAGATGCTGGTATATAACAACGCTCGTATCATCTCAGCTTTCTTGGCATAAGAGGCATAAGAGCGTCTTCATCACATTTAGTTCATCCGACATATTATTATATCATTCATCATCACCGTTACCATGGCCTTACTTCACATTCTCCTTAGGCTGGTCGACCAACTGCTTGGCACCAGTCATTCCTACATTTGCTTCAACTCAATCACCCTACTAGCGGCACTAGGAAGCCTGCTATTTTATCACCTAGAGTAGGAATATCTCGTGGCTAGGGCTTTGTGGTGTATGTGATCAAGTTGAGACATCTAACGGCCTTGTGAGCATTCCGCTAGTTGTTGATGTTCCTATATCTGCCAAGGCTTCTGAGTCCTGTGAAGCTTTGCTGTTGCATGAGGCGCGCTCTGATGGTGGTGCGAAGCGAGTCGCGGCTAGAGACGTGACCAATCCAGCCATCACTGACAAGACCAGGATTGCCGGCTCAGCATATACGAAGGACGGGTTCAGGTGAAATAACAGGCATTTTCTTAGCGTTGGCTGCGGATACGATGCTCTAACAAATGTAAGTTTACCATGACGGAACCTTGAGAGCTCAGGTGTAAGCATTGCAGATACCAGGATCTATCTACCTACTGACCCAGGTACTCAGGTGTGATAAATGCTTGCCTCTGAATATCATATGATGCTGGATGCATAAGGGAACTCCAATATGTCCCAGCCAGCTGCCAAGTATTCTAGATTACCTACCACAAAACCAGCAGGGCAACTTATGACAAAGCGTGATGTCATCTCCTTCAGACTCGACAGAGGTAACTCCGCACGTCGATGGACACTGAAGTATTCATTCAGGTACATGCTTCTTTGTTTGCCTGGTGACTTGTGGAGGTTTGTGTGACGGGGTCCCCGGTCCGGCCGGGCTCCACGATCCGGGTCTCCATCTTTCCCGAAATCTCATCCGGAGGTAGCCCTCTCCGGCCGGAACCCGGGTCCTTGCTCAACTTCTCCGCTTCTCCGCGTTTCCGCTTCATCTTAGGCCCTAAGTAGAAGTGATGACTGCCATAGTCTACTTGCTCTCATATTGGGAATATGGGTTTGGGGATGGTAAGGTATCTACCTCCGGCCAGTCACATAAGACGTGACATGTCCGTAGGAGGGCCGATTTCCACGATAGGGCAAGTTAGGTATACAGGTATACAGTCTGTAATCGTTCCACCACTGTCACCTACCTGCCTATGTGCCTAGGTATACAGTGTGTGATGGTTCCCCCCATTGTACTTGTGAACCTGCTTGACATAAAAGACGGGCCACAACTTACACATTGTCATCTTTCTTTCACTCATCCTCAATACCAGAACCATAGGTAGGTCCCAACTCATCGTAAAAAATCCTCCATTGTACAACACAATTGACAGACATCTCACCTCTTCAGCATCCAGACACCTTCCATCAGTCTCGAACGTCGAACAATCAGTCCGAGATGGCCAAGTCCAAGAGAAAGAAGTGTCTCTCCGAGAAGAGCAAGAAGCGCTTCGAGAAGAAGCGTCCCGAGAAGGAGGCCAAGAGGAAGAAGAAGGCGCAGGAGCAATTGAAGCGCTTTTAGAAGAAGCGCTTCGAGACGATGGAGCTGCTGAAGGAGAAGAAGCGCTATTCTCGAACAAGAGCAACGCGTGGAGAGTTATTCAACGCTCTCCCGGAAGACATTCGCGCAAAGATCTTTGCCTTGGTGGTGGTATCGCCGGTCAAATGGGAGGCGAAACACAAAAGAGGTTGCGAACTAGGTACCTGGTCCATTTTCCCGGGCAGTATGCAGCCTGCCATCGCCCGAGGCCTGCTTGGCAAAGTGTTCAAGGGCATCCTCCCATTCTACAGCTTTTTTGCAAGCCGGTGGGCACCGAATCCCGATCCACGACCAGTCCAAGACATAGCAATCTCGGCAATTCACAGCTTGCCGTGCCTTTGCGCAAGAAGGAACAATCTGCAACCTCTTCTCGTGTGCCACAAATGGTACGCCGAGGCAGCATTCGTATTTTACTCGCAAAATACTTTTGCCTTCGCTGATCCTAACGAGGTGAGTGTATAAATCGATTACAAGAATAATTTCTTGCTACCTTTCTTTGCGTAATGGGTTGCTGACTGTCAACCATAGTGTTCCCGCTTTCTTGCCCGCCTACGCCCTGAATGGAAGCAAGCCATCTCCAGTATCAGCCTGTTTTCTCTCCAGGAAATCAGTGTTGAGAACAACGAACTTCCGTGGCATCCACTGGTCACCGCCGAGGATGAGTTATATGATCTGCCTATGAAGGTCCGACATCGTGGAGGATTCGGCGAAACATGGCAGCTCCTCCGCAAGCTGCCGAACTTGAGTTATCTGGAGCTCGACGCTCGCTACCTCACACGCCTAAGACTCGTCCGGATCCTCAGAGGTGGCCCGTTGCGTAATTTGCGAACCCTTCAGTTCACGATGACGTCCCCCCTCGTAACTACCAATCTGACGCAAGTCTTCGTTTGGCCTCGGCAGGCCCTCCGCATTCCTATCATCGACGACGATCATCTCATTAAGGATATCACAAGGTGGATCATGGGTCGACAGCCCGGATCGAACAAGTACCTACATACCGATCGAATCTTAGTGGACGAGGAAGTCCGAAGGTACAAGATCCGCCTATACCTCGCACGCCTCTGGTGAGGTCGACGATGAGTGGGCACGGGATATCTCCTGGTAATGCGTATTGGTGGCGAAGATTTCAATCGTACTTGCATTCTCATTTCGAGACCTCGCTGAATTCTCATCCGCGTGTATTTTACCCGGTAACTCAACCAAAGAGATAGGATGGAATCCAATACAATGAAATTCCCTCCTCAACACCTGTTTTTGTCCAGCTGCATATTCTATTAGATCATTGACATTACTGCTCGAATAGGTGTACTTGCTGAGAATTTCGTGCCTAGGTCTGTCTCCTCTCCTCCTGTTCTATCCGGACTATTCGTGCCGTGTCTCACACCACCGTAACCGCACATAGCCACTTTCACAATCACATTCCTGGAAGCCTTCCCAAGATCCGTACTTACGTATATGTAAATCAAGTAAGAAAGTTTTGTAATGTTCAACCTTCACAGCTGATTGATATAGGTCTTGTTTGTATCGAGCATCAGTTCGAGACATGCGACAGGTTTGAAAGTAGTGGTTAACGTAGACCGGGAAGACTTCTACGCAGCTTGGTAGGTATTTGAAGACGAATTCTATACATATTTGCCGTATCTGAAAACAAGTAATCGAACGTCGTAAAAGGATGGAATATGGCTCTTCTAGTAGCATGTGCGCATACGCTGTGAATTTCTGATCAGTGTAGTATCTAGTTAGCTTAGGTGGTAAGTACGGCACGAATAGTATGTATAGACCATACGGCATGGTTGGCATAGGTACCTGGGTAGGTTTGTAAGCTCGAACGAGAACAGGCACTTCAATACTCTGGGAGACTGTAGACATTGAACAAGCGGGCGAAACTCTCGGGAGCAGGATTGTCAGAGCCACTGGAAATACAACTGCAGCTCCCGATATCTTATGGATAACTACCTAGAGGTAGGCAGATACCTTACTTTGATCATACACCAGAAATGACATGATCAGACCTGTATGCGACCACTTCCATCACAGGGTAACGCATACTCGTACGAATTGGCAGTGCTATTGATGATGATCGAGGCGTGCTACCATGTATGACTATATGAATATGCGATCTGACCATGTACTGTAACTTTGAATCCTGATACCCAGCTCCAGCTCCACATGCCCCTCTAAGCAGCCGTCGTAGGAGGAATTGTCGTAGCAGTGGCAACGTCACTCCGGCCCAGGGACTGGGCGAAAGGCGACGCCTTACGCATAGATGGTCCCTTGAAGTAGACGACAAATGTCGCAGCCACGAAGAGCAGGCTTACAGCGGCGAGCACGGTATTGGCGACCTGAAGACCGTACTCAAAGCCGAAAGCATTGTAATACGGGGCTGCGGCCCACGTCAACAAGCCGGCCATGAAATCGCGAGCAAAGCCGTTGCCGCCGGTGGCAGACGCTGAATAGGGGCCGTAGGCAGCTACCATGTAGTCGATCGTAGTCATGTAAATGGTATAGTTGGCAACGCCGATGAATATGCAGCCGATCATCGGCCCAATCCAGTGTACCGTGGGAGTGCTCGTCCAGGCAAAGATCAGTAACCCAATAGGAAGACACGGAGCGGTGTATAATAACCACCACAGTCGTGACTCGTATTGAGCATGTTCGCTCAGCGGGTTACTTTCTCTAAGCTTTCGATTTCGCCGGATGACAGGAATGAATAGCAGGAATGCCAGAACGTACGCTATGCCGATTGGTATGAAAGCCTGGAAACGAAGTTAGCAGCGACTCTCTTGTCGTTCCAACACCAAGACTTACAAGTCCTATCTGAATGTTGGAAAATCCCCACAGCCCGAAAACACGCCCGAAAGACTGTATCTGCATGAAGATCAAGGCATCGCTAAAGCCAGAGAGGGTTGACAACACCGACACTATCATCTCCTTGACGAACATCTGGAAAGGGCGAGTCCATAGAGACCAGAGCTCCTTGGGAACAAGATACTCCTTTATCGTCTTTGTCTCGATGGGTCCGTAGATGTTGATCTTCTCGCGGGTTTCCCTGAATCTAGATTGTCGAACCCTTCTGGCGTGCCTGTCAACCAGAACGATGGACCGCGTTTCAGGGACCAAGAGCAAGTGTAGCAGCTGGACAAAACATCCGACGATGAGCTGAATCCAGATGGTCCACATCCAATCGCAATATTCTTCAACGAATCCCCCAATTATAGGTCCAATGATGGAACCCCCTACAGAAGAGAGAACGATGAAGGCGAGGGGGTATTCCTGTTGGTCTGACCCGAACATGTCTGCGACAACTCCCAACGTGACACTGCCACCGGCTGAGAAGAGACCACCAAGGCCACGCCCGATTATGATGGAAGGGAAATGCCGATTGAACCTCGCGAAGCCGACAGGGAGGCAGCAGACATTAACGAGGAAGAGTGATGTCTGGAGGACGGGCTTCCTGCCAAACTCTTCCGACCACGGTGCCCAGCTAAGGGAATGTCAGTATCCAGACTCTCCTTCACAGGGGGGGTGATCGTACAGTTCGCAGCCAAAAGCGTACATGATGAGAAAAACCGCAGCCCCGCTGACTGCTGCTTGTGGGGTGACACCGAGGTCCCTGACGATCCCATTCTGACCGTTCGCGTAAAGAGAGGTATTCAAATTCACTACATCGACCGAGGTTAGGGATTGTCACCCACAGAGTCTCGAAAAGCAATACAGTTACATGACTTATCTACAAATCCATCTCGGCAGTGAGAACATTGATAGGTACAGGGACAGAGGAGTTAGCGGAAGACATAAACTCTGAAGGATGCGTACTAGAAGTTTGGACGAGAAAGATGATTGTCAGAGTCATCCACTTCTTCCAGACAGGGAATGCAAAAGCAAGGGCTTCTGGGCAGTCGGCCTCGGTGATTATATTGATCTCTCTCGCGTCTTGTATCAATATTGCTTCATCGTGCGAGGTCGTGTGTTTAGGCACACTGTCCTGAGACGTTGAAGAGACTGCCGATGTCGTCTTCTCAGTCTTGTTGTCATCGACTGGGGAAGAGGACAGAGGGGTCACCTCTGGGTGGACGTCTGTGGTTGTCATCATGGTGTCGTTTGAGAGGAAGGTCAACTTGTAGAAGGGTGATTGCAGATCTTGACTTATAGGTGGATGATTGTTGAGGGTGGATGTAGAAGAGTGGATGTAGAAGAGTGATTGTAGAAGAGTGATTGCAGAAGAGTGGTTGTAGAAAAGTAATTTAAAAGGGTTGGACCATGGAGTAGAACAGATTGATGTAGGAGACCAGGTGTTTCCATGACAGGAAAAGAATGGGGAAGGCTGGGTTTATAACCACGTCGCGGCCTCTGACTCCCTTCTGCTCCCTCTCGCTCTCGTCGTATGGAGAAGGACCTCTTCCCATTTAGGGTTTACTGTTTGGTATCATCAGTAGAAGACAAGAGCACGCTTTCCAAGGACCCGGCCCGGTTCTGTCCACCTGACCATGGTCGCGTGAGTACGATATAACCTACACACACACCCATGGACATCGTCTCTTGTCCCTTCGGGAACGTTACAAGAGGTCAAAGTGGTCGACCAACAAGTATTCCAGTATGGTGTTCACTCGACACATAGCATGGTGAGATGGTAAGGTAGTACAACCTTCTGTTGCTGTCACCGCGGACATCAGTCGCGGGGAAGTGCTCGGTGGCTTAGTTGAGTTTAAACTCTAACAGGAGTTGGCAAGTTGACCGGACCGTCGCAGAGGTAAATGTGAAATCATGGCCCGGACACCAAGGAGGCAGGCTCTTCTGCGTACCTACGAAATTTAGATGGATTTGATTATATATAGTAAGTACTATGTAGCCTTAATCTGACGAAGCAAGCCTCACATGAGAACTAGTTTATTAAATTGGTGACATGAAGGGTGATAGAGAGACAGCTAGGAGATAATACCAGACGATTCAAAGATATGTCAACGAGTTTAAGCTCGATTCCTACCAGCGCCATCTCATTGGCACACCTTTCTCTTGAGGCATTAGCGGTAGTGATCACCGGACCATATGTGAGACTACCTGACGCTTTAGACTCGAACCCAAAGCACATCAAGCTGTGATTGCGATGTGTGCGAGTGTGGAAGTTAGAGTGTGGATGGACGAGAAGAGCGAGAAGAGTCAAGAAACCCCGTGGGGAAGAAGCGTAACGTTTGGGGTACCTAGGTAGATCTGCATAAGATCCGATCTATCTCGAGATTGCATAAGCTACAATCCATGCTTATAACCGGCCGATTATTCCTCCACACTGAGGTTAGCCGAACCTGACACCGCCACTGCGCCACTACTAGCCTCATCAGATAAGCTGATGGGCCTGTTATCACTTTGAAGTACGAAGTACCTAGTACTACTCAATTTTTAATCCGTCCCCATGCAACAAACGTCAACAACTCATCAACCATTGCCGCCTTGGTTTAGCAACAGCAATGCCACCCCAAATAAAACAGGACCTGAACCGCTCAGGCTGGGAGTCGACGGACTTCCCGTCGGTATGCGAAAATTGCCTGCCGCCTAACCCGTACGTCAAGATGCTGAAGGAGGACCACGGCGCCGAATGCAAGATCTGCACGCGACCCTACACCGTCTTCTCCTGGGCCGCCGACCGCGCCCACGGCCGCAAGAAGCGCACCAACGTCTGTCTCACATGCGCCCGTATGAAGAACTGCTGCCAGTGCTGCATGCTGGACCTGCAGTTCGGCCTGCCCATCCAGCTTCGTGACGCCGCCCTCAAGATGGTCGCCCCCGGCCCCCAGAGCGAGGTCAACCGCGAATACTTTGCCCAGAACAATGAGAAGGCGCTCGAGGATGGAAGGGGCACCGAGGAGTACGAGAAGACTGACGAGAAAGCTCGGGAGCTTCTGCGACGGCTCGCGAACAGCAAACCGTACTTCAGAAAGGGACGGGCGATCGAGGACGGAAGCGCCACCGAGTCAAGGCCCAGCGGCGGCTCGCAAGGTGGTAGGCCAGAAGTAGGAGCTGGCGTCGGTGGACCAGGCCCTATACGAACACGCGACTCGAGAGCAGCAGCTACGGCGGGAGCAGGCACAAGAACGACAAGAGGAGGCAGACCGTTCCCAAGCGCGGCACAATTACCACCCGGTCCCAAGGACTGGATACCCCCTTCCGACAAGTCGATCATGAGCCTGTTCGTGACAGGCGTCGAGGACGACCTACCCGAGTTCAAGATCCGCGATTTCTTCAAGGAACATGGTAAGATTAAGTCGCTGATCTGCAGCCACATGTCACACTGCGCGTTCATAAACTACGAGACGAGAGAGGCTGCTGAGAGGGCGGCGGAGGCTTGCCAGGGACGGGCAGTGATTGCGGGGTGCCCGCTACGAGTGAGGTGGTCGTTGCCTAAGGCGATCGGAACGATGAACAAGGAAGAGAGGACGGCGATGGCTAGGGATGGACGCTCGGCGTTTCCAAATCAGCGACGACAGGGCGGCACCAAGGCAATCGAAGCAGGGCCGGGTCAAGAGGGTGACGGACAAGCTGGATCACAACAAGATCCCGAGAACATGTCACTTCTCGCAGCGCCACCGGGAGCAGCAGATGTCAATTACGCCAGTTTGGCAGGAGACTAGAGCAGGAGGGATATCACATTGCATGGATGGCGTTCAGGCATGATTCCAAAACTGGTTTCGGCGAAAGGATATCATTTGTATGCATAGTCGCCTAAAACTGGCTATGCAGTTTGTTGATACACGCGGGTACCATGATATAACACAATATCTCGTAGACTTGGTCTTCTCAGTCCATGTCACCTGTCAGCACACGTCTTCCCGTCAATCTTGACTATCTTGCCACTTGGGAACTTGACGGTATCATTGTCGCCGCGTTCTATGTCTTCGTGTATTCGTAGCTCTACACCTATGATCAGGGAGGGTGTCACTCTAGAACTGTAGTTTCAACGTACTATAAACCTCTCCATCCTTCTTCCCTTGTACTATGTTCTGCCGTAATATCGCAGCAACTTCCTTGGCATGTTTGATGGCGCTCGGTACTTCGGGGTTCGTAGGCTCTAATGAGGCATTGGCACGAAAACCCTCTCGTATCGAAGTTCGCGCAGCGCTTAATACTCGTTCATCACCTAAGAATGGAATTAACTTGGAATTGTCAATATAGCGATACGTCAAAGTATTCTTATTGCAAACCTTGGAAAGCTACACGCACTGCTCGGAGCAGGCTTCTATAAGCAGGCAGAGCCATAGTCATCCTAGAAGACTAGAGAATTAAGGTTTGAAACAGGCGTTCAGGTCAGGATATTACCGTAGGGAATAGGTATTTGCAGTAGTAAAATCAATGATATAGGGCAATACGAATTTCCAAATGCTTGTGGTGCTTAATATTTCACATTGTATTCACGTTGGTGATCGCAAAATTTGGGTGTGGCTTGACATTGAAGTTCCAGCCGCGTTGTGGCTGATGCTATAGTACTTATATACAGTATGTACATGCCCGTGGATGCACGTATGCACAGTAGGGTGCGAAAGTTGACTATACGTATAGTGTATAATACGGTATTATACATGTATAATACCGTATAGTCAAATACTATACGTATGGACGGAACCGGCGAAACCTTTCGGCCCCATTTATACCCACCTTATCGGAATTATCAGCTTACCGAATAATCCTACTGTACCCCACTTCTTTCTATTCTACCAAAGGTACCTAGGTACTTTAGGCTGCCTAGATTTTATTATGAGAAATACTATTTCAATAGTACTGAAATTCAATAGTACCCCACCTTTCGGAATGCCGTTTTTTGATTGGCCTCCCGCCGGTCCGATTCAATTCTAGCATGCTTTCACTTCAACCTGAATAACTTCGTCAATTCGCCATTTGACCGTCTGAAACATATATCATTTGGAAGCCCTCAATTAGGCGATTCGAATGAATCATGTTGCAGCCTCATAGCTATTCTGTACGCCTGTTGCGATGCATTTGAAGTGGAACTCTCAAGATCATGGGTGTCAGTGTCACATGATCAGAGCATCTAATATCCGGGCAGCCATATTAGATCCAAGTCCATCGGCTCAAGAGATTTCAAGCTCGAATAGCCAGCCAAAAGCCCCTTCGTCGAGCTCAAAATACATACTGGCTTGAAGCTCTTAACTTGGAGATTCTAGACATATCAGTTACATGTGTAGTAGCTTAATGTACGGTCCTGAATCAAAGCAGGAGTCTAACACTAGGTTGAAGTTTTCAGACCTTTGACTAGGCTATCGGGTCACATGACACTCGGACAGCTAGTATTACTGCATTCTTGATTCAACTTGATCGCGTTTAACGAAAAGAGAAGCTATGATAATGCAACCTGGTCCATTCAAATTGTCTAATTGAGAGCTTCCAAAGAATATAGGTTTCATGCAGAGAAATGGCTATTTGATGAAGTTATTCAGGTTGACATGTGTGATGGCGAAAATGCATCGGATCAAGTCCGGACCTGCGGCTCCCACTAATCAATGAAGGGAAATTTGAAATGTGGGGTACTATTGAAATCCAGTACTATTGAAATAGTATTTCTCTTTATTATATGGCTTACATGTAATAAGCTTTAAGTATAAGTTTTCATGTATATAAAACCTTGCTTATGTGTTAATACAAGCTATTTAACAATGAGGTATTTTATTGTTATTATGGATTTTGCAAGGCGTAGTACTGGCAGCTAATGATATATCTGTGGATAGCCTTAATCATGGCAGCGACAACGAGGTAAGTAATTACCTCGATATTAAAGGTCACAGGTTAATCAATGCGATGATTTGATTCAATGATTGGAGCCAAAAAAGGTTGAATTTAATAATGACGATAAAAAATCGCGTTGTTTTTAACCCCACTATACCAATATACTGGTATTATACCTAGCTTATATGGGTATAGTAGGTATTATACCTCCTGTATAGTATTATACGGTATAGTCGTCAACTATACGGTATACTTTCGTTGCCTAATGCACAGTGCTTTAGTACCAAAGATGTCCAAGATACTTAGGTACTTGTATCTTGAATCTTCTCAGTCTCCATACCTCAGGTACAAAGTACCTATGGTGAAAAAAAAAATTGGTTAACCCCCACACTGCAGCTCTTCCCGACAAAATCACGACAACTCGCGGTTTTCTACTTTAATACTGACAATGGCTGCAGCAACCGCAATTGCACGGCCTCTACCGGCCCTTCCTGAGGGCTGGTCAGCAGAGAAAGATTTCAAGCTGATTAACTTCATCACTGCCTCAACTCAGCGAACTATTGAGCCTGTCGGCCCTCACTTCCTTGCTCATGCTCGCCGCGCTCGCCACAAGCGTACCTTTTCCGAAGATGACCGTATTCAGGCCCAAGAGAGCGCCAAGAAGACTGAGAAGGACGATGAAAGCGATGTCAGCGAACCCGAGGATCCCATGATGCTCCAGCGAGAGGCCAAAGATTGGAAGGTAAGAAGACTCAATTATATTTTGATGATACTCGAGTACCCACCGTTCGACTCAGCTGACATTTTCATCCGCAGTCGCAAGACCACTACCAAGTCCTCGGGCTATCCAAGTACAGATGGAAGGCAACCGAAGACCAGATCAAGCGAGCCCACCGCAAGAAGGTCCTGAAGCATCATCCGGACAAGAAGGCCGCCCAGGGCAGCACCGAGGACGATAATTTCTTCAAGTGCATTCAGAAAGCTACCGAGGTCCTCCTCGACCCTGTTAGGCGTCGCCAATTCGACTCTGTCGATGAGAAGGCCGATGTCGACCCACCCTCCAAGCGAGACTTTACCAAAGGCGGCTTCTACAAGCTCTGGGGCCGTCTCTTTAAGTCCGAGGCGCGCTTCTCCAAGCAGCAGCCGGTACCGACTTTTGGCGACGAGAACTCGACCAAAGAAGAAGTCGACGCCTTCTACAACTTCTGGTACAACTTTGATTCCTGGCGATCCTTCGAATATCTCGACGAGGACGTACCCGATGACAACGAGAACCGCGACCAGAAGCGGCACATGGAGCGTAAGAATGCCAACGCCCGCAAGAAGAAGAAGGCCGAAGACAATGCACGCCTACGCAAGCTACTCGATGACTGCTCTGCCGCCGATGAGCGCATCAAGCGCTTCCGTCAGGAGGCAAATGCCGCCAAGAATAAGAAGCGCCTCGACAAGGAAGCCGCCGAGAAGAAGGCCAAGGAGGACGCTCGTTTGAAGAAGGAAGCCGAGGAAAAGGCCGCCAAGGAGGCCGAAGATAAAGCCAAGGCTGAGCGCGAAGCCAACAAGAAGGCCAAGGAAGCGGCCAAGACCACCGTCAAGAAGAACAAGCGTGTGCTCCGCGGCTCCGTTAAGGATGCAAATTATTTCGCCTCCGGTGATGCTTCCGCTGCCCAGATCGACGCAGTGCTCAATGATGTCGAGCTTATCCAGGGCAAGATCGATCCTGATGAGATTGCCGCCTTGGCTGGTAAGCTGAGCGGGCTCAAGGTCGCGGACGAGATCAAGGGCGTATGGACCGAGGAGGTCAAGAGGCTGGTCGCTGCCGGTAAGCTCAAGGGTGGTGAGGCCAAAGCGTTGGCTTAGGAGATGACTTCGGCAATGTCGTTGGCGCTCGGTGCTTGGTCCTTGGACTTTGATCGGAGACAGCAGATTACGAACTATAAGCAAGACCGACAGGCCGTAGACGTAAAGTTGAGCCGTCCACATCCCCTGGTAGCTCTAAATCAAGTATTATACGAATCTCGCGCCTCATCTACTATACCTTACGTGATGTTCTTTTGTTTCAAGATGACCAGTAGCCATCTGCCTCACTCGCCTGCCATTGATTCGTGCAATATCGCGAAATCCTTTGTCCCCTCTTCTCACCTGTTCCCTTATCCCTCCCCTATTCCCCGTATCTCCCCGTTACAGACGACACAGCATATTGGAGTGGACCTTTTTTTGGATTTTTTATTTACTACTGAGCCACCTACCACCATCAGCCCGGCGCGTATGCTGCCCTTGAGCTATGGACCACATCCTTATCCGGGCCACTACCTTCTCCGACGCCTATGCTGTCCTTGAGCTATGCCCTATTCCCCATATCTCTCCCCTATGCCCCCTTTCCTCCCTATTCCCCCTTTCCTCTCTATACCCCCTTTCCACCCTATTCCCCCATGCCTTTTCCCTTTTTTTTGGTGGGTTTTTTTTTCTCTTTTGCTTTGTCGAGTCGGTGGACCTAAGAGTAATGCCAAGTTCAACCGAGCGTGAGAATCGTCCTAGGTGGTGATGGTCTGATCTTCAACTTTGGCTCGTCGAGGTTCGCAGAACAGTAGGAGAAGTGAGAAGGCCTCGCCACGAGGTCATGCAGACAGTCCATGGCCACGGAATCGCTTAACTTATGATGTGCGGATATGTTATACCGGTTCGGTCCGAGCTCTGGTCCGTACCAGGCGTAATGGAACCTTGTCGTGAAACGGTTGCTGCGACCGGCCTCCCTCTCTAGCAGAGATACCGGATCGGGATCTTGGCCAGTCGCCAGGACCTCCTGCAAGGCCTTCTGCAGTGCTCTATTTTCGGTTGCGTTAACCTCTTTGCAGGTAGTGGTGAATTCTCCTCGAGCTGCCTCGTCATCACGATCCGATAGCTTGCAGAGGTAGGTGTATGTGTCAACTTGCTCCCAAGTTGGGATACCCAAGATCGCCTTAATCGTATCAAAGTCTGGTTCTCGCGCGCAAGTTACCGTAAGCTTTGACAGCGGAGCGCGATCATTCTTGGAACGGCTTCGGATTTCACTGAAAAGCTCATGGGCCGCCTTGAACGTCATCCTAGGGCCCCTATGGGTATCCGTATCTATGTGAAAGTAGATTCGCAGGTCTCGTAGCTTCGGCCAACCGACCAGGTCATCTAAATCCCAGAATGAGATGACGCGAGTCTCGCACAGGTCTACAGCCAGTTCCTCCAGGTTGGGGCAGGCTTCTTGAATAACTCTGATGCCATGGTTGGAGTATTCGTCGTACCCCCTAAAGGACACGGCCTTGCCCTCTGCCCGTTCATGCCAGTACCCATACTCATTGTGGAGATGCAGTGTATGGAGCTTGGGTCCGTGCCTCGCGATGCTTTCCCAGTTCACTGACATCATGTTGCTGATCTTGATGCTCTCTAGGAGGACTGGGAGGATGTTAAGGAACTTGTCCAGGTCTGTTCCACTCCAGTTGTGGTCGACCCGGAGCTCCCTGAGAGCGGCGAACTTGCTGGCGAACTGGGGCTCCAAAAGTTTGGGCAAATGCGGGATGTAAGCTCGAGTCATCTGCGACCAGTCAAAGTTGGTAGCCCAGAAATCCTGCTCGCGGCCGTTGATCGGATAGTTTTCGGTGTACGGCAAGACTCCTTTTTTGTCTTCGTCATCGCTTCCGAACGGATAATGCGAGACCTCAAGAGTTTTGAGTACCGGTAATTGGTCGCCATATAGGAACCCAATCCCACAGTACTCCTTCGGAAGATTGGGGGTCTGGTTGGGATGGAAGAGCATGTGGTGGTGCTCGATGTAAAGCTTTAGGCAACGCAGGTTGGGACAAGTGAGGATGACTTGTTTCAGGTGCCCTGTGACGGAAAGACATTCCTCCACGGAATTAAAATGACCAGACACGCTCAACGAGTATAGGCTCGTATTGCCTATGAGTGTGTCAAATGACATCAGAGAACTGTTGCTACGGGGCGTCCATCTTCTCACGTGTGGCCATCCGCTCACGTGCAGACGAACCCGAGGTCCGATTGCTTCGAGTAGATGAGCATGAAGAGCATCATAGTCGACATGGAGATCTCGCAATCCTGACATAAGTTTTAGCATGGGTGGCAAGAGATTCTGAAGAGTCCTCGGGTTCGAATGTTCATCAGTCGACTGTTCATCAGTCACAGGGACTCGGATGCTCTGGATAGCCTTCCAGAGATTCTTCCCGTAGAGATCGTCGAGCTTCGACTGTATATTCTTGGCGTCGAAAACACAATGCTTCCACATGCTATACGTCCCGTGGCAAAAAAAGTTCTTGTTGACTAGCAAGACGGATTTCATGCGTCCAGGGCTGGTCTCGCAGACCAGGTCCAATATCTTCTGGAGGACCTGGTTCGGAATAACTTGCATTGAAGCCATTTTGATGTCTGGAAGGGCAGAGGAAGATTGACCGTATTTCTGTGTGGTGCTAGAAGATGTCTTAATATCCTCGAACGTAACGAGAATGAAAGGTAGGAGTTCGGCTCCTTTGGATGATACGTGAAGGATAGGGGAAAACAAAGATGTTGATGTAGGATACCAGTGAGGTCGAGTATAGGACTCTATGATAGGTGATCAGACTATTCTTGGTTGCAAGAAAGAAGATGGGTTGGTAATGTTGAGTTGACAGGTATGTAGGTGACTGGATGAAGTTTTTTGATGAAGGTCACGAAGTTGTGTGTTCTTGGTCTCGTGAAAAACGCATCTGCCTTTATACACTTCTGTAATGGTACATACTCCAGGTGGTAGCTACCTGAAGAATCATTCTCGTCATCCCGTTCCAATTCACCCCACGATGAGGTCCGCAAATGTCTGTGCTTGATGAAGGTGGGTTATCATATGTACCCGCCATACTGGAGAGGAAGTGCCCAGAAACATGGAAGGAGGTTGATCGAGAGGCCTAAGATCTGGAGGGCTACCGCCTCACTTCAGCAAACGTCTTTGTCGACATCTTGTTAGTAATAGAGGCAAGGCCATATACTGTATACATGATACCCTCCTAAATACTGCAGATTCGGTACTTACCACCTACATAGAAAGAGCTTGGTTAACAGGCCTTAACTCGGGAAGGCTGCCGTCTTACTTGGGCATATGTCCATCTCGGCATGTAAGTTAACACTGTATTTGTGGAATATATACGTACCAGCCTACCGATCCGAGGCAGGTACCTTAGGTACCTATACAGTCTTACACACAATGAACTCGCCTGGGATCAGGAAAGCTGCCTCCTCGTTTGTTTTCAGTCTGGGAACATCATTTTTTGACTGAGAAGTACAGCTCCTCATTGAGCAGACTCGAAGTACAAACAACAGAGTCATTCAAAGCCCTCAGTAAGCGGATATGAGGGAAATTAATGTAGGAAGTGATTTCGAGACATAGGTTAACTGCTACCTAGGTGAGTATCTGAGTGGTTGGTAGGTAGGTAGTTATGGCATTAACCTACTGACCTGGTCACAGAATTCAGGCATACAGACCGCACTCTTCATGCTTCATAGGTTGAGGTGCTCGTGAAACATCTCAGGGTATCGAGAACCCGCAACATTGACCTCGTCAATCTTTCTCTGAAGAACAGCCAATTCCTCCTCCGTAAGCGTCACGGATTTGCAGTTCTCCCTGACCCTGGAAGCCTTGATGGCGCCAGGAATTGGGAGCACGCCCTGCTGCTTGACCCAGGCGATGGCTACCTGAGGGCTCGTGCAACCTTTCTTCTCGGCGATCTCGGCAACAAAATCTGCCAGCTTTACATTCTGCTCGAAGTTCCCTTTCTGGAAGCGAGGGTAGATCTGGCGGTAGTCGTCCTTGGCGAGATCTTCGTACTTCTTGAGCTCGCCGGTCAGCCAGCCACGGTCAAGCGGGCTGTAGCCGACAACGGGAATGCCAAGCTCGCGACAGGTGTCCACGACCCCGCCCTTCTCGAGAATGTACGGCGAGAACAAGCTTAGCTCGGCCTCAACTGCTGCAACGGGGTGCACAGCGTGCGCGCGGCGAATCGTCTGCGCGTTCACCTCGCTGAGGCCGTACGAACCGATCTCACCCTCCTTGATCAGCTCGGCGAGAGCAGCAACGGTAGTCTCGATCGGGACCTTGGGATCGACACGCGCGCACTCGAAGAGGTCGATGCTCTTCTTTCCGTCAAGCTCCTTCTTAGCCCATGCAACAGCCTTGCGAATGCCTTCACGGCTGCAGTCCGGCCCCGTAGGAATTTCGTATGCCCCCTTCAAACTGAAGAAGACCTTAGGGGCATCATCGGGGTGCAAGGTGAAATAGTGCTTGAGAAGCTGGAGAGAGTTGGCTTCAGGAGGGCCGTATAAGGTGCCCTGGAGAATCAATGAGTACACGATCAGATTATTCTGCTTCCCAGGAGAAGCATGATAATTACCCCATTCCAAAAGTTGGCACCGCCGTCCAGAGCAGTTTTCATCGCCTCCACAGCTTCATCGTAAGGAGCGCGCCTCACGGTTAATCCTGTTGTTACCATCAGTTACGGTTCCCCCGACGATTTAAAGATAGGCTTCCTGCGACGTCGCTGATAGGAAAACATACCCATCAAGCCGTAACCGATAGAGCCCACGGGCTTTCCCGCGATGGAAGTGACAGGGGCAGGCATTTCGACGTTATGTTTGAATCTCTCGGTCTTGTGATCTGGGAGATCTATGGCAGATGCTGGGAAAGGATCGACTTTTAAATGAATGAAATGATCCTCTCATTCGTCGATGCTATACCTACATTCAAATTAGGTAGTCTCCACAGGTGCATGATTCATTATAGAGCCAGCTGAATAGAACGCTGGAGATAAGGGCTTCCAAGAAGTTGGAGATCCGAATTCGCCTACAACTTGCTCAGTGAGAGTGATTTCGACCCCGGGCATCCCAGTGTCGGATATATGACGCTGACCTGCGAATTCAATCCATGCCGCGAAACACCGGCTGCTTGTTCGCTAGCAGCGAGGATGACATGACATGTCTAACTTCATGTCCAAGTTAGTAGGCAATAGTTATTGCCTAAGTTTGAATAATCATATTGCCGTGATGGGTCCGGCCTTAGAACTTGGTAGCTTGCTGTACTAAACGATCTAAAAATCTTAATAGCGGTATTTCCGTGGGATCATGCATCATGGATCTAGTTATCGGAGGTATCATCTCACTTGCTCTCCTATATCCGTCGGACATGCATCACAGTTGATTTGCTAAATGCGGCGCTCGTACTTCGTAGTCTCGTATCTCTTTTGCTACCGCCATTTTTCGACAACTTTAGCTTGCGCTAGGCCCTCTTTTTTGAAAATTCTTGCTTTAGGATTAGTTCACAGCTTTTAAGCTTTCCGGGGAAGAAGATCATTTCGTGTTTGAACCAATTATATAGCAGTGATCTGCAAGAGAGTGGGCCTAGCGCAAGCTAAAGTTGTCGAAAAATGGCGGTACCACATATGGTGCGTGTTATGGCCAGATCCAGATTTTTCCACTTCGTCCGGATAGATCCGCGTTCCAGAGTCATTTCCAGAGCCGACGTTCCCATATTCCTCTTATTCAATATGATGACGGACAGAGCTCTATATGCAACTACCCGCATCTGTGCATAAAGAAAAATATTCTTCGTCGGGGCTCGTCGCCTGCTCGAATCAATTATGCAGCTAGCGGTCGATAGTGGCTGAGTGGATAGTAGGGTAAACAGTAAATATCATTCAGTTACGGAGGTGCGCATCAAAAGTTCGGACCATAGGGGTACATGGTGTCAGGTGGCCATGTGACTCCCGCCACCTGGCCCGTGCCACTTGTGCCCCATTGCTTAGAGCTGGTAGGTTACTGCCAGCTGGTACTTGCAACTGGCAGACACTACGTACTGGTGGGGCTCACACCCCTATGGTCTGAACTTTTGATGCGCACCTCCGTACATAGAAATTCACTCTCACGCAGCAACTACCTCGCGCTCTCTGACGCGCCGCATCAACTCTCTCAACGCAGGCATTGGTTTCCCTTCGGCCTCGCCGTAGGAAATGCAAACCTCCAAATGCTCCCTGCCCTGAACCTTCAGCTTTTTGCCATGATGGTAGCAGTTGAACGCTTGCAGATCGAGCGGAAGCATGTTCTTCTCCCATGCTACCAGCGACGCCGCGAATCCAGTTCTGGTCGTCATGTGAGCCGCCTGCTGACCCGGCTCGCCGTGGATGCTGAGCTCCTGTATCTCCTTCACCGACGCGACTACGAGGGTCCACAGCTCTCCTTCGATGTCGATGTCCTGAAACTTCGGCCAGCCAAGCAACTCGCAAGCCGGAAAGATTGGGAACTTTGGGTTGATTCCGATGGCGTATTCAGAAACTGACTTGACGGCGCAGCGCGAGACTCCGCTAGCGTTGTAGATCTTCGCAAACTCATCTGCAACGGCAGGGGAGGTATCCTCAACGGTGAAGCCGCTGCCCATCTTATCAGTGTAGGCGAAGTCGGCCTTTTTGATCAGGTCGGGATCCGCTGGTGCGTGCGGCGGCAGCTTAAGGTCCTTGGCCGCGTAGACATGAATGTCAAGGTGGCCGTTGATCACCTGCTCCTCCGCGAATCCCGAGGTGGCGAGAAACAGAGAGTATATCGATAAAGATGCAGCCAAGTACCACCTTGGTGTTCGTGTGGCGCGCCGCCTCCCCTATAGTCTTCATCAGACTCAGCCCTGTCTCGTTCCGCAAAGAAGCGCCATCGACCGTGATGACAATGAAGTCGTAGCTCGCCCCAATCATCTTTGACGGGTCTGTGATGTAAGTGTAATCCTTGTACTCCTTTAACTGGTTGTCGTCGTAGCAATAAAGGATCTGAGGACGGTTCAATGCGTCCGAGCGGTGCGGGCGGATGAGGAACGTCACATCGGCTCCGGCGAGACCAAGATGATAGCCGGTGATGATCCCCATGGCCCCGGCGCCAACCACAAGAATCCGGGGTCTAGAATGGTCGCTCATTTTCGTGACGTGGAATTCTCAATGATGAGTCGAAAGCATATCCTCAATATAGTCTTCAAGATTACATCTTCGGCTTTGATCGTCTTATTTAAGTCAGCACCGCTCAAACGATGCTTACATATCATTTCCTCGAAACATCCCGCTTCGGCGACTTTCATCAGGCTAACCAATCAGAGTCTGGTACTCCGATACACTCGGGTCACTTACGGAAACAAAGAAATCTATAATCTGACCACATACTATATTATAACATCGTTGTAAGTCAGGGCGTATATTAGATGTAGTCAGGAGGGTATTTTGATACAGGTAGGTAGTCTCGGCAATAGTACTGCCTTGTCTTGGCGCCATCCTTCTCTAGTCGGCCGATCATGGCCAGACGAAAGCATGCCTGCTTTACGTACCAAATACCAAGGCCTAAGACGACCGCTGTTTCTGTTCAGCTGTTAGTCTTTTGGGTAATGAAGAGATTCTTGCCCAAAATTACATACCTTGGGTACCTAGGTATCTGGTCAGGTCCATACACATCGATCACTGCTGGTATTCCATATAGAACTGACTGATAGCCTTCATGTGACCAGGCTGTATTCAATAACCAGCTGTGTCCTTGAAATATTAATCCTCATCTCTGTATACAGTCTAAGCCTGTCCCCTTGCCCTGAGAGGGTCTATATTGTCCATCATCTCTATAGCTCATTCAATTTAACAATTATAGGGGACACATTCCCAAATTTAAAGGAGAAAGGGATATCATCCACACCGGTCTACAACATACCGGCAAGGATTCGCGGTCTTTAGGGCGATAGAATGTGTAGGCCTTTCATCTATTAGCATAGTGTAACTGGCACACTTCCGTGGAGAGAAACGTACCGTATGAACCGTCATCATTCATGTATCTCATCACCTCCTTTAACCGACTTCGCTCCCATAGTTGACTCTTGTCCTTCTCGCAATACTTGTGGCTGTAAACCACCAATATTCTCTCTCCCCGGTACAGAAGTAGCCCTTCAAACTGTACGTCCCTGAGTGGAATGAGATATTGGATATGCCTTCCTCTATCGGCATCCCACTCACCCCTGACACTCCAGTCCGTCTGATCGAAGGCTTTGTATCCGAGATGTGAGTTAGCATTGTCGAGGGCATTCAGGATAAACCGCCTGTTGACGCCCCCCTCATCGTTGTACGCAGCATATGCCTTGTCCTGGTTCGTGCAGCCGTCGAGACCGATGATTATCTTTGAATCGGGCTGAAGCTTCCTATTATCACTGCCAGGTCCTAACAGTCGCGCCCACTGTCCCCAAAAGCTGCCTGCTTCATCCGGAGTGAAGCTTCCTGTAGTCGACCCCAGGGATAGGACACATTTTGGTCTTAGCGCATTCGCCTCCTGAGACAGCCACGCTTTTCCGTCGTCGTATGTACCCCATAAGCCGTGGCAACCCACATATTTGAAGCTTCTTGGCCGGAGCTCCTGAAATGTCCGTACCAACTCCTTCAGATCTAGATCAAGCGCGTAATAGTCGATCTGCATGCCCAGAGTTTCTAGAGCCTGCAACAGAATGACCGTCTTGCGTAAGCAGCCGCTCCCCAGCTCTAAGATAATCGTGCCTGGCTCGATACTGTGTGCTAAATGGAGGCTGTGCTCTTCCAGCAGCGAAATCTCGGTATTCGTCAGGTAGTACTCGGGCACGTACGTCACGTGTTCGAAGTACCTCAGGCCCAGCTCATCCCAGAGGAGAAGGGATGGTAATGATCGGAAACCATCTATATTCGGCTCTCGCAAGCTAGATCTTATCGACGCTTTCAGATCGAGGGATTGGCCGCCCACGCGAATATCGATTATGTCGACCTGTTGGTGTTGTAATTCATCGGCAGGAGGCGAGGGAGGGAAAACGGTCGACAGGTTGTCCCCAACATGGTCTTCGTGCAGGGGATAGGCTGCTTCGACATCTACGGCCATGTTCCGATAGCATTGTGTAGGTAGGTAAGATATCACAGCCTCCGTTCTCGCCTTATATGAGCATTTGACTCCGGGTCGCATCCACCATGTGACCATCAACAGTCAGACACATCTTTGCCTCAATTTCATTCATTTTCATTTCATTGCGTTATCTCACTCTGGCTATCTCTACTCATCCTGATGGGACCATTCCATAATGACAGCGTAACCCCCCGAGAATGACGGGCAAAAGGCTGGGTATCTCGGAGCTCCCTCCGTGGACGAATCCTATTTAAGCTCCCATTCCATATAATTGACGTCACACTCTCGCCCTCGACGCCCCTCCTCCTATTTTTTTTACACTCTAGGTTCCATTCGATCGTACTGCGCCCTTCATATACATATACTTGAGACCAGATTCAAACCTAGTTGAATGATCTCCACGTCTTTTGCGGTTGATCCAACCTCAATAAATCCCTGGAAGCACCTGAAATGTCTCCGAATGCTGCCCTACACGAAAACAATGTCGACTTGCTTATTATCGGCGCCGGCCCAGCTGGGCTGATGCTGGCTTTGTGGGCGAGCAAGTTCGATATGAAAACCCGAATCGTCGATGAGAAGGAGAGCAGTGTTTCCACCGGTCGTGCTGATGGGTTGCATTCCAGGACGATGGAAATTTTCGACAGCTTCGGGATCGCGCAAGACTTTTTGCCTCATGCATATCGCGTCAACGAGATTTGTTCCTGGGTGGGTTGCCTTTCCAACTCTGCCACAGCATGTTTTACGTCACGACAGTCTAATTGGTGGACAGAATCCCAGCCCCCATGACGATAGGTTGATACATTGGACGCAGAAAGTCGTGGCGCAGCCTCATCATCTGAGCCGGTTTCCCCAGCTGAGTCTGAACCAAGGAATGACCGAACGCAGCCTGGAGAGCAAGATCAAATCCGAAGGGAAGATCACGATCGAGAGGAACACGATACCGGTCAACCTTTCTGTGGAAGAAACAGAAGCAGAAAGCGACAGTAGAGAAGTCTATCCGATTCGGGTTACACTGCGCAAAGCTGGCCAGAACGGGACAGAATTTACAGCAAATGATGGTGACGTACCTGCCCCTGACCCTCATCTTGCTCTTGAGGCTCAACTAACACATATGAAGTCCCAGAAAGGAATGATGAAGATGTGAAAGCCAAATACGTCGTCGGATGTGATGGCGCACATAGCTGGGTCAGACAACGAACAGACTTGTCATTGGAAGGACAGAGGACCGATACTCAATTTGGTGTCATGGATATCGTTCCCCTTTCCAACTTCCGTAACCTAATCCGTCTATGCGTTCTTGGATCCTCTAGTACCATAGCTGGCTAATAGCGACTAGCTGGTATTCGCAGGTCATGCGTGATACACTCGAAGAGTGGAAGCGTGATGACGGTGCCCAGGGAGAATCGTCTCGTACGCCTGTACGTGCAGTTAGGTGAGACATCTCAAGGGGGCAACTTGATCAACCCGAAAGACGTCACTCCTGAGATGATCCTCACACGTGCACAGCGGATTCTCAAGCCGTACCAGATCGACTTTAAGATATGCGACTGGCACTCCGTTTACACGGTAAGGCCACGAACCCCTTGTCGTCTATGTGCTGATACTTGCAGGTCGGCCAACGACTGGCACCGAGGTTCGACTACATGAATAGGTTAGCTGTCCCTCAATCTACCAACGGCCGAGATGCTTACAGTACCAGAATATTCCTTGCCGGCGACGCCGTCCACACACATTCTCCAACGCTGGGTCAAGGCATGAATGTCTCAATACAGGATACCTTCAATCTTGGTTGGAAACTTGGGTCTGTCGTGACTGGAATCGCCAAGCCGGAAATTCTCCACACGTATAACGAGGAACGACACCACGTAGCCACAGAGTTGATCAAATTGGACAAGATTATGACGGATTTCTACTCCAGCGGCCCCAGTAGAGACTCTGAAGAATATCAATCCTTCAGAGATCACTTCTCTCAGTTCCTCAGTGGCGTCGCCGTTAGCTATGGACCGAGTATTCTGACAGCTAACACCAACGAGGAGAGCCTTGCCAGTGGTATCAGCCTTGGCCAGAGGCTTCCCTCTCACAAGGTTGTTGTAGGTACCCCTTCACATCCTCCCTTTCTCTCGCCAATCTTACATCCGACAAAGCGAGAAAAGCTTCTTGCTGTTCTTCTACTCTGGGCTCGGCAGCACGCGACTGGAGCTTTGAGATTTGCCAACATTGCAACCAAGGAGCTGACCATGTCACAGTGCAACGCGGAAGGAAATCTCGTCCACATGGCGGATATGCTTCCCAGCAACGGAGCTTGGAGAATAGTAGTCTTTGCCGGAGATGTTGGTTCTCCTGCGCAGCTCGACACCGTACAGCAACTAGGAGGCAAACTCGAGACATTCCTCAAGCTATTTCCTGCTCGAATTGAAGTACTTCTCATCCACTCAGGTACTAGGGATCTCCACATCCTCGACCTGCATCCTGTGTACCATCCCTGGGACGACACGCTGGGATGGGATTACTGGAAGGTGTTCTCCAACGACGCTGAAGATTTCGAGCCATGCCGATCACCATACCAGAACTATGGCGTGGACGAGAACCACGGCTGTGTGGTGGTTCTTCGTCCAGACCAGCATGTATCGTATATTGGGTCGTTGGACAGGTTCGACAACTTGCGTCAATTCTTCAGTGGCGCCTTGGTCTCTTGAAATAGAGAACTTCTATCCCTGAAGCCTCACTTCTCACATCATACATGGCATCGTTCTTTCGTGTCAGTAAAGCCTTACCAAATTATCAAATTATCAATTTAGGCTATCTATTTAGTAGCATTCCATCAAGCTCCAACACGGTTGTCTCCTGAACCAATGCATATGGTGAAAGACAGTGGTGCCCGAGGTGAGGTTCTTAGATACTAGACACAATAAGGATTGAAATATGTAGACTTATTCTCCTATATCGTATTGTCTCTTGGTGCTATTATCACTCCTTTCAATAAAGGTTAGTGACTGACTGTCGATATGACCCGTACATGCTACCTCGGGCACAGCGCGTATAAGGTAAACAAGGCTTTCTACCTTGGACATGTATCCGTATCATTTATTTTGAACGTGTAAACTTATCTTGTCTGAATGTGTAAATCTAGAAGCTGCCTACGTAGATTAGATGCATTGAATTCATTCATTCATGTCTCAATGAACGGAGCAATCAAGAAGTGTATCAACTCTTCGAGAGACGAAGTCAGGAATTCCAAAAGTCGACCAACATTTAATTCCAGATTGCTCTTAAATACTTACCTGTGTTCTACAGAATCATCCGAATCTTAAGACGTTCATCACCTCAGTATTGGTTTATATTAACGTGTTCGTTCCTGGGTGTGCAATCCTTTCATTCAGTGACTGGACAATTCCTTGTGATTGTGTGTGATGGAGAGTAGAATAAAAACAACCCTACTGCTGCTATTCACTTGTTGTCGGGTCCTGGCTAGTTGCTGCGGCAAATTCACCAGGTGCACTGCAGTCCGTCGTCTCCCTCCCTTTAATGCCGTCGTCCCCATCCCCTTAATGTTGCACTCAATCAATCTCTCGACGTTCCCGAACCTTTTTTTTTTTTCATCAAACCCTTGGCCTTTACAAAACAAATACATTTACCGGCACATGGGCTTCCATCAGTAAATCTCACACCATGCAACGTCGCTCGAGAACTGGTACCAGCCATCCGGGTACCAGCCATCCGGCGCTTCAGGCTGCTATTTCTCCAGCACGCCTATGGGACATGATCGAGTCGCAACAAGGAATCATCACCTCCCAGGAGAATGTCATTTCGAATCAGAGAGGCCTGCTTAGAGCTCAACAGGCAACCATAACCAGTCTACAGGCGATCGGTGCGCAACAGAGGCGACAAATCGACAAACAAGAAGTCGACGCAGTGCAGGCGAAGAAACGAGAACAGCACCAACTAACCGCGCTCAAAGAGTTGGAAAGTATTCGAGATGCTCAGAAAGATGAATTGGCCGCGAGAATCGAAGAAGTCAAGAAGCTACGCACCGAACTCCGAGCTCAATCCACCAATTCACTTTCTACGACGGGCCAAGCAGCGAAGGAACAAGTACAGACACCGAATGAGTTGACCAGAGCCCCGCAGACACGCGAAGAACCTGCCGCTGCCGGCGTATCCCATGATCGAGCGTCAGTTGAAGTACCACGCCACGAACACCAGCACACGCAACCGAATGGTCAAGCAGAAGGACCACGTACGACAGCAGAAGAGTGGACAGACCAAGAGCTCCATAAGAAGCTACTTGACATCGGCGCGTACGATATGGCTGCTAAGCTATTGGCTTCCATGAAACGTCTTGAGCAACTGATGGCCGTCAGCCGTTTATGGTCACGTCCAAGTCCGGAAGAATCGTCTCTCAACAAGAGTAAGGCATCCAATACACAGAATTTGAATTAATTACAGCTGCTGACTGGTATCAGAAGATCTTCCGAAGGATCTTGCCATACGCCCTGCCGCCACGGGTATTCGCGTTAGTAGCGATAATTAGACGAGACGAGACGCCGGAAGCCTGGCCGTACCTGAAAAAGGTCTCGCAGCTTAGCAAGTGCAGGCAGATAGGGATATTGAAAATTGAAAACCATAAGGGTCTCTTGATATTGGAATGAATTGCTGCGTCTATGTTGTGCTCAATGTAATTGACAGGGTCATGTTCTTGATATTCGGACAGTAGTATTTCCTTCACGAATACACCTTTACTGAATACCAGATACCTCTATATAACGATAAAGAGCTAACACCTATGCAGCGGACCCACACTGTATATAAGCGAGGTATCTATGTACATGCAGGTATGTAAATAAGTGAGGTACCTTTGTACGTGCAGGCATGTACATTAGTACTATGTACATACTATGTATAAAGGTACTATGTACATACTATGTATAAAGGTACTATGTACCTATATGTCCTACCCCATGATGGGTAAGGTAACTTCCTCGGTACGTACATATATCCATAGATGATAGGTACCTTACACCACTGGGACTTGGTACACAGTACTTGGCACACAGTACTTACAACGGTCTGACGGGTGGAGCAACGTGGGTTCCCGTGCATGACAAGGGTCAGGGTGCAATGAAATTGCCCATGTCGTGCCGTCAACCAGAGCCAAGCCCCGATCTCAGATCTCAGATCCGGCTCATGACCCGCTTCTTTACAAACGAAACACGTCGAATTTTTCGGAGTCTGGGTATGATTGGATAATGTATAATTGAATCTGGACACTTGCAGAATCGAGAATTGGCAACCTGCGTCCCTTCCATAAACGTCTCGGAATGAAAGCAGGAGTGACAGGAACAGGATGACCCGTACCGAGCCTCGATTCATTGTTGAGAAGACGCGCAGGAGAAGTCGATTCCATCCAGGTTGACCTGTCTTGACCAATCAGGGTGAAGCCACACGAGCGGGATGCCGTGTAGTAGTCCTTGCTGTGCTACATACCCTTCTAGAAACCCGTCCAAGTCCGCGAAAGCTTATTAGATACGTCAGCCACCGTATTTTGACATTTCTTTCAGTGTATTTAGATAGTGAACAATGTTATTATCTTACAGTCTGTCTTTCGTAGACTTCCCACATGTTGAAAAGGGTGGATGCAGACCTTCGCGGCACTGGACATCCCTTTGAAAAGCTTCAAGACCGAATCGCTTGACCACGCAGACAGACTTCGATCCTTTCTGCTAGACGGCACTCCCAGTTCTCATTGCGTCAGCACTCCGCCGTTTGCCTTCCCAGAGAATTCGCAGCCTATAAGGGGACCACCACGACGAATCATCTGAACCATCAGACTCCAGCTTCCAGCAAATTATCACTCGAGGATTTGTGCCAGATCCCGTTTCGGTTTCGGAACCTGTGCGTCGAGTCCAGATATGTCGAGTCTTCGCCATCTACCAGATAAGGGACACAGTCAAGACGAGAAAATCCAGGCTATCCACGAGGATCCATACCACGCCGACCAGGACAACCAGTCTACCATTTCCGACAAGCAACCGGTTAGCAGATACAATATCTCCCCACCCAGCAACAGATCCTTGCCAGGTAGCCGGACACTCAAGCCAAGGCACTCTTCGCAGCAACTCGTGATTACCACGCGGAGAGAGAAGAAATATCTAGCTCCTGGACCTTTCTCTTGTCCCTACAGAAAGCGAAATCCTGTCCGGTTTAACGTGCGCAATCATAAGGAATGTGCCAGCAAATCCTACGCGAAGATGTCCCTGTTGAGGTAAGCAAGGCTCCTATTTGCTTTATTTCCAGTGCCCCAGCTTGTACCTGATTATTCTACTGATAGAGCTCTGCTATGCTGGAGGATTCCTGTCAACGCTAACGTATATTAGGAAGCACCTCATGGATACTCACTGCTTATCGTCATCAACCTGCGCCCGATGTGACCGAGAGTTTCCCTCAGGCATCAACCTAGTAGCACATTATCAAGAGTGCACAGCTGCCCCTCGGCCTCGTCGAAACTCTCACTACATCGACCCTGAAGATGGCTTCAGTGTGGATGTTCTAGCCTGGTTAACGCGCAGCGATGTCAAAATATGGACGGACATATACAAAGCCCTGTTTCCAGGTGATCAAAATGTCCCAGAGTCTGGTACGTGGTTTCACCAGCATATGCTGTTATAGTAGCTAATTCATCGACAGATTTCGTTCATGTAGTTGAGGACTACGAGGTGTTTCACAAGTACCAATCCAATTGGCAAGATATAGTCCAAGACGTGAATGCCCTCGTTGCTCAGCAGCATGTTCGCCCTTCGGAGAGTATATTGGATATAATCCACCGACACTTTCTAAGAATTCTCGACCGCAACGAATCATCTGCCCCTAGCCAGAACGAGTATCCAGGAACCTTCCCACGATACCCTCCTCGAAATGCGGGCATCTCGCAGCTTTATCCACGTCCAGGAGAAGGACAATATGAGGGTGGACACCAATCGGTAGTCGAAGGAACCCACCAATCCCACTTTGATGGTCAGACTGGTCATCCCTACGTCGGGATACCTGGCACATACAGCAGTATCGCAAATATACCAGCTGAGTCGAGTCTCAGGCCACAATATGGAATCAGTGGTCAAGATCCGTCGTCTTTCGGGTACGACATGTCTCTTCCTCACAACTCACAAACAGCTTTTCTCAATAATGCCGCACCAGCGCAGGACTTGTCCTGGGTCTCCGGTCCGAGTTTTCAGCCCCAAGCCGACAACTGCGATGAAGCACGCCCCAGTTCAGGATTCTCTTTTGGCACAGAATAATGCTTCCTCACCACACTATGGATCAGCGATTAGATCGGATTAAGCTAAGATGAAGAAAACCCAGCTGAGCATCTGACAGCACTCCTACATGTTGGCTTCCTTCTTCCCCCCTTTTCTTTCTTGGTCACGTTTCTTCCAACTTTTCCCTTCTTTTGTCTCCAGGTCCTTGGTTTTCTGATGTGAGCATGTATTCCTTTTCCTTCTTTTCACACCAGTCCATGGTACGATAGTCAGCCTCTGTAAGTTGGTGCCAGCACTGGCTAATGCTTGCTCTACATTATTCGAGTAATCGAGGTTTTACATTAATGTAACTGTCGAGTCTATTGTATTCCTTTCCCAAGTATCTCGTGAGGAGATCTGCGATACAATTTTCTGGACACCCATGGCGCTCGTGAAAGGTTCAATACACCAGGAGTACTCGGCATACTATTAATGCCCCTTGCATCCATTGTACCACCACCGAAGTCGACGTGGAGACCTTAAAAGGGGCTTTCTAAAAGTACTACAATATGAATACTGTCTTATCCTACATCATACCAATAATTCGTTACAGTAGAACACGCTTCTTGTTGTGAGACATGGCCTAACCTGCCCTCGCTCTCAGCTTAGCTCCGATCAGCTGACTCGCCTAACCTCAATGTGATCTTGTTAGTTAATTTCTATGATCTCCAGCCACGTAAGCTTTGGATAAAGAGGTATAGGGGTACGGACAGTATTCATGATGGCCATACAGTCACGCAACCTTTCATCCTAGCCTTCGACCTTACAATAGACCTTACGACAACATCAACATCTTCTCCTTCACCTCTTCCGCCGAGAGCTCATTGACTTATTTCAATATAACCCCCCTTTGCTTATTTTCGCTTCAACCTTGCATTGCACCCTTCTTCGCATTGAACCATGTCACAATACTCCAACTCATGCATTTCTGCTTTAGTATTCGCCCACCCGAAACTGAACTCGATCATGCAGAACTAGTTTGTCGAGCACCCTCAGAAACCCTTTAGTTTTTACACGCTGACCTCGTTCTAGGCGAAAACGACATCAACTCCCGGATGGTAGTATTAGTATTCATTCCCGACCCTCAGATTTTTCCTGTGATTGCGCAGCACCTACCTGTGAAGACCTTTGGACCCCGACCCGAACCTCCCGGGAAGCTTGGGCCGGGGGCTCAAACCCAAATGGGCCAACTCTGCTGGCGCTCTCTTGACACAGGTCACAGGTAGGTGCGGCCTTGCAATATCGAGAAAGACGCCGTGCTACTGACATCCTGGTCTCCTCCTATGGCGGGAAGAGGACACATACAAAAACACCAAAACTCCCCCTTGGGAGTCGGGCCTACGATGGCGGCGGACCTCGGAGTGCTAATGGGAAAACGGTAGAGTTTTCGGGGATTATTAGAGAAGACTTTACCAGCCTGGTTCCCGTGCCCCGAACACCTGGTTACCATCCGTTCAGGATGATCGAGGTGAGGGGACTTGAAACCCGATTGCGAGGCCATTCCATCCAGGTTTGGCTGATGACCAATTTCGTGTTGATGAGGACCAGGTAAATGGGGCTTGTGGGTTGGGCATTGGGCATCGCGAGCATACAGCCCCTGGGAGTGTGCTGGAGTTATTCGTCGAGAGATCCATGGTAACAAAACGTCTTGAGCCAGCTGCTTTTGTTAATGCTAGGTACTACATAAAAAACATTCTTCAGAACTCATACAAAATCCTGGGTTGGCTTTCATGCTACCAAAGTACAATTGTTTACTCAGTTTCCTGAAATGGCAGGTGTATCAGATGTGGTGGTTCGCCAAGCGACGGCCGGCTCTAATCTCGATCGGAATCAACCGACGCGGGATGATCCAGGGTTCCATCAATCTGCAGGTTCAACACATTCATGCAAGCAATGAGCATCATATGCGATAGGAGCGGGTTCAATCAAGGCTAGGTAGAACACCATATAGCTGGTAGGTAGTGAAAGATTATCGTCTATACCGAGAATCATTCTCCAGAGCCCAACCAACGGGGTTGTTGTCACGATGCGGGGTCTTGGATTACTACTCACGTACCTCATCAACAGCGCAATTGTTCTGACCGCCGTCCGTGCTGGTACCGCACCTGGAAAAACATCACAGTTCCAAACGCTGCCTTCTCTGCGGGAGCAGGCAGAGCTGCTAGATGGCTGGACGGAGGAACGCAAAGCGCTTATCCCAGGGCTCTTGCGCAAATACGGCGTCGACGCCTGGCTAGTGTGTTTTTTTATCCCGTCACCCACTCTCCTCTTCCTAACCTATTCTAACGGTATCGCAGATGAGCCAGCGCGAGTATGCCGAAGACACGGTGTTCTGGGCGCTCAAAGAAGCCACGCAGTTCTCCGCACGGCGACGCACCACGCACCTGTTCTTGGCGGACCCGGCGGATGGCGCGCCAACCAGCTACTCGTGGATCGAGAACACGGAGGCCGTGTGGACTGATCTGCGGCAGATCCTGGCAGTGCAGCAGCCGCGCTCCATCGCGCTCAACACCCACTCTGAGATCGCATTCTCTGGGGGCCTACACGCGGGCGAACTGGATGCCGTGGTCAAGGGGGTTGGCGAGGAGTGGAAGGACAGGTTCGTGCTGGAGCCCATGCTGGGCGTCGAAGTTGTCGCGACTATGGTCGAGGGGAGACTGCCGTGGTACCAGAAGATGATGGAGACGGCTTGGGCAATTATCGAGGAGGGTTTTAGCGAGAACATCATCGTGCCGGGCAAATCTACGAGCTGGGTAAGTCGTGGCAGCAAGATTGGTGCTGATGAAACAGCGTCGGCGGAGGGAATGGCTAACATGTGCGACTGTGTAGGACGTAGAATGGTGGATGCGAGAGAGGATACAGTCCCTGAACTACACCACCTGGTTCCAGCCCAGCGTCTTCATCCTGACAGGAGAAGGCATCCCCACTGTCGAGGGCCTGTCCGTCGCGATGGATGATCCTAGAGCGCCTGATCGCCCCATCGAGCACGGCGACTTAATCCACACGGACTTTGGCGTGTCGGCTCTCGGCTTGAATACGGATACGCAGCATATAGGTTATGTCCTGTTCCCCGGGGAGACGGAAGCCGACGTGCCCAAGGGTTTTCTCGATGGGCTGAAGAAGGTTAACAGGCTACAAGACATTGTGAAGAGCAACATGAAGATCGGAATGACGGGCAATGAGATCTTGCAGGCATCTCTAAAACAGATGCGCAGCGAAGACATCGAGGGCAAGATCTATTGCCACGCCACCGGGGAATGGGGGCATTCCGCAGGAACAGTGATCGGTCAGTTTTACGTCTTGTTGTATCCCCATTCGGTATCTTCCTACCTACCACCCAGGTACCTAGATTTGCTCACAATGTCCAGGCATGACCAATCTGCAGAAAAAGGTGCCCGTCCTCGGAGACCTTCCTCTTCTGAAGAATACGTATTACAGCATTGAGTTATATGCTGAACATTTCGTACCCGAGAGGAACAGGACCATCATGTTTCCTCAAGAAGAAGATGTATACTGGAACGAAACGACGAATAGCTGGGAGTGGGTATACGGAAGGCAAGAGGAGTTATTGCTCATCAGGACGCCTGCTCGGGATGATGTGGAGGCGCCAGCAGAGCTCTAGATCTAGAACACTGCGCAGGCTCTGAATAGGTAGGTACCTAGGTACCTAAAGTATCTAATGTAGGCATCTAGGTAGCTACAAGATTGCGCTCTGCTCTTGTGGGAGCATCGAGCACTATAAACATTGATATGAAAACCAATAGCAACATAAGTCAAAGGCGTCGGCCATTTTGACAACTACAAAGGACTATCGCAGCTTGGGAGAAATACGATGACGGATGCGCCTCAAGAGGCATGGAAGACTTCAGTGAGGCTACCTGTACCTATGTCCGAATCCGCCGCTGCCATAGCAAACAGCCTTGGTCAAGAGCCTCTCATCCGGGGTTGTCTTCTTGTCCAATGAGAGAAGTAAGCGGCGCATCCGGGTGGTCAGTAACCGAATGATCAATGCGGAGAGCAGCGGGCGATGATGCAATAGCGCTGCATATCAGACTGACAAACACGAGCTTTCGAGTCTGTTTGAAACGGATAACGGATTCTATGGCTTGTATGTACCTATAGGTACAATAGGTAGCTGTCGATGGAGCTACCTACATAGCAGATACATGTAAAATCGCGGCAGCTTGCAGTCCACGCCTCGTGTCTTTGGTACCTAATGAGACTGTAGGTCTGCCTAGATTGGTAAACGCAACAGTACAGTATCTAAGGTACGTACGGCAAGCTCGTAGTGTTGGTATCCGTTGATTTTGCATACGAAATGATACTTGTCCCATCGTTCACATGGCAAGATCACATATCGTGTGACATCCCGGAGAATTAGGTAGATTATGATCTCAAATGACGAAATCGTAAGTTGCTCATGACCATGGCAAGGTAGCAATACAACACCTCGAGGCTAGATATTGGTGTACGAATAAAATAGCTCGCTGATAAGTCCCATACACGAGAGACACAAGAGGAGCGTGGGTTCGATGAAGGCCCTGATAGAGGCCTAGGTCCTGTTTTACACATATGTTATCCTATCGGATTGCCCAATTAGACGATGCCGAGCGCTTATAGATACCCAACGCGGGGCAGGATCGACAAATTGGACTACAGCATTTGCGAACAGCGTGCTGGCGTACAGCTGATTTTTGATCAAGATGCCGTAAAATTTAGATGGAGTAATAGGGGAAATAAGTGTCAAGGATATTAATTTAGTATGTTCCCGTAGAGACACTGAGAGTCTCGTCGAGGCGAATAATTTACAGTCCAGGGGATTACCTGATTCTACTCGTCAATTGTGAAGTGAAGCTCACTGCCGGTGGTGTAGACAATCCCCTGGCTGAGGTCATATAGTTGCAGCTAGGTAAGTGATTTGGAAGATTGATTCAATGCTTGTCCAACGGGAGTTTCTGTAGCCATTGGCGCATACCTGCTTCGTGCCGTCGCGCAAGAATATTAGCCTTGGGTAACAAGATCAGGGCCGTGATGGAAGTGGAAGTAAAAGTAGACAAGCCATGGCGTCGGATCAAGACATTAATTCTAACTAGCATCATACTTGCTACCGTTGATCCCTGAATCTTGCTTTGGAACACAACCCCTTGGCATTGTACCATAAGATCCTCCATCAGCCATGCTGGCGGATCGAATTCGTTTCGCCCTCTACGAGAAACTGAGACATTGAGTATCCACGACGGTAGCTTTACCTAAACGAACGCATCTGATTCCGGTATCTAGGATTTAGAAGAAAGAAGAAGCCTTGGAAGGCCATCTGGTTTCTCTGCTTCCTCCATCTTCTTGTCCTTCTTGTCTCAACCCAACATACCTGTACATATTACGGATTACCCGTATACATACCCTACTCTGGCGGCTTCATGTGTTTTCACGGCACTAAAACGTCTCTATTTATATAACAATCAGCTCTAATTTCCTCGAATCATAGCGACCGATTGTAGTAAGTCGCCTTCTCTTCCTAGATAGATGCACGTTGATGACTCGAATGGGGAGGGAGGGGGGCCGAGAGGCGCAATTTTCGGCAGCAATCATCCTCCCTATGACGTTGTGGACCAGGATTAGGTACCTTTGCGACCAGAGCCAAAGAAAACAAATACTGTATATACTTCATTTCTTGCATATGCAAATGGTTATCAGCCCAGAAAGACTCGGTTAAGCGACTAAAATCACTCACTATCACTCACTAACCATGGTTATTTTAGTATCAGGGCAGCTGCAGGGATGACGGCAGCTGGCAAGATCCACTCAATACATGAATAATCTGAACCAAGCTCCTAACGATAATCCTGGACCCAGTGTGAGAAAAAAAATTAGAGAAATTCTCAATCACCTCACAAAACATTTTCTACTTCGTCAATCAAGCTCAGCATATTGTTATGCTGTCATAATTCCATTCTGTCGCGCATAACATCATTTTCGACTAATCGTTTCCCCCTTCTCTTCTCGACGAATGCGCCGTCGAGTTCTCGGATTTGTTTATTCCTTGAAAGCTGACCTGAATACTCACCATCCCCATAGAAGTGCGTGAGTGGCACAGTCGCAACACCTTACACAGTGTTGTATCGAATCGATCTGCCCACATCATCCCCATCGTATCGCATCGCATCGCATCGCATCGTTATCGCCTCATCTATTATAATCGAATCACAGAAATTCACATCACATCCTTAATAATCATTCAATTCCCGCCTCTTCTACTTTACGAACGAAAAATCCATATCCGCTGCCGAAACCACCTCCCACTAGATCGTCGAGACCGAGACCGTTACTGTTACCGTTACCGCCGCGCACAGGAGAAACTCGCATCCTGTTTGAACAACCTAGGTAGCTTTCATCCGAAGACGCGTCTAGCCGCATCCAAGTTCAAGACCGAGATTAGGTGATCTTGTCTTGCGCGGTCCCTACCAAGAGTGCCTTAGTCTGCGACAGTGCGCTACTTGTATCCGCCCCGTCGAACGATACCTCGAACCGATATAACAATGAACGGCGCCAAAGATACGACTGACCCGTCTGCGACCGACCCAGGTCCGACATACTCTACAACCCCGATCCCATTGATGGCCGGTGCAAATGGCAACGGTACCAACTCAACGTCAACAGCCACAAACATGGGCAGCCCGACGCTTCTGAATAAGAAACGGAAGAAGGACGGGCTGAAACCTATCATCACGACAGAAGGACCAGTTCCTGGGTAAGATATCTGCTTCTTTTTCTTCTCTCTTTTCCAATCTGTGCCCCTACCTACTGCATATGCACACCACCTTGCAGCACACACAATTTCATTGTTTGGTTGCACAGGTATCAGGTGCAAATGTAGGTTAGGTACTTGACCATGAAGTGCAGCCGTCGCAAGCAAGCAAGCAAAGCTATTTGATTGAGATATCCGACAATGATACCTACCTTACCTACCGAACCAACAGGATGGAATACTGGAAACCAGGATATTTTACTGGGCCGGACCGGACCGGACCAGGCCAGGACAGACGTTTTTTTCCTCACACCAGTTGGAGCAGGACGGCACGAAGCAATGTACTCATCGTCATCGTCTGGATTTGGTTGACGCGACGGAAAAAGGCAGCGGCATTCGGGGTTTGCTGGTGTCGGTCATATGCCATGCTATGCTTATGGCGTACCGTTCCATGATATGCATACCATGCAATGCCATCGCATCTCGGCTCTCGATACATCTATCCAACCGTATTGTCGGTTGGGTGATGAGTATTGATATTAACATCTGTTGCTGGCGGGCTGAGCCGAGCCGACTTGTCAGTTGCGCCACTCTCCTCCCCCCTCCTCCTATGAGCGCCGCCCCCCTGACAAGTGCTGTTGATAGAGGGGTTGGGGGTTGGTTGGTTGGATGGAGGGGCCGCTGGAACCTCTCCCTGGATTTCCCTAAAGTATAGGCCCTGCTCACGACCAGGGTGACTTGGACCTTTACCCAAAAGAAGCTCGAAATGCTCTGAATCTTTAGCGCCCACAGCTTTCATTTTATCTGCTCACCGTGCACCAGGCACTCCACCGTCATCAAGACAGGATCTACCTTTGACGATACAACACTTTTGATTTGACTGGGGGGACTGACTGGAACCACGAAGGGAGGGGTGATTGCAGCGTCTCTCACACACACGTACACATCAAAGTACACTACATCGATAGGACATGACGGCAGTGATCTGGAATTCCCTTTTTGAATTCCCTCCGGCCTCTGCATTCGCTCTGCATTAACTTGACTTGACTGGCTACGGTCAAGCTGAGCTCTGCTCTGCTTTGCATACGGTTGCGAATCATCTTTATCGCTCAACTCATCCGGTCACTACCTCGAAGAAGCATCACACACACACACACACACACACACCCACACACCTCTTTGAACTTCCTGATTGTTGACAGTCTGGTCGTCACATCAATTATCGGTGTCGTACATTTTGGGCTGTCCGCTCATTCTATACGTGCTGTACCCATTCTTTCATCTCCCCTTGCACTTCTCTGGCTTTGCCAAGTGCAGTACACACGACGATATCACAATATCTCGACGCTATCCATCTTCCACACTGCTAATTGGCTTGCTTGTCTCCATCCCCTCTTTGCAGACAAGAAGCGCGACACCGGACGGACAATACACAATGGCCACCATGAAGAAAAGGTTAATATTATTACTCTGCATCATCCACTACTAGGTACCAACTCTTGACTGTCCATTGGAAAACGACCGGCGGCTTTACAATCTGTTATTCCCCGCCACAGCCACAGCCACCTTACACTATCAAAACATCGCGGCTAAGGGTTGTCCACCTCGCGGCCTTGTCCAAGGCATCCTGGCGGTTCCCTTATTATTCTTCTATCCCCGAGTTGGCGTTTCCTATTGGCAATCCCTGATTTTGGACTGTCAGGGTACCATTTGACTCAGCTCGGACCGCAAGCCTGCATCCAGCCACCTGCTCACCTGCTCTCAATCTTCTCTGCTTGCTAGCTTGCTTGCGCCGGCTGCGACTAATTTTTACCGTCTCATATTTCAACTCGCACCAGTAGTCGTTCACACATACCACTTGTTACCTTGTCCTTGGTTGCTGACATTTGAATTTTTTGCGCAGACCGCCCCATCTCTCCACTATGAATCAGCATTCACCAACATCGTCCTCCGGCCCCGAAGAGGCCGCCGACAATACCGCCGATGAGGAAGATTCAGAAGACTACTGCAAGGGTGGATATCACCCAGTGCAGATCGGAGAGAAGTTCAAGGAAGGAAAGTACACAGTTGTGCGAAAACTGGGATGGGGTCACTTCTCTACTGTCTGGCTGTCGCGAGACAACACGAACAGCAAGCACGTCGCGTTGAAGGTCGTGCGATCGGCCAGTCACTACACCGAGACCGCCATCGACGAGATCAAGCTGCTCCAGAAGATCGTCCAAGCGAACCCCAATCATCCCGGCCGAAAATACGTTGTCAGCCTGCTAGACTCGTTTGAACACAAGGGGCCCAACGGCGTGCATGTGTGCATGGTTTTCGAGGTTCTCGGGGAGAATCTTCTTGGCTTGATCAAGAAGTGGCAGCATAGAGGCATCCCTCGAGACCTTGTCATGCAGATCACAAAACAGGTTTTGATGGGCTTAGACTACTTGCATAGGGAATGCGGCATCATCCACACGGATCTCAAACCCGAGAACGTCTTGATAGAGATCGGCGATGTCGAGCAGGTTGTCAAGAAGGTGGTGAAGAGCGAGAACTCGGACAAGGAGAACAATAGAAATGGACGAAGGAGAAGACGAACGTTAATCACCGGCAGTCAACCATTGCCGTCGCCCCTGAACGCGAACTTCAATCGCGACAACCTATTCCCATCAACCAAATCCCACAGCAGCCTGAACGCCATGTTACACGATGGTATGTACCTACGTAAGGCTCCAGCCTTCGCTTTCTTCCACACCCTCCCCGTCTGTTGGTGTGGCATTGCTGCATTGCGCCCGCTTAGAGTGGGCCAATATGTGCAACCCCCATCAGGCTACCAATCCCCCACCCTCCCATCTTCTCCCAGCCTATCCTTTTCCCCGATTCATCTCGGATACGCGCTGACATGAATATATAGCAGGGGCACCAAGTGCATCAACTGGCGAAAGGCAGGGTCAGAGGGAAAAGACGGCGTGAGTCTTGCGAGTCATAAGAGTTGTGTTTGCTTGTTTATATGCTAACTCGGGTTTCCCCTTTTTTAGCGATCTCCTTACGAAGGAGGTATCGGGGATTTCCCTCGACAAGGCAGCTGCCGGCGGCTCTACTTTGACTGGAGAAAAGAGGAAAAGGAAGAGAAGGGCTCCGATTATCAACGTCAAGATCGCAGATCTGGGTAACGCGTGCTGGGTTTCTCACCACTTCACAAACGATATTCAGACGAGGCAATATCGATCGCCGGAGGTTATCTTGGGTGCGAAGTGGGGTGCGAGCACGGATGTCTGGAGCATGGCAGCTATGGTAAGTGAATTATCTTGCTGTCGCCGCTCTTCATACCTGCGTAGCCACGAATCAAATGCTAACTCGTGATCGCTGCTTAGGTGTTCGAGCTGATCACTGGCGACTACCTTTTTGATCCCCAGTCTGGCACGAAGTACGGCAAGGACGACGACCACATTGCCCAGATCATCGAGCTTCTTGGTCCATTTCCTAAGGAGCTCTGGAAGACCGGACGATGGTCCCAGGAGATCTTCAATAAGAGAGGGGAGCTTCGTAACATTCACCGTCTGCGACACTGGGCTTTACCCGACGTTCTGCGCGAGAAGTATCACTTCAAGGATATCAAGGACATGACACCGAAGGAACGAGAAGAGAGAGAAAAGGCACAGAGGGAACGAGCGGAGGCGAAGGCTCGGGCCAAGATGGAAGCAAGAAAAAATGATGAGGATGAAGACGCTGTGGAGAGCCTGTTCCCTGATGACGAGCCGGCCCTTGAGTACCAACCCGCCGAGGTTTCCGACTTCCTACTACCCATGCTGGAGCTCTTACCCGAACGACGCGCCAACGCGGGCGGCATGTCGAACCACCCATGGTTGGTCGACACCCCGGGCATGGAGGACATCAAGTTGGAAGGAATCGTGCCGGGCAGCAAGGGCGAGGGGATCGAAGGATGGGCCTGTGAGGTGAAGAAACGGTAGGCGTGTATTCCGACGATGGCATGGCGAAGGTGATCCCCTCTCGAGGTTCACCGAGGAAGAGGAGGATAATCCGGCGAATTAGGGAAAGTGGCCGACCCTTCTTTTTGATTTCGCTGCTAGGAAAGAAAGAGAAGACAGAAAGATACAACCTAACATAGACGGACTTTTGATCAAATGATTTACGAGTTTCTGTTTTGCGAGAGCAGAGCACAGCAGAGGTCCATAGGTGAGGGGATGGTGAAGGACGATCAATGACAACGACGGCAACAACATGGAACTATAGGATGATAATTCGCGGATTGAATGGTATCGATTCCGATGGAATCCGTTGTGCTTCGCTCCCTTTCCCCCTTCTCTTCTCCGACTCGCTTCATCTCACCCAAATCGATTACGGGAATACTATTTGAATTAGTATGCTCCCTGTCTCCGTTTGGTGCAAACGGCGCGCACCAGCAGGGTGCGTAGTACTGTATATGGGTGCAAGTGGTAGATTTTCATCTGAATAGAATGATGATATAGATGAGATGTGGTTTGGGGGGGTGCCCACTACTACCGCCCATATTTTGTTGTAGAGGTGTGCTTGACTCTCGTCTGTTAGGTCTGTTAGGAGACGCAGGATACGATTTCTTGGAACTACTTCCTAGATATTGCACGGATGGTTTAACGGTGCTTGTTTTTCTGCCTACCCTTTCTTCACTATTGCTCATGACGGTTTCTGCGTGCCTAGGTAGATTTTTAGTGGACAATTCTATGCGACGCTGTGCTCTGCCCAAGTATTATAGACGTGTTACAACCTAGGTAGCCATACCGTTAGGCACACGCAGTCAAGCCTCGTTTTCCTCCCCCCTTTGCCATGGACCATGGGCTAGACTGGTTGACATTTCTCATGTACGTTGAATGCTTAGTAGTACATTCGCTTACATTGCAAGGGAATGCCCTTGAGACAGTCCTGGTCAGGTAGTGTATTTAACATGTCAATATCGATCTCATACCCATGCTCCATCCAGTCGGCAGGATGATTGGTACACGAAAGACAGGCGACAGGAAACTAGATTTTGAGTGATAGCCCACGTAAGGCTGGAATTGAAAAGGGAGTCGGAGACTATGGATCTAAACATACCACATAAGAATAACAGCATCCTTGGTCTAGACCGCATTATACCAGAGAAGAATACTAGCAAGACATCTATCACCACATAACATGTAGGTATATACTCACCTCAAGTAAAGCGTCGTGGTTCGGAAGCCAGGCATCGGAAAGCAGACCTGGAGTAGCAGGTGGGTACATGGACTGGTCACAGCAAAAAAATTACAAGATCAACGCAGCCTGATCATGATTGAGGGCTTCGCAAGCTACACCTAGCACAAAGGACATGGCCTGGAATCGTCTGATCTCTGACGACTCCGGGCTAATCCTAATATACACTCTAACACCCTTCTACCTAAGCTGCCTTTCACGAGGATGAAGCACACCCCTTGCTTATGCTCTTCTCGACGTGAAGAAGCAACGTGAAAATGAACTATCAATGAATGCGCGATAGTATAGGGATCGTGCCCGTCAAAGTGAACAATCAATGTCCTTAACCCCTCTTCTTTCCCCTCTGTGCAATTTTGCGGAACGCTTCGATTCCGCTGGCGCCGATGGGACGATAGTCCGGGGCGCTCGAAGGATCGAACGTGCTGCGCGGTGCGATCGTGTAGGTCGAGGGCAAGCCAGTTATGCGCGCACGACCGAGATCTCTTGCAGGCGCAAGCATACGCTCGCGCTCGGCTTCCGCGAGGCTCTGGGAAGTATGACGATGGCTCAGCGTCAGCTGACTGCTGCTGGCCGCGACTTGCTGAAGCTTTGCCGCCCTGTCATTCTGTTAGCAAACATCGCATGCTCCAAACGGTGCAAGTCAGGTGGGTACGGTATCGTACTGGTAGTCGAACTCGCGCGTCTCTATCTGGCGCTTCTTGTAGTCGTCAGTTCGCTTCAGGATAGGTCTGCTCCACTCGCCCAACAGGCGCTCCGCTATCCGCTTAATGCCGACCTCGGGTTTCTTGCTCTTGGTGTAGAACAGAGCAACCTTTCCGATACCACTCGATCGCAGCGTCTCCTTTTCGATGGGGAGGCGGGTGAGGGCCTGGAAGATGTCGCGCTGGATGTTGTAGGCGGGAAGGGACCCATCGTTGAGGGGTTCGAGGAAGAACTTGACGTGTTGTAAGAAGTTGGTGTCAGGGTCGGTGACGGCTGCCTGATTGTTGTTGCGATTAAGCAGCGCCATCACCTCGGGAAGAAGTTTCAGCTTGTGCAGGGCTGGTTGGCCTGCTTCACGCGCCTGATTGTCGGCTTGGCAAGCGTTCTCCATGCGGAGCTTGAGGTCGGCGATTCGCTCGTCCAATTCGTCTTCCAAATCCTAGATGGGTAGGTATCAATCAGTAGGGTGTAGCCAAGTATAGAAGTATTACACGTACCACTTCGTCCTTCTTCTTTCTTCTGACACCCTTTGGTTTCGACTGGTTTCTAGCCGCACGCTCGATAGCTCGACGTCGTCGTTCCTCTGGGGTCAGATTCTCTTCAATCTCGTGTTCGGATTCCTGCTCCGGTGCGTCGGCACCAGCAGCCTTGCGGACTCGCTTGGTATGAAGAATCTCGCCATCTGCTCCATCATTATCATCGTCGCGCGATCGCTTCTTGGCACGTCGTCCTTCCTTGGGTTTCTTCGTCGTCGCGGTTCCCTTTCGCCTTCCCGCTTTCAGAGTACGGGCGGCATCTTCGTCGATGACCTGGGGCTCTGGAAGCTTCTCGTCGAGGCGAGCGGTGGTAGGATCGTAGTCGTCGAACTGATCCTCGTCGATCTCTGACAGAGCATCCGAGTCCTTATCAGAATCGTCAGCGCGGGCACCGTCTTCTTCCTCGTGTAAGTTCTGGACAGGCGAGCCTGCGTCTGACTCGACGTCGGACATTTTAGGTCCAAGGAGATGGAAAATTCGTAGAGTGTAATAGATATCGAAAGAGGTTATTAGCTGGATTGAACGGGCTGCTCCAACCTCCCTGTGTCTGTTTGTCTTGAGAAGACTCAAGAAAAGGACGATGAAAACTTTCAGGGTATGGCCTTGGGCATTTAATAAAAGAGGGGATTTGACTGCATCAAGAAGTCCAGTCAAGACTGAGAAAGGTTGAGGTTTGTACGGGAAAAGGACAAGATAATTGACAAAAGCTTGCAGGTCGAAAACATCGAATTGATTTAGGACCATTATTGAAAGGCTACGGCGTACATGTACTGCATGTACCTTTGTACTGAAGTATCTTATCTTATCTATGCTTACTCACACTTGCCCTGCAACCTTCTTGTACCTGGGTACTGCACGTACAGTACTAGCTCAAACTCTAGCTACCTAGTTCGGTACGTACACAGTACCTACCTAGGCTTTTGTTTACTTTGTCGGCGACAAGTTGCCAGCACTGAAAAATGACGGACTGACAATCTCTCTGTCAACAAAAAGATCAGACCGAACTCTCAACACATCACATTTCATCGCCACTCGGCTTTACCTGGGGGTTCCTCTTGTCGCTCACTCAACTAGTTTTTCTTTCCAATCTTTCGTCGATTGGTCAACCTGGGAAAATTCCTTTGCAGCATTGCAATCTATCTGTCGCGAAATAGTCGCAAACATGGACAGGCGAACCTACGAATCTCCCATGGACTGGGAGTACCAGAATAACGGTCCCCTCGATCCTACCAGCCCATTTGTGCAGTCTACCAAAAAGTTCCCATCCCAAAGTACGATCTTGTCCTGTATCCTCTGTGTATCCTCATATCCTCACTTCTCCAATATTTGTAGAGCATTATGAACAGCCCTTGCTAACACCTACAACCCAGACATCTTCGCCTCTTCAAATACCAGTAACAACTACAACAACAATAGCAATAAGAAGAATCCTTCTTTTGGTCAGAGTCCATTCCATCGTACCCAGAGTACGACCTCTCCCTCCAAACCTCTACCTCCTACGCCGCCACATCAACCATCCATCTTCTCAACCTCTACCCCTCAGAGAACGACCACGGCACCGCCCTTTCGCAACCCAGCCTTTACTACTCCCAGGAAGCCCTTCGATGTCGATGCGCTTTCCGAGTTCTCAGCTGCCGAATCCAGCCCGGCCGTTACGGACGCTTCAGACTACCCGGATACGCCTGAGAATGACCATTCATTCGACATGGCTCGCATGACCATCACACCCTCCACCTTCAACAAGCACAAGACGGTGTCGTCTAAGAAGGCTTCAGGCAAGGGGGAGATTCCCAAGACCGTATTTGCCTCCCGGGACAAGGTGCGAAAGAGGAAGCGCTACAATGCCAACCAGGACATCAGCGGCTATCGCATGCCGTATATCCAACCGGATGAATGCGACGAGTCGGATTACGAGTCTGACGAAAGCACATACCAGCCGAACAACCCTCGTAAGGATCAGACCAACCATAATGACAGAGACGGCTGGGTCGGATCTTTCCTAGGCGTCATCCAGCGACATCCATACGCCCCGAGCATCCTAGGCTACTGGTTGACCTTCGCATTCAACCTCTTCTGCGTGTCAGCGGCGTGCTGGGTCGGCTGGTCAATCATCGATGGTCTGCGTAGCGATTTCAATACCGAGAGAGGTGTGGAGAGGGCTAAGCTACTCGCGAGAATTCAGATGTGCCAAAACAGCTACAAGGACAACAAGTGCTGGCCACTCGAGCAGCGCATACCAGCCGTCTACGACAAGTGCGACGAGTGGCACGCCTGCATGCAAGAAAACCCCGACGTAGTCAAGCAAATATCCACCGGTGCGAAGGAGATGGCCAGGCTTATTTCCGAGACTATCGATGCCATGTCCTACAAGGCCATAGTAGGTGATCTTGTCAAAACCTGCAGATATAACTAGCTAATCCTGAGCCAGATCCTATTCGTCCTTTTATTTGCAATCTTCATCTTCAGCGGCAGGTCGCTCTACAAGAGCACTAACGCTTTCTCGGATATACCTCAACCGCATCCGCCGACCCCCTTTCCTTCTCAACACGCGGGTGGTCAGCACGCGGGACCTTCGTCGCAGCATATCTACTGGCAAGCAATCCCTCAGACCCCGCGACGCGCCCATGATCGACGCTTCCTAGCCAATGGCGAGACTCCGGACACGGATGAGGCACCACCAAAATTCCAGGCCCTACCGCCTCCAGAAACACCGGGCTCGAGACGCAGTCCGTCTAAAGGCGAGAGAGGTAGAAGCCCTGCCAAAAGTAGAAGTCCCAGCAAGCGACATTAGGTCCACACGGGGGTTAGGTGTACGATAGTGCTATAGGGAGGATACACTATTCACACTCATGTCGGAAGGGTCTCGCACTGGGAGTATCGGATTGAATACGAGGGACCAGGATTGCTTTGGGACAGCTTGCAGCCCAAGGAGCATGAAGGCCATGATGGCGTTGTAAGGAAGGTCGAAACTGGTCCTACGAAAATAACCAGTTTGACAACACGTTCCACCATCTGTGAGCTCGTCCGTGAAGAACATGCATGCAAGTGACTACATCGACGACACTGGGTAGGTTATAATATCCAAACCATCTCAGGTCGTCATTCGTGCCATGGCTAGAGTCTCGATGAATAGGATGAAATACTAACATTGTTTTACCCTACTGTCCATTGTTTTCTTCCAGTTGTAACCACGTTTTCCCGTCCTCCGACAACGGGCAGGCAAGCGCCATATCGGACTCCAGGAGTGGCGCACCGCGCAGATTAAACGGTGGGACGAGAGATCATCGTGATGTGTCTTACGAAGGGTAGCTCGGCGTCTTTGGGCTCCTGACGGAGTTCAAAAGAGATCAATCTACCCCTATTGTTGCTATGCTGACGCAGCGTCTCGATTCATCGCGGGCTGGGGATAGGTTCTTGTACTCCAGCCCAGTATAATGTAGAGTCAAGGACAGATGGGCTCGTGGTAGGGGCACATGGTCTCACCTGTCGCGTACGAATGCGGTGTAGTGCGCACTTTCATGAGTAACGGTAGAAGGGACAATATAGGCACGTAGGAAGAGGGATTCTAAGTCAGTCTAGCGCCCCAGGCAAGCCGAGTTTCTTCCTTATAGGCAAAAGAAAGAGACATGATGGAAAATGTCAAGATGGCATATGTCTCCAGACACGGAGCGGGACGAACAACCAGTGGAGATCCTAAGTCGAGGGTTAAATTGGATCCAGGCACTCTTTACTATTGGCTCTTCAGGTTATAGCTGCTCTGGAAACGTAGAACTGTAGAGGCTCCAACAGATGTCGCAGCTTGGGCAGCCGGTGAACAGATACCATCCCCTCAAGCCCGAGCTCGGCAGCAGGAAAATCCGGACCCGTATTTTTGACCACAAATACCCATAATTCTAGAAACCCCCCCTGATTTAGTGCCAGTACAAGGGATATACGTCGTCACCAAAATTGAATCAAAATAATCTTCAAAACAGGCAGCTTTTACAGTCGTTTTTCTGCAAAGTCAAACAAATATACGTGCTTCATATCCTATAAGCGTAGTTAGTACGTTTTTTTGAAATTCAAGATGTCGCTCTGAGACGAGCCAGCAGGCTCCGAAGCTGATGGTGGTACATGCACTCGAGATGTCTTTTGGTAGCTAGGAGGTTTGTATATACATCTATTACGCAGTAAATTAGGTGGGAGTTTTGGTACTCTTTGGCAATTGATTTTATTGGGTGCATCAGGTCCACTTTATTTCAGTCTAAAATTGCTGCCGAGCTCGGGCTTGAGGGGATAGAATATAGGTCGGGTATTGGACCAATTGTAATGGTACCTCTTCCCTCTACGTCCCTAGGTAGGTACATGTACCTTATACAGGTAGTTCTAACCTCTGATAGTGGTCAAAGATGCTCCCTTAAAACACCAAAAGACATCAGCAAGTCTATATTGCGACTTATGAAAAGTTGAGTTGTGGTAGCCAATCCCAAACTAAGACGCCAGTTGAAGGTGAGGTGGCAGTATGTTCTCATCACTAGGGACGCAGAAACCCCCCTTTCCATCCTCTTGGCTGTTTGCCACTCTCAAGGCAAGATTCCTCTTTTCCAATACCTGCCGGGTGAAATATCTTCTTGATTCTGCAACGCACACCATGGGCTAGACGGAGCAATGTGTCGTCGGAAAAAAGGGGGTCCCTAAGTTTGAAAGGCGTCCAGAGACATCTCCCTCATGATTGGACGAACGGCTGATATTGCCACCAGATACTTCGTATCCAGTGAAAATATCTGGGTTTTATACCCCTGTTCATCATTGTCATAGGCCGAGCTGTGGACGATGATCAGCCAAAGCCCATAATTTCTATCAGAGATCGCAATCTTTCGAAACGGATTTTCTGTTGAGTTAATAAGTTGGTTTTGGCCGTACCAAGAGAAATGAAGGACCAATGTCCATTTCGTTTGAGTGTACGGATTACATGTACATTACTACATAATACCCTACATGTATGTAAGAGGTGCCTATCGTCTGCATATTTTCATATACTAGCCACACCTGTCCATGTAACATGTAATGTACTACATCGGGAATTGAATCCATCGCGGCTGGTTACACAACACGTGCATCCACCAGCTGCCTTGCTGCCTTGCCTGCATTAGTACTGTATGTATGTATGTATGTACAATTACATATACCACGTAGTACGTACCTACAGAAGTTTGAGATCTGGAATGAGCAAGTACTAAGACACTCCCAGATATGTACCTAAGGCTCAATAGATGCATATTAGGTAGACTACATACATGTTAGTAGCGCAGGGCCAATCTTGATCTCTTTTAATACATATTATTCGTATCTAGACCTTCATTTTTCACGATACGATACACGCAAACCACAATGGCCTCATAGCCCAGCAGCAGCATTATACGTCTTTGGTCTTCAGATTTCACCACGACCAGGCATATAGATATGTAGGTAATCAGCAAGCAAATATCTAACTATATCATTGCTGTCTTCTGTCGAGGCCAGCCCATCCCAATAGATCGCCCCGCGCGTTTCCCGCGTTTCTCTCACTCCACACATCGCCCTCGCTATAATTTTAAGTAGACTCGAACCAAGTCGCACAGAGGCGACAAGCTACTCGCCACTCGCCGCCGCCGCCGACTAACTAACTAACTTAAATCGTTCGGCGAAGAGAAATACAGAAAGAGGCGCGTCTATGTGTGCGAACGCGCACTCACTCTTCTTTACGAGCATGCCCTGCTCGCCTTAAATCCGCTACGATGGAGGGGGAGTCGGAGAGCGGTCCCTCCACCGGGCAGACGTCCTCCTCGTCCAAGCCTACCCCGAAGCACGAAGCGCCCACGACCTCTAACATATCGGGACCTGGAGCTGCCTCAAACGCCCAACTTTCTAAGAGGAGGAGAGGCCTCGGCGTCGTTACGCCCAATGCCTGCACCGAGTGTCGGAAGAAGCGCGCCAAGTGCGACGGACAGACCCCGTGCGGCCGGTGCAAGTTGCAGAAGGATGTCGAGTGCGTATACGAAGTCCCCGTACGACAGTCAAAAGAGAATCTGCGGCACGAGATCGAGGCTCTGCGACGCCACCAACGCCAGAGCGACTCGGTAATCTCCGCCCTCGTACGTCCCGACCTGGTCGAGGAGATCTTGCAGAGGCTACGACAAGGACAGTCCGTCGAGGGCATATCAGAATGGCTGGGTGTCAGCTCCGCCTACCCTTCTTCTGGCACCTCCTTACCCAATTTCGCACGGCCGAGCGAACCCAGGAGCGGAGTGACGTTGCCCCCTCTTTCGACCTACGGGGGAACGCTCCCTGGCGCGGGAAGTTATAACACTATGGGGATGAGCCCCGTGACGACCCAGCAGCACGGCATGAATCAAGAGTTCGATCCTAACAACCCCTGGAACTTCTCCCAGCACAGCCAGACCATATCGACTCGCAGCGACTCCCATCCCGATGCAATGCAATGGACGTCCGAGGCGCCCCCTCGCTCGCGCGTCGGTTCGTGGCTTCAGGATCAAACGTCGCCGGCAGAAGGCTCCCGATATCGGGGTGTAGATCAGGTCCTTTCGCCCATCGATTCTCCCGAGATGAAAGTCCCTCCCGGAACCTGGACCACGGTTACGACGGATGCCGGTCTGGTGCAGCACCTCCTCGCGCTCTATTTTTGCTGGGAGTACCCGACGTTTGCGTCTTTCAGTAAAGAGCATTTCTTGAAAGATTTTGCAAAGGGGAACCGCCGATACTGCTCTCCGATACTGGTCAACGCGTTGCTGGCTCTCGGCTGTCGGTTCTCGACTCAGCCAAATACGCGGGCAAATCCAAACGACTCGCGGACGGCAGGCGATCACTTTTTCCGAGAAGCTCTGCGGCTTTTCTACCGGGAACAAAACCATCATAACTTAACCACCATTCAAGCCTTAGGGATAATGTCCATCCGGGAAGCGAGTTGTGGGAGAGATTCGGAGTCTTGGTATTATGCGGGACAGAGCATACGGTTAGCCATCGAGATGGGACTGCATAACCTGCAGAACGACGGCGACGAGGATGAGGTAGCCGTCCAGGCCGCGACATTCTGGGGTGCTTTCGCCTTAGATCAGTAAGCGCGTTGCTCGTAGCCTTTGGTGCCTTTTGGCTGATGTCTCTTAAAGCGCGTGGTCCCTGGCAACTGGCTCTCTGCCTCAATGTTCTTGTTTCCCGCATTTGCCGCCCAAACCTGCGATAATCGACGACATAGAAGCATCTCTGTGGATACCATATACTGATGATGGTACGTCGCATGGATTCCAATTACTGTTGGGTCTTGCTGCCGAGCATGATCATACTGGACGCCATCTAACTGGAGTCACAGGTGCCCCTCTGCAACGGTCTTGCGAGCAGCCGTCTAACGTCAGATCTGTGTATAAATGCTTCTGCGAGCTCAGCGAGCTTGTTCATCAGTCGCTATACGTTCTCCACTCCCCCAGCAAACCAGTGACGAGCCGAGAACTACTCGGCATTTACACGCAATACCTGAACTGGTACGACAAGATTCCGGAGGTTTTACGGCTCGGACACAATTTCACTCCTGCTGTCCTCTTTGCCCAGTCAGTGTTTCCTTTATTTGACGTTTGCTTCAACCTGCTCATCTATCGATCAGCATGTATTACCACTTTGCTATCCTGCTCCTCTTCCGACCGCTGATAAAGCTGCGAATTATCGGTTCGGGCATACTTCCTCGCGACGTCTGTGCCCAGGCCGCAGACGCCATCCAGGGCCTGCTTCGGTCTTACTCTCAACTATACACCCTTCGCCGTACGCCCTCGTTCGTACCCTATTTCGTACTCACGTCCGCCATCATGCATCTCGCCGTGGGCGCAGAGACTTCCAAGGAGCAGCCTATCTCGCCGGAAGCGGCCTCTGACCCTTCGACAGCCAAGCCCGAAGACACTGAGGCCGAGCTTACTCAAAAGTGGTCGTCTTCTAGCCACAGGGACGATCCCGACACAATCACCTCAAAACTGAGCCCAAAGGTGGCCGAATCCCTGAGCCGAGGGATCGCACACCTGGCCGAGATGGCGCCATGTCATCACTTCGCACACCAAGCACTGAATATCCTCCAATACCTCGCCAAGAAGTGGAATGTTCAAGTAGACATCCCACCTGGGACTGATGTACCCGAGGAAGTGGAGAAATCAGTGCGACCGGCTACTCACAGCCTTAACTTCTTCGCGCCAAACGTCGACGAAGAGGACTTCCTCTGCGCATGGGGCTCGCGGGACTTGAGCGGCCCTGGGGTTGCGGAAGGGAGGCCTCCCTTGCCTACCGCACAAGCCCACTTTGGCCAGGGTGAAACAATGGAGGGGGTCATCGGGGGAGACCAACCAAAGGAAAGGGGAGAGCAAGATCCGGTGCCTAGTTTTGGGTCTGAGACCGGCAAGAGGCCGACGGCACACAGCGCTAGCAGTCTGGAGAATCCTCTCTTCTGGCCGTTTCCTATGCAAGGTCGCCCAATGCTGCCGGAGGGTAAGCAGCTTGAAGAGGCTGGGTTTTGCCCTTTATAGCCAATCGACTGCAACGTACGCGATACGGTGGGCGACTGCTGTAATCAACCACACGAAATATGTGGCCGATCCATCATCTATTCGGGTTTCAGAGATGTCATCCCGCTGTCCAGAATCTTCAATTGTTCCCCTGCGCAGGCATGAGAGCATATAACGGAAAGCTCGTTAAAGAGGCACGGAAGGGAAGGGGGAAGCGAGGGGGTTTGTGACTTGGACATCGTACGGTATCTGGTGTGACGATGTTGATAATAAAAGTCGCAAAGAGGGAAGGATTTCAAGACGCAAGCATATGATACCCCGGCACACGAACGCGGTTGTCTTGAGCTAGGCTCTGGTATGGAATGGAGCCTTTAGCTTTGCAACCTCTCTCCTCTGCGTCGCTGCTAGATAGACGGCGACGCGATGAATCTGAAATGATGAAAAAAGAACTGTTTCATGAACAAACGCGCGGACGTGTGTTGTCGTCTTATCTGCCGGATCATATGACTTGGACTACTTGACGTGACTTGCTTGAGGTAGGTGAGGTACTAACAAAGCCGCTTTTCTGTGTTCTCTATAGTCATGAGAGAGAGCTACAAAGTGTGAGCGGCCAGCGGACACCAAACCGGCAGGCTAGTTATTGATATTCAATATCGGATAGATAAGCGAGGCCTTGGAATGCCCAGGCACCGAGACCAGAGCGGCGCTGGGCTGGATACCAATACCTACCTCTTAGCAGTCATACAGATTTTGAGCTCATGCTATTACCTTGCTCCAGTACCTGTTTTCTCAACAGACCCTGAGGAAATCGTGAAGACTTTTCGGTATTGCAACCCCCTTGACGAGATGAATTCTGCTGGGAATAGCTAGTAGCCGTTAATATACTCTATTTCGATACTCACATACCATCACCGAACAATACCTACCTTCCTGCCTCCCTGCTCCCTGCCTCTCTACCAGCAGCACCCAGAATGAGACGCGTGGATATTCGTAGCCGGACATGGATTCACACTCTGACGGCTGCGCTATTTCGACTAATGGAAGGATCTATATCATCAAGATTACCAATGACTATAACTTGTATCATCCGAGGGAGCCGGCTTAGCACTCTAGAGCGGCAATGTCGGTGTTCCTGGAATAACCACATGGGAAATCTACCGACTCTACCGCGGAATGCGCCACACTTGGCAGGAAAATTGTCCCAGTTGGCTATCAGGATATCTGACCCCCATCTATATAAGTAGTTTCGACTTTAGCAACAGCTCCGCGGCGATTAGCGCCGCAAGAGGCTGTTGGCTGAACGGGCTCAACATGCGACGGACTGTTCGAGATAGTACCTCGTTAATCTGCCAATCAGAAGAATGTGATGGCAGATCCGGAGGAGAGATCTGGCGACTATGATCGGCCTCAAAGTACTTACCTGAGGTATATATCATAGACACCACCTAGGTAGGTAGATATGTCGGTAGATGCTTTCTCGCCATGGTACCTAGATGCGGCTTAGTGGCCGTAGCAGCTAGACTCGAATCCGGCCGAAGAAGAGAATACAGAACAACTGGTGTGTGGACGTTCGAAGCTATTCTCGGTACGACTAACAATTCTGATGCCTGGCCGCCGTGCGATCCCACCGACCCCCAAGTGGTGTACACTGCCCGGCATGGAGATGGAGCTCCAGTGGTCCCATCGGATTCTAGACTGCGCGGGATTTCGAAGACGAGACTAACCCAGTCAGACTTAGTGAGAAGCCAAGAGTGTCTGGGAATAGAATTAAAGTTTGAAGAGCCTCGAGAACGGGGTCAAGGTTGCGAGACAAGGGGGGGAGGTCCAGTCCATGGATCCCCCTCAATCAGCCCTTCAGTCCTCATTCCTCGGTCCTCAGTTCTCATTTCTCATTTCTTCAATCTTCAAACCAAAAGCCAAATCCGCCGAGGACGGGAGCCAAGTGAGTGAATGTCAATGAAATCCCCGATCGAGTTATATGCTGACGAATTCTTGATTCTATCCAGCATTAACCTAGAAGTCTGCGCAATCCTGCTCATGCTTACGTATGTATGCTATGTAATAATCAGCTATCTCTTAGGCGGTATGTACATATATACCTGGTCGCGGCACGTCTTTGTCTGACACAGCTGTGACCCCACCGGACACGGGATATCTCAGAGCAGCGACACCACACCACGATGACTGCTCAGAGGGCCCGGATCTTGCATCGACGCGTTCCTTTCTTCAACCCGATGTCCCGTAGTATACCGGATACTTAGCACGCATAGTATTTTATTTCGATGCCTTAGAGGGATTGTCACTGCCCACTCCTTCTCACGACTTGTCACATAGTAGAGCGAACGAGCTGACCCAAGTTAGCCAATTGAAGCTGACACACCCTTGTCGATATGATCTCACATGGTCCCATCCGCTCGTGGACGGGCAGGACGGGAGCTCGACTAGTGCAGCTCCGCGATTGGCTATGGCGAGCACTATCCCAGAAAGGACTTCGCACGAGCTGCTGAATAGAGTAAGCGTCACGAGGAGTCCTGGTGTTTCGCAACGTGAAGTCAATGCAAGGCTTTCTGAGCCAGGAACGATCCATGGTATCGGGTCATCGATATACCCAGACCATAGACCATATTATGTCACGCATCGTCGTCGTCGTCGTCTTGAAGGGATTGATACCGCAGAGATTACGTAAATCTCGGCAGTATCATTATTTCTCTCACTGGCGACGACCCCTGCCCAGGAGCCAAGACGTTGTGGATGTGTAATCTGCAGTTATAGGATTAATCATCCGAGCCTGTTCCATGCTTCTGCCGATCAACACTCGCAGTTCCTACTGCCTTAAGATCTATGTGGCATGCTGATCCTTCAGCCCTACATTCCGCTGCGAGATAGCCCCTTGAATCGGCATCACAAAGTGAAGTCCGCCCCGTGGGAAGAGCTCCCCAATCTCTTCACCTTGAGCATGCGCTACCTATCCGGATTTATCAGGGAAATAGTAATCAAGGATAGGAGCAGGGGTGGGTGAGGCTTGAGTCTAAGCTTGCAAGATTGGATCCAGGACTGTACTTCTCGTGGTAAAGTTATAGAGTATAAGATGATGTGCTAAGCGCCTCAATCCATGACTATCGCCGTGGAAACAGCTCCTGTCTCGAGAGATTTGGTCATACGATAGCAAGAGTACATAAAGAACTCCCCTCCCCGACAAGTGTCAGCCATAGCCCTCAAGATCCACGACACTCCACACTCGGCTGACAGACAGGCTCGTCAGCGATTTCTCTTCTGTTCGTCTCCTTACCTTGCGCACCTTGCCGGGGACATGTCGAGTTCTCCTTCAACAGTACGAGTTGCCATCATAGGCGGTGGATTGGCTGGTGCCGCGTTGTTGCGTGGGCTCCTGCGATACCCTCACATTGCCGTCGACATGTACGAGTCTCGACCCGCGTTTAGGGAAGAAGGGCCCGGACTAGCTATCAACACACGCACGCAATCCATTCTAGCAGCCATCGACCCAGATTTGGAGCGGTGTCTTGACCGTGCCGGTGCTGTGCTCACCACCTCCGAGACGCGAGTTGCGTGTGGCCCTCATGCTGGACGGAAGGTGGAGATAATTGGCCAGGGGGCGGCATGCAAGAAAAACGTCGGCCGCCAGGCTTTCTTGACAGAGATGCTCAAAGGTGTACCGCCGCGCATGATGCATACTGGGACGCGAATAGTCTCCGTCACGGAGCTGTCCCCGGGACAGGGCTTGCTTCTGGTCTTCGAGGACGGGTCACAGAAAAAGTACGACGTTGTCATCGGCGCAGATGGCACTCACGGTTTCACGCGACAGCTCGTCTTAGGTGCCGACGAGTCGTTGGTCAAGGCCCGCTCAACTGGTTTCTGGGAGCTCTCCATCAGGGTGCCCCTCCAGAGGGCCCAGCAGGTGATGGGTTCGCAGTACTTGGATCCGCAAAATCCACACCGAGTGGGCTGGATTGGGGAGGGTACAGCCTTGATACACGACCTCCTTGACAACGGTGCCGAGGTTCAAATCATCGTTTTTGGTCAGACGAATGACGTGGCGGAAGAGGATGGGCAGTCCGGGCCTTCGTGGGCCAAACTATTCACGCCGGAAGAGTTTCGGGAGATGTTCGCTCCCTACAGGATGCCAGTATGCCGGGGCATGGTCGAAGTGAGTAGTGCTCGTCCAGACCGGCTGGCCCAGAAAGCTGGTACGGAAATCCATGGGATAAAGACTTACTGACAACCTCCTAGCTTGTTCAGAGCGTGTACACCGTCCAAGTGGCTGCTCTATGCCAGCTAGAACACAGGCCAGCGCCAACCTATGTGACCAAAAATATATGTTTGATCGGGGACTCGGCGCATAGCATGCTGCCGTTCCAGGGCGCCAGCGTTAGCATAGCCATCGAAGAGGCGCTGATCCTCAGTACCCTTCTGGGACGACTTCCCTCGAGAGCGGCTATCCCTGCGGCGCTACAAGCTTTCGACCAGGTATGCCGTCCACGGGCCGAACAGGCAACCCGGTCCAGCGCTGAGACGGGGTTCCTGGTTACGGGCCGCATGCCCGGCGTCGGGCTCGACGCCGACCTGCTCCAGCAGCATCTGCTGCACAAGTGGGCGTTCCTGCTGGACGTCGACATGGACGCGCAACAAGCCGCTGCCAACCTCGTCATGGATCAGTTGTTGGGTCTGGGGGCAACGTGGCCCTGAGGACATTTGTGCCTCTTTCTACGATTTATCTTGTCTGTTTGAATTCCTTTTTGTGCAATTTCTTTTGGCTTGTAGTTACACATATCACGTTTCGGTGGGTGGGCGTCATTCTGTACGTTGGATATAATGCATAGCGATAGGCTGGGTTAGCATTTGGACTGGAGCGTACACGTGTGGAAATAGGCGTCCTGGACTCGCTTGACGTTTCATAGATATCATGTGGTTTTACATATATAAACCAACCAATTATACAATGTGGCGAGGTATACCACCTGTAAAGCCGCCTATGGGCTCGACAAAATAGTAACATCGACCTTTGTGCCTGCTCTTCTGCCCGATTATCTCTACATTTAGTTCTAGCGGGTTGGCAAGTTCGTATAATTCTACATCCAATAGAAATACGAAATCGGGATATCCTTCTGACTTACATACGTCAAGTGTATACCGACAGAAGCATCATCTTGAGACCTCAGGGGGCTCCGGCATTAGAGGGAGGGCTGTTGCTTGACAGAGGGTTCCCTATGACGATAGTCTGTTTAGGTATGTCAGCTTTGACTCGGATGACCTGGTTGAACGAGAGCTCACAACCGAATTTGTCCATTGGGGGCTGTAGGCCTCCATAGTTGCCATAGGTCTGCTCTGATATACCCGGCATTTATGGCAAAATAGGTCTGCCAATGAAGCTTCACTTGGGTCGCATAGCCTGGCACACCGCAGCCCTTAGCGAGGTTGGAGTGGTCAGGATGATATGAACAATAAAGGTTAATTGATATTCTATATTTGAATTGCAGGATATAATGGACCGGCATTTAGACAGAGTAAGTGAGCAGGCTGCGGGAGTCTTGACTTATTCCTACCTACCTACCCCTTAGGTACCTGCCTACCTACATATACCTATGGCTTTTACGTTCTCACAGTAAAACCTGTGTTTCTTTGCTTGTTCTGTCTGCCCTCCAGAAAGCGTCATACTCTTCCTGGTTCATAGTTTGCTAAGACGAGTCACGATGCTTCGGACCGCTTTCCTGTCGCTTATAGCGCTCGCTAATGCGGCGCCGCAAGTTACCCCTATTAAAGGCCCAGGAGACAACAGTCTCGTTCGATTCGGTTGCTCCCAGGTGGTCATCGAGAGACTCGACCCGTAAGATCCGACTCTCCCAGGATTGGGCCTTATCTGATTTATTTTTCGCAGGCTCGTCAACCCCGGTGTGAACCCATCTCCGCATCTTCATCAGGTATCTACGGACTTCGGGATCGCATACAGAAGTTTGAAACCACTGACCATGATATAGATTGTCGGAGGAGTACGTGAGTTGATGCTTAACGCTAATCCATCTCGCTCATATCTCGTAGAACGCTTTCAACGCCTCCATCGCGTCGACGGACGTTTCTGGCCTCGCTACCTGCACAACATGTAGCTTCAGCGATGACTTCTCCAACTACTGGACCGCGAACCTGTATTTCAAGGCGCGGAACGGGACTTACAAGAGAGTGCCTCAAATTCCGAACAGGTTCCTAGAAGGGTCCCAGGGTGGCGTTACAGTGTACTACGTGTCTCCCGGGAAGAATACCGTCACAGCTTTCAAACCGGTAGGTTCAGCAGGAACTACTAGCCGTCGTTGGATCCTAACACGATATCAGGGTTTCCGCATGCTTGTGGGCGACTCTATGCGACGCGAGAAGCTGGGTTCGGGGCTGAAGTCCCAGAGCTGCTTCCGCTGCTTCACCGGCCCGGACTTCAAAGGAGACAATTACTCTCCCTGCGCCGACCCGGTGTTGGATACAGAGACCTTCCCTACGGGGCCGTGCTTAGGCGGCATCCGATCGAACATCCATTTTCCGACGTGAGACTCCAGCTGCACTGTCTTCATTACGAAGGACGCGAGCTGACGCCAAATATAGCTGCTGGGATGGTCAACGGCTGGATAGTCCAAACCATCAAGACCACGTAGCCTATCCCATTGGCGGCCCTTCATCATTTGCCACTACGGGGGACTGCCCGTCTACCCATCCGATCAAGATTCCACAGCTGATGCTCGAAGTACGTGGCACACACCTCTGGAAGGGTCTGAGCTAACTGGCAAAAGATCGTCTGGGATACGACCGGCTTTAATGACCTGGGGGAGTGGCCCGAAGATGGGTCGCAGCCGTTCTTCCTAAGCACAGGAGACAAGTAATATCCATAAAATACCACGAGTTTCGATGCCAAGTTGCGCCGCTAACCTCGAGCCAGCACCGGATACGGTCAGCACGGTGACTACGTCTTCGGCTGGAAAGACGATGCTCTCCAGAGGCTGATGGATGGCGCGTGCTTCGGCAACACCTGCGAGGGGGTCAAGACACAGGATTTCTCCGAAGCGAACAAGTGCTCCGTGCCAAACACAGTTGACGAGGTTATTGAAGGATGTAAGTCTGAATGCATCAAATACCTAACTTGGGTATTTCTTCACGAATGGGTATAAGTTCTAACAAGTCAAATAGGGCTTGGTCAACTCCCTGGAGATGGGAGTGGAGCGTAAGCGCGCAGACAAGCATGAAGATCTGAGGCTACATGTTCTATTCAAAGTTCAAATCCTACAATTCTACTACGTAGGTAGATAGATAACTAACAGCGAACTACCGAAAACAAGATGGAAGTCTAAGGGGTGAAAGAAAGTTCCAACGTTGCAACCAGCAACTCATTATCCTGTCCTCGGGTATACATGTCCCATTCGGAATTACTATTCCCAAAGACGTAAAGGATAGTAGCTATTCCGAAATCCAGGGCTCTCCCCCAACAGGGCTGATTGCCAGCTCCAGTATAAGTAATAAAGTCCGCCTATATTTGTTTGTGTTGTCTGCGAGTTTCGACATTTTAGACTCTTTCCTGTGATTCTCTTGATGACGGAAAAGGAAAATTGGGGAAATATGAAGAGGACGACAAGTTCAATATTTTGACTCAGTAATAGTAGGTAGGTATAAACTTACGGTGGACTTTTGATTCTCGTCGAATCGTCTTCTTCCTGACCTGCCATCCGAATATCGTCGTCTGAGTGAAAGGGATCCTCTGGAACGATATCTCTTCTGGAGTATTTACGTTTTGCTGTTTTGGAACCAAAGTTGCCCACCCTTTTCTTTACCCTTTTTGCCGCTGTTCGAGAACTGTATTCTCTATCAGGAGACAAACCGGCGTGTGCTCTTAATCTTTTGGCATCGACAGGCTTGAACTTTTCTGCGGAGGTTGTGCTTCCTCCTTCTGAGCCCGCGACTATCGTAGCCCAAAACGTTTCGTCGGATATCTCTAGATAATGGTTCATTAATTACTTGGAAAATTTCATGGAGAGTAAGGTAGCCGCATGCCTCCGAAAAGGTTGGATCGGGGCATGGGAGGGGGGTTAAGGGCAGCTCTTCTAAAGAAAAGACAGTCTTACCTCTATCATTACCAGAATCTATAGAGTCTCCAAACCCTCCACCTCTTATCACTGGTGACGGCAGAGTTGAATGTCCTACTATAGGCTCCGGGTTCTCGCGTCGCCAATGCATAGTCCAATCGCCGGGATTCTAATCATGGTATGAAGACTTAGTAAGATACTCTGCTGACGAAATACATACATGTCGTCGAGACCTGTAGCATCCTGAAAGGGATAGCATCTGTGACCTGCCAACAGTCGAAGTCTGAAGAGGGAATCTCGGTGAAGATTTGATAAATGAAGACACAGAATACCCACTTGTGAATAATGGCCTAGAGTATCTTCTGGATCGCTGTCCGCATAATAATAATAGTTATCCAATTCTTGCGCTAATAGCCCGTCTGAACGCCATGATCTGTCAGCCACGATAGGTGCAAGTTTGGTGCTTGCTCATAGAGCTAGTTATTCTAGGGAAAAGGAGGACATACGCTCTCCTTCCCAGCCCCCGAAGCCTCCGGGCAGGCCCGGTCCAGCAATGCCACTCACGCCCCCTGGCTCATATTGTGCAGGTGGTCCAGGGTTCGGATCCTGCAACGGTCTCGACTGGTAGTCCAAAGCAGGAAACTCATCCTTGAAGCCCGGAAAATATTTAGGTTCGCCGTATGTTATGTTATAATTGCAGGTCATAGTGAAACCAGTATTGAGCTTGGCAGTTCTGATTGTAGCATTGAAGTACTTGATGCACCAGAATAAATCCCGCCAGGCTTTCATTCCTATCCCATTTCTTATGTGTCGGTCCAAGAGGACACCTCGAAAATAATACATCCAAATCTCGTAGGAATCATCCACTTTATGGAGCCATCGTTCCAACCTTCGCTTGGTATAAGAATGAGGTGAATGGGGACTCGAATTCATCATAAAAGTGAATTGGGCTATAGCGGATTGGCGCCACTCCATATAGGAGTTGATGTATCGAGCACACCACGAGAAGATAGCCCTGGTATTCGCCGAGCCATTCTGTGTGTAGTGGACTGTGCGAAACATGAGTGAGTTGGATGTGTCTAGAATGATCTCTATCAGGTCTGTGATAAAACATACGTAACCATGATGCGTCCAGCCAAGCAATTCGATATACGCGCGAAAATATGTTCTGCATGTGTTGTGCGAAGGCAAGTGGTATCAATGCTGCCGGAGGTGCATTCGCCCGCTGAAATGGATTTTGGTGCACATCACCCGCAATCACAGCGTCCTTTAAGATATTCGGTTTGTGGATAATACCGTTAGCAAATAATACCCTCGCTTGGTTATTCGTCTCAGTTATGGCGTCGCGTGACATGGTGTCCGTGATACTTTTCCAAAGATATCCTGCGAGTTGTTCAGTCAGAGGTTGATATAGTACATGATGTATATGGGTGAGCGTAGAGGAAGGATATGGACGTACGGAACCGGACTATTCTCCAAGACCGAGCCTCTTCCAGTAAAATCCTTAATGAATCTTTCTGCTGATCATTAGCCCTCGTAAGCCCCTGAAGTCTCATCTCCGCAATAGCCCAGTCGCTGTCAAGTGGCGCATTTGGAAGCTCTGGTTTGGGTGTCTGGGCGTGGTTATTGATTCCGAAGCCATCAACCAAGTTAGAGGCCAAGGTCATGACCCATTCATAATCTCGTATCAGATCTTCGCCTGTAGTATTAGCAGCAAGGCGGACCGGGCCTTCAGAAGTGTAGTCCACCAAGCTTGGTTCGGTTACGATTCTGCGCAAGCCTCCGGAGGACGAAAGATTTTCGATTCTGGCAGCGGCATCGTTGTAATCCGTAACGTTGGTGAAATACAGAAGTAAGTTGAACGGACCATCCTGCTTAACTTTCGCATCAGGAAACTTCCATCTATTCCGCCAGCGAGAATGCTCGCTAGCCAGTACCAGTTTCGTCTCCTGCGTCTGCGTCTGCGTCTGCGTCTGAGTTTGTGTCTGCGACATTGCGAATCGAAACAGCGGACGAGTGAAAAGAAATCATGTGCAACCGTCCAAAAAAGCTTGTTTCTACCGTTGCGAGGCTGGAACGAATCTGTATATAGCAGGGGTGTTAAAGAACATGTCGGGATCGCTGCAATCGACGAGCTGAAACAAAGACCGATGCTGGTTCTTTGATGGTATTCTCGTCTGTTCGTACATCTTTGAGAGTTCATCCCGTTTCCGTCCTAGCAGCATTCCTTGCCTATCAACCAGCAATACTTATGGGCTCGACAACTTCGTCTACAATAGACAATGGTGAATGGCTCGTTGAATGTCAGAAAGTAGGCGACGTTTTCATCCATCAGACACGTCATGCACATAACCGGCCTAATATTCTGAGTGGTGTCAAAGTGGTGGCCCTTATAGTTGGGTGTGTGTGACGAGATTTTGTACACCGAGAATCCAAATTTTGGAACACCAAGTATTCGAGTGAATGCTACCTTAGGTAGGATATGAATCGATATTTTACCATAGTGAGAAATTACGTCCAAGGCTGTATACCAACAAACTTGGTTGTATTTGGCCAGTAATGCCAGGAGCAATCCTTTGTGCTCTTGTCTCAACTCCCATAACCAGGCCAACAGGCCAGGCCCCAGGGCTCAGGAGCTGAAGGGAGTCAAATCGCTGTCGATGCCATGTGCCGACCGATCATGATATCTGACAAGGACAATTGTTAGCGTGGACTACGTAGCTGGATAGAAATTGTTGGAGAAACGTCTGCCGAGCCTGGGGAATGGTAACCCCCCCCCGCTAAAGCTGTCTAAGCGACGATCGCCGACTCCAAAAACTCCAGAGTCGACGAATGATACAGGATTTCCCATTCTCGTCCCATTCTGGAACTTCAATAAATTTAAAATTAGTTTCATTGCTGGCTGTGAAACCCCGCCTACGAACTACTGCCGTGATGCCTTCACCTTGCTCGAGCAAGGTTCCCCGCAGTCTGCGGAAAATGGCATGCCAGACTCAGGACGAATCACGAACTGTTATAAAGCTGTGTTGTTGTCCCGTGGGGAAACCATTTTACCGTATCCCACCACCACCTACTCCTATAAGCGAGTAGAAACGCTCTTCAACATCAACATGGGCCTTGGAGTGCTAGAGGACAAGCACCTTCCCCACGTGCCGGGCACGGCTCTCTTGACCGATGTCGTCGGCTCGGACAACCATCACCATCATGGCGCACTAGACACATCTGCCCTACGCCACGGGAAGGGCAAGGACTCGGACGTCCTGCTGGTACCGCAGCCTAGCAGAAGCCCCAATGATCCGCTAAACTGGCCGCTGTGGAAGAAGGACCTGATGTTATTCTTCATCTGTATCGACACCGCAGTGGTAGGCGCCTGGGTAAGTAATCCGGATGAATATAAGAAAAGTAATCCTCGACCAAGCTAATCATCGGCTGCCACGCTAGGGTCCCATGATCGCGCCCGGATATGTCCAGATGGCTTCCCAATTCGACATCTCCTACAACAAGCTTAACGGTGATCTCGGATACGGCATACTGGTGATCGGGCTATCGTGCTTTTTTACTAATTCCATGGCCGTGATCTGGGGACGGAGACCCGTCTTCCTCCTTGGCAACCTGTTGCTCTTCATCAGCAGCATCGGAGGGTACTATGCGCACTCCTTCAGCAGCTTACTCGGCTTCCGGTTGATAGGCTGTATCGGGATGTCTCCTTTTGAGGTGTAAGTGTCAAAGCCGCCCACCCGTCTCATCCCGGAATCGAGACCATCACTAACTCTTCGCTAGCTTGGTCACCACCACGATCGCGGATCTTTACTTCGTCCATCAGCGAGGAGTCCGGCTCGCAGCCTGGGGCCTTTGCCTCTCGGTCGGCGTCGGCGGCGGTTCCATCATCTCCGGCTACATCATCGAAGACCTGGGCTGGAATTGGACCTACGGCATCTGCGCCATCATGTTTGGCATATGGATAGTCGTCCTCTTCCTTTTCTGTCCCGAGACCGCGTACAGGAGAGACGATTCGCTGAACACAGACCTGGGAACGGAGCAAGACAAAGCAGACCAGCTGGCCGTGGGTGAGGTTTCCAAGGCGAAAGAGGGAACCGAGGCGTCCGGAGTCGGAAACGTCGAGGTTGAGATGATCGAACGCTCTCCAACGGGTACAGACTGGTCGGAGAAGAGGCACAGCTACTGGCATGACCTAAAGGTTTACCATGGGAGAGTGTCAGACGATTCGTTTTGGAAGGTTTTGGCCCGGCCGCTTCTCATGCTCGTATTCCCGCAGGTCCTCTTCTCCTTCTTCGCATACGGACTCACCACTTCGTGGCTGGTCGTCGTAGGCAGCGTCCTGGCTCAGCTGTTCACGGCCCCTCCCTATAACTTCAGCGTCTCCGGCGTCGGCCTAGTCTCCATTGCTTCTCTCGTCGGTGCCATCGTGGGCGCATTCATCTCCGGCCCCATCGCGGATTGGGTTATCAAAGCAATGGCTAGAAGGAACGGGGGCATATACGAGCCCGAATTTCGCCTTGTTCTTATCGTGATCACCTTTCTCCTGGGAGGGATGTCTTTCTTCGGTTTCGGCTGGTCGCTGCAAGAGCAAGACCCCTGGATTGCACCGACCATATTCTACGGGTTGCAGTGGTATGTAACAAACACATCTTTTCCCCATTTTCGTCGCCCCTTTTCTCGAAACTTCTGCTGATACCTTTCTAGTACGTAGGATCCGCGTTTCTTTCTTCCTCGTCCTACTCTATAACGCGTGGGGTTGTGTTTACTGATTAATACTCTAGACTTCAGCGTAGGGTTCATGTCTATTGCCGTGTACGGCTATCTGACGGACTGCCACCGCGACAAGGCCCCGGAAGCATTCGCGGCGATCAACTTGAGGAATATCTACTCCTTCGGAATGAACTACTTTATCTCGGACTGGATCAGCAGCCAGGGTCCGAAGGAGGTGTTCTGCATTATTGGCGGCATACACGTTTTCATTTGCCTATGTGCAATCCCGATGTACATCTTCGGAAAGAGGTGCAGGAGTTGGACAAGTCGAGTGAAGCTGTTTGAGAAGGTCATGCAGGCCTAGAGGTTAACGGTTCTAGGCAAGATCCACCGATCTGCTAAGATGAGCCAGGACGGATGCGAATACAAAGTATGCCGGGTGCTTGGCTAGGTGTGTACCTAACTATGAGGTACCTGAGCAGTATTACCTGGGCAGCATGGAAACAAAGAACGAAGCAGACGGACCCTCAGGTCTGTTTGAGGTGTAGCCTATAAGTTAGGAGGTGTACTACCTGATTCAAGGAGTGATCAATTCGGCATCGAGAGCATCGGCCATATCTTCCAATGTGTCAAATTTCCAGTCGTAAATCTCCCTCTCCCTGTTGCCCATAATCGCACCTGGCCTCACGATCCAAGTGGACTTGATCCCCAAGGCCCGCGAAGGGTGGTGGTCATGAAACTGGCTCTGAGCAGTCTGCATGACTTGATCCTTGTCCACCCCAAACTTCTCCTTTACTGCCTTAAGCATGTACTCGAAGTTCCGATGGTTCGGCTTGTACGTGCCGACGTCTTGAGCCGTGATCACGAGGTCGAAGGGGAAGCTTTCCAGCGGCCCAGAGTTGGTTAGAGAAAAAGAGCTGCGGTCGATATTCGATAGTACCACTAGCCTGTATCGCTTCGCCAGTCGACGCAGCGCAGCCACGGTGTCTGGGAATGCCGGCCAATTGCCCACCGAACTGCCGAAGACTCGTGATTCTTCAGCTGTGGGCGGGGTTAGCCCCAACTTCTCCGCCACTCGCCCATATATGCTAGCCAGGAGCTGAGTGTACGGCATGTCAGGCGTCTCCTGCTGCTGCTGTACTTCAAACTCGTGGTAGGCTTCTAGTAGCTGCAGACGAGAGATATCTGGGTGACCATTGGCATCGAGGAGGGGTTGAAAAGACGATAATATGCCGGTCTCGTAGTCGATCAAAGTGCCGTAGACGTCGAAGGAGAGGAGGCGAAAACCTTTCAGATTCGCCATCGCATCAAGATAAGGGTATTCGTATTAAGTCAAAATGCTTATTTAGGTATGCAAGGATGGATCATTCTGGTCCTGATTCCGTAGGCTGCCTGCAACACGCCCTCTGTATATCCGCGCATCAGTTGTACCATGTTAAATACAAGAGCCGTGGGGTGCTTTGGTTGGGGTAATTTTTATTTTGGAGAGTGATGTAGCTGATCCGAGAAAGGGCGCGCCTCTATATTACGTGGCGTATGAGCCAATGGTCGCACCACTCCTGTGGGCTTGCTACCAAAGCTGCACTGCGACGTAACCGGCTACAAACAGTAGCATCCACCTTATCTCCGAGAATAGGTACACTACGCACCCGCGTATCTACCTGTCATCGATAAATCTGACGCCCTGGGGACATTGTGGAGCAATCAGAAATTGGGCGATTATGTGGTACGTAGGGAGGTCGTAATTCCATATAAGCAGGCCCTATGCTTATCGCCATGCCTTCAAGTCCTGCCGCGACCTGAACGACCTTGGTTTCTGCTTGTCCCTATCTGCGATGACGACACGTGCTGAAGATCGCTCATTTTCCCTCTGCTCAGGGAAATGTTGAACGTGTCCTAATCTCTCATGAACCTCTGGTAGGTACTATAGATATCGTCGATCGGGTGGTTAGTCATAACACTCTCCATGAAATCTGTGAATCCAACTGGTAATAGATTCCCATCGTCTACGTCTGAAATCATATGATATTAGCCCGTCGTTTGAACGGTTCAAAGACACGGCCTACTAAATGGGCACGTCATGACGAGGGTCGCACCGAATTGTGATCATCAAGTGAGTTGAACAAGTAGGTTGAGATCCACGTAGCCGACGTCTCTAAAGGCAACGTCCATGTCCTCATCATCGCTGCTCATGTCCCCATCATCGCTGTTCATGTCCCCATCGGATGAAGCGAGATGGTAAGCATAGGGCTCGGGGAGAAACCGCTCCGGATGGTGCGAGTCGTACCGTACGACGTACCGAGGTAACCTTTCACCGTGCAAGTATGGTGGTATCTTGTGATGATATTTGTTGGTGAGTATTCGCAAACGCGACGAGGGTTGCCGCCCGGGATGAGAGAGAACCGAGACATCTTGGTGCTGTTCGAATTGTTCCTCGAGCTTCTTAACGAGCACTCCAACGAGTTTTCGCAGCATCGGCCGAATCCGCTGCCAATTGACGGGGTGCATCAGCAGGAGCCTATGGAGCTGCTGAAACGAGATATCCAGCGTGAAGTTGACACCACGAGCTTCGGCGTTTGTCAGTAATTCATGTAATAATAGGTTAGAAAGAGCCGTGTCGGTGCGTCGCCTCTTGATCATAAAAACGCCGTATTCGTCGAGGCGTAGCGACTGTAAAACCGGTGGAATAGGCGACTCAAGGGCGTAATCGAGTTGATCTGTCTCACCTCCCCATCCTGGTATGAATGGCCCAAGTTGAAGGTGGGACAGGACCGCGAAAGTAGAAAGAGAGAGAGAGATCTTGCTACTTGTCTCACCATTCCGCCGGTGGCGGAATATACGAAGATGTTCCAAGCTGCTTGCTTGCTGGGCTATGGCCGCGTTGAGGGTGTCGCTATCGCTGATAGCAAACGAATCGCTCCCCTCCCAGCTATGATGGTGCTTCTCGCAAAGGGTGAGTCGTCGCAGCTCAGTTGGCAGGGACAAGATCGCGTGGAGGGCTTCTACTGATACAACGCACTCCTCAAATACCAGTGACCTCAGTCCAGTCTGATGCCGGAAACGCTGTAGCCTTTCCGAGTCCCATTTGTCCAGATCTCCCTGACCAATCTTGGCGCAGGATATCTCAAGAGACCGGAGTTGGGGGATGAGGAATATTGGACATGCAGGTGTTATGTCCCAGAATCGTTGGTGTGTCCCAGTCCAATGTAAGGTGACTGTGCATATATGCGGATTGAAGTTAACTTGCCAGGTACATCGTGCTCGAAAAACAGGCATGGAAGACGAAACTTACGCGATCTTAAATTCTGGAGAGGCCTTGGGGTATCGACGGATTCGTTAAGGAGTGATGCCCGCTCAAATGTCTGTGTATAGGATTCCATGAATACCTTCCAGTGAGTTCCCTTCCTTGACGACGGCTGGCATTCGGGACTTTCCGAAACGAATGACGTCAGGTTTGGGAATGAAGCGAGGTCCGGGGGAGCAGCCGGCAACGAGGAAGGTCTGTAAAAGGAGGTGGAAAAAAGAAGCTGGAGATCTCGTAGATAACCCTTTCGCTTGGGCTCTGTACGGACAGCCTCCGCGAAGCTGTATAGACGCGACAGTCTAACGAACACCGCTCTAGAATAGAGATAAATCTCAACTGGTTCGCGGAGCGCCTTGCATGTGCGCGAGGCAGATTGAAGAGCAGATACATCTCGAGAATTGCGAAGATGTTCTATTATTTGTAAGAGCAACTCGCATGGAAGAGAAAGTAGAGGCATGATGGACGTTGAAGATTCAGCTCGAGAATGATTGTTTGTGGTTAACAGGCGGTCTGGTAAGAATGGAATGTTGAAGTGTGAGAAGTGTGACACCAGCTGGCAGACCCCGCCTATCCTATAAATCCAGCTGGCTGGCTCACTACAGTATTTCGAAAAGGGGCGCTGTTCTAGTAATGCCCCCCCCTCAAGAGTGCATGAATATTATATAAATATATAGTACTACTGTCTCAACAAAGAAACTGAAATCGGACCTGATTAGATCCTTGACTTGCGTAAAGATGTCGAGCTGGCTGTCATCTTTTGACTCCCTTCGCCCAACTGGGACAACGCTTCTAGCCGTAACTGCGACCCTTTACTTAACCCGACGCATCTTTCAAGCAAGAGCCCCCAGCAGATGCAGCATCATATGGCCGACTGAGGAACGTGTTCTGATTGTAGGGGCTTCGAGTGGGCTTGGTCGTACAGTGGCAAAGAGATATACCACTCGCGGTGCTAGGGTATGCGTCGTTGCGCGACGGGCAGAACAGCTGTCTGCGCTGGCCACGGAATGTGGGGAGAAGTGCATCTGGGTAGCGGCCGACTTTGGCAACGCGGAAGATATGGTGCGAGTGAGGGAGAGGCTGGTCGTAGAATGGGGTGGCTTGGATACTCTTCACGTATGCGCGGGTGTGTCTGCTGTGCAGCCCGTGATGGCCCTGGCTGGCGTGAAGCCTGGCGAGGACGGCGACCCAGGAGCATCCGACATTCAGACCGCCGCAAGCGTTATCGCTCGGGCAACTCAGGGCAACGTCTATGGGCCATTCATCACGGCGGTGACATTCATCCCTATGTTGACGCGCACATCTGCTTCGCCATCTATTCTACTAGTTTCCTCCGTCGCTGCAGTGGTGCCTGCACCTACACGTGCGCTCTACGCTGCTACCAAGGCATCATCTCTTCTCCTATTTCAGTCGATGGCGATCGAGCACCCGAAGATTGCCTTCACCTCCGTTCTACCAGCCACCATACAGGGCAATTTTCGTGCCTCAGCTGTTGATGCGGATCCGGCAACTGGAGAATCAAGCCCAAATCAGCGTGGGCTCAGATTGGATTCGGTGGCGAAGAGGTGCGTGGATGCGGTGGATCAACAAGTGAGAGGCAGCATGATAGTGCCGTGGTTCCCCTATGCTCTTGCGCATCACCTGTATTATCTATGGCCGTCATTCATTGAGCAGCAGGCGCGGAAGAAGTACGATTTCAAGTAGGTAGTCTACATCAAAAGCATCGCCATTTCGACCAGCAGTACAAACTATCTGTGCATGTACCTCCTGTAGGAAGAATTCTCAAAATACTTGCATTGTAGGTGATGTTCACCCAGTTGTAGCAATATTTGATTAGCTGGCTGGCGTTGCCGGCTCTACCAGATGTCAGGCGCCAGGTCGTCAGCTGACGGCTATGTACCCTCTTCGTACGTAATTTATTTTAAATTTTTAAAATTTTGATTCGCTGATTTAAAATCAAATCTAGAATTTCCATTTATCTGATTGGATCACAAGATTAAATAGAGCAAAAAATACGTTGGACACAGTGTGGGTCTTGCATGCGGCAGAATTCTGGCTGATCCTGCACACCGCCTTTGCACGTACTTAAAAGGTCTCCTCCCGCCCACCAATTTGGACTTTCCTCTTCCTTTCTTCCTCATCTTAGTGCACGGGCTTTACGCGTCACAGTGAGGAGCAATCCGAGTGCGTGTTTTTGCTAGTTGAAAACTATATACTGACCGCTCCATCTTGACTTCGGTCGGGATGGGAATTTTTGGAACACCATCTCTCTCGGAGAACCATCTTCAGCTTATTTTCGTTACTTTCGGTCCCTAGAGGATCGAGGTGAAGAAGAGACAGCTTGTCACACGCGTTTGACCTGATTTGCGTTTCTTGCGGGAACAACGAAGGACGTACTGTAGGTCTGGTTTAGATGTCTACCAGACTCGACTGCCCATGCTACCCATGAATCTCTGCAAGTAAAATATAGTCCTAGTAATCGTTCTAGAATTCCTACAAGTACGCTGAAGCATGTGACAGCTCATAAGATTCTTGCGCAGACTGACCCAAGGAGTCCTACCATACTGCTCATACGGCCAAGTCACAACGGTCTAGACTTTCACTCGGCTTGCTGCCTCGTGTTCCATCGTCCTTTTCCGTAGATCTATCGTCTGTAGAGTCATGCTTTGCTTGCCGGAATCCGGAATAATGTATCTCGGCTTATGCCAGATTGCCTCAATCTGTAGGGAACCTTGGATTGTAAATCTCGTAGCCCTCGTCTTCTGTGTCGCTCTCGGCACGAAGGTCTCTAGGTATACTCTTCTCTTCCTTGTCCTCATTCGCCGCGTCCGTCTCTTTCGCCTCGTTATTCCCGTCGTCTGCCGCTCCGCCGATAGGCGTGAAGGCGCTCTTGAATCCCGACTTCTTGAACCCTCCCTTCTTGAAACCACCGCCGCCTGTGGTACTGGAAGTCTGGTCGCCGCCGAGCTTGATGCTGATGAGGCCGTCTGCCTTGGCCTCTGCCTTCCTAGCGCGAGCTCCTGCTGTTGGGTCCTTGACCATCTGCTTCATGTCCTTCATGCGCTGGCGGTGGCTGTGATCGTAGCTGCCCAGGTGGGCCTCGTAGTCGTTCATTCGCGAGTAGCCTTTTGAACAGAGGTCGCAATAGAAAGACTGTAGCGCTGCGCGTGCCGACGAGGTCTGCGCTGGCGGTAGGGTTTGGTGTCGCTGTAGTCACAAAGCGTAAGCTAGCTGCCTAAGTACATAGCGACAGAGTTGGGGGAATGGCACACAATCGAAGTCACTTACTGGAGGCATCACGGCTGCTGTTCACACAGGTAGGCTAGAATATGAACAATCGATTCGGAGGGAAACCTGAGGACATTTCAAACCCAAGGGCCAAGAGCGCATGAATACATACAGTACCTAAGTACCACCATTCGCGGGGCAGCTGTCAGCTTTGGTTCTACCTAGCTCTAACGTCGGTCTCTTTGAAGACCGACTTTTACTACAGGACCTATTCAATTTGTTGCAACGATTTGAAAATTTCAAACCTCAATTTTCCATTGTCCCAATCTAGAATCCAAGATCAATATACAGCTCATGGCAAACGATCATCGTGGCCTAAACTCGAAGGCCTCGGAAGAGACTTTGGTATCTTTGTTCCAACTCGATCCCTCACCCATAGACAACAATGCGGCCATTTACGACAAGGAGCTTCCACCACTCCCCGAAGAAACACCAGAGTCTTCGAATGGAGACAGTACCAAAACCACAACGACAGCTTCGACCTCTACATTAGGTCTCAGCGGTAGTGGTCACGGCCCAATATTTTATTGTATCCTGATCCCCGTCTACCGCACCAATAGGATCGCATCTTTTACTAACCATCATGCCCAGTATCGCGAATCCAGCGCTACTCGTCCTACACATTCACCTTTTTCGCCGGCCTTCACATCGCTAACACCTCAATATTTCCCCTCATATACCAATCCGTGCCCTACTCGGAACCCTTCCTCCTTATGGCCCGTGAGCTCTATCAGACACGCCTGACCGAACCTCTGCTTGTCGCTTTACCTGTCGCTGCTCACATCGCCTCCGGCGTCGCCATACGACTCATCCGCAGACGACAGAACTTGAAGCGGTACGGCGGCGCAACACCTGGAATGTGGGCCCTACGCAGCTCAAGCGCGGCATCTTCGTCTAGCCGTAAAAACAGTGTGACGATATGGCCGCACCTGAGCTACATCTCCCTCTCGGGGTTCGCTTTTGTAGGCTTGCTTGCTTCGCATGTGGTCGTGAATCGCATATTACCCTTGGTCGTCGACGGCGACAGCTCAAACATCGGACTGCAATTCGTATCACACGGCTTCGCGCGTCAATCGCTGCCCCCTTGGATCGCATACTCGCTGCTACTACCCGTCGGCGTTGGACACATGGTTTGGGGATGGGCCAAGTGGCTGAACATCTCGCCACCCGCCAACTGGAAGAATTCGACGATGGACAAGCAGCTACGAAAGAGGCGTCGGCGCACCTGGTGGGAGATTAACGGCGTCGCGGCGGCCCTCGCAACTCTTTGGGCTGCAGGCGGTTTAGGTATCGTTGCCAGAGCTGGGCCCGCGGAGGGCTGGCTTGCTACGGTATATGATAACATCTACAGTGCCGTGGGACACTAATACCCTATGCCCCAGGAAATGAGTTCAAGTGTGTATATTCTGCCTTATCTTGCATACCGATGGCATACCCAGGTCTCTACCAAGGCAGCATCAGCGACCGTCTAGGACGAGAATCAGTTAGGCTATGTAATTATCTAAATTTGACTACAAATTTTGGTACCCAAGTCCCCTGGTCTCACGAAATGCTCTACGTGCTACTTGATACATGTAGATCCAGGTATTTCGTCTTACTGTCTCCATTCCTTATCTTGAAGAGGCTTCTAAGTTAGGCAGACAGTGTTTCCGTAGCATACCTTAGGTACTGTATGAATGGCTTTGACGTATGTGACAATGAGCACTCTGTTCGAGCAACCAACCTTGCCTTAGATTGTCATGTCATTATTTGTCGTCAAGCCTGCCACTGCGGCAATCCGCGATAGTGACACCAGTAACGGCAGCACAGCACAGCCTGGGCTCCTTTCTTTCTAAACAATTCAATACGCACCGAGTCAAGTCGAGTCAGTCCATCACGTAGGCGCCTGAGGCTCATCGCCAGCCAGCATCTCCCGCCTATTGTACAAGGCATCCAGAAATACTCGTCGACTCCGTTCTTCCAGTTGATGGATATAAAGCTGCTCGCCGTACGTACGTACCTACCGTTCGAGGTTACTGTGGACAAGCTTCAATGTAGCTGACGCGCACCTAGGATCGAAACCCGAGTTCCTCGTTCCCGATCCACCGAGGAAGCGCTTCTCATGAAGGCCTGATACGCGAACGACGGCGGTATACACTCGGCACTGCCTACATCTGCACCCATCGTCGTCCGCAGATCAGATCAGGTCAGGTTAGATAGTCCATCTGCCATCAAAGGACCCAGCACAAACCCCTACCTGCCCAGCTGCGCCGCGTCCCTTCACATCGGCGCAACATGTGCACAGACCTAGTCCTCTACGTAGCGTGCCAGTCATGCAGCAAGATTCTCTACCAGCAGATCATCTACCAACGTACCTGCCACACGGCGGTAAAGACGGGGCTCGCGTATTGCCACGGCGCGTGCAACGACGGCGTCGGTTTCGAGAACCGTACCGCGGCCTCCCGCGAGGCGTGCGGAATCTGCCGCTGGATGGGCTGGGTACGCGCCAGGGAGGGGCTACACGGGAAGAGCTTCTGGGTGCAGGAGAATAGAAGGCCGCCCGCGGGAACCGAGGCTTTAGACGGCGGGCACGCTGCTGGTTGAAGGTTGGCCAAGTTATCTTCGAGAGGTTGAGCTTTGCGGTAGGCTTGTTGTGGTGGTGGAATAGGCTTTTTGGAGGAAAAGGATCGGGAGAAGAAAGGGATCGGGAATCTTATGAGACATGCCCATGCAGGAGAGCAGGGAACCACCTACGTACTACCTAGATTAATAGTATGATACATAAGGTGACTGGGCTATGTAGGTACATAGTAGGTAGCTTCTTAACATACCTAAGGTAGAAAAGGACTATTCTCAAGAGTCAAAAGTTTGCAACGAGGGAAGAGGTCTTCATGAATGCGGAGATTCCGGTGATCCTTTCAGGGCTGTAGAACCCACGCGTTAATGGTGCCGATCCGATCCGATCCGATCTACGCTGGCGTACCTGGCAGCCTGGGCAGCCTGGGATCTAATATCTACCTAGTACCTACCAGCCGCCAATTATCGATACCTACTCATTTTCGATTAAACTTTAAACTTGTGATGCGATGCGATGCAAGTCTATGTCGTAAGACCTAGTGATACATCATTGCGGTGATTCCTCTTACCATTTTCTGTGCCTCGGTATTATCTCGCGTCGTTCGATGCCTCCTTCAGTCTCTTCTCGCGCTCCATTTCCATTCTCCACGTACCCCCGTACCTCCACTGTATAGCTACTCCGACCAGCGCGACCACTTGTGCGACGACACAGATCGTAAAAGCCAAGCCGACCCCGATGCTGGTCACCAGAGGCATCACGAAACTAGTGCCGGCGGCCGCAGATAGACATCTTGCAAGATTTAGACTTGCGCTAGCTGCGGCTCCACGGTCGGAGAAGACGTCAACTAGATAGGTCATGACGACGGATTGCGTGGAGACTGCAGTCCAGCCCGTGATGAACGTAGAGACTATGGGAACGGCAATATGGACACGGTCGGGATATTGAATGGTCCAGCCGAAAAGCATGATGGACAGGCATTGAAAAAAGGCGAAGAGAGGTATGAGTCTGAAGCGCGCCGTCTCGAGCGGAAAATGGTCCTCGGAGTGTGTCGCAGACTGGGTCGGATCACTACCCACTTCCACATCAGTCTGAGTTGATCGAGCCTCATGCTTCGCTTTGACGCGGCGGTAGTCCGAGTCGAGGAATCTGCCTGTGACGAGTGTACCTATCATAGACCCCACGCCGTTGGCCATGAACGTCAGACCAATCTGAGTTTCACCCAGGCCGTAGCGGTCTTCGAAGAGAGTGGACATTGCCGTGATGCTCATCTGCCACACGGCGTAGTAGATGGCGAGAAAGGCAATGAGGGGAGCCGCGGCTTTGCTGATAAGGATTCGGAAGGGTCCAGTAACGTCAATGTGCTTTCTCGTTGCCGGCTGTGACTGAGCTGCTTCCGGATTCCACTGGACCTTGGTGAGCTTTTGGTAGATAAAAAGAGGATATTTGGCGATCGGGTTTGATGGCGTTCGGCTGCCGTTTGCGACGACTGACCTCAGCGTCTCGGGGAGCAGGAGCATCATGACGACCAAGAAAGCACCGCTGTAGATGGCCAGGAACGAGAAGATAGCCCTCCAACCGAAAGACCCCGCAAGTGCGCCTCCGATAACAGGGCCGACGGCAACGGGCACAAGCAACCCGGCCTGAAATACTCCCATATAACCTCCTCGCTCAGCACGAGTGGTTATATCTCCGATCACCCCAGATCCAACCGCAATCGTGCTTGCGCTGCCTGCACTTTGCAAGCATCTCAGCACAATCAGGGTGGCGTAATTCTTCGTCTCTGCCAGGCCGACGCACGCACCAAGGAACACCAGAAAGTTGCAGAGGTACGCGATTCGCCGTCCCTTGACATCGGACAAAGGACCCCAGAGGCTCGGCGCTATACCTTGGAAAATAAGGTACGATGTTACCGTGAGGTTGACGAGTTCCACCGAAACATTCAGGTCTCTGGCAATGGTGGGAAGAGCAGGGAAATAAATGTTGGAAGCGAAGCCGGAGACTATTTCACATGAGCTGACCAAGAACATCTTGATACTGGGAATGTCAAGGGCTACACTCACATGTCGAGGCAGTCGAGATAATGAAGACGATTAGAGCTTTCTGTCGCTTGTCGAAGATACTATAGGGTTCTTCCGGGGTTGGTGAGGATGCGGGCGGTGATATCGGAAGTGGTGCTGGCGAAGTGTTTGCAACGTCTTTGGCCTGTTCTAGAGCAGCCATTGTTATGTTTCTCTTTTTGTATTCATTCTATCAAGTTTGTGATCTAGGTAATGTGCGATATCAATTTGGGCTTAGGGGTGAATCACTTGTTCTGATATATTGCTGCTCGACGGAGTTGAGCGCTGGGAATAAGCGGGACTGAGAGCTCAACTCCGAGAATTGGCCAATCAGGGCCCGCTCACCCTGAAGGCGGATAGGACCTGCGGACTTGAGCTCCCCTGAGATCCGAAGGGGACATGAATACAGTATTGACGAGTTCTGATGTGCATATAGTAGGCAGACATATACCTCTCAGACACCAATTCGAAACAGTCATCACAGGTCTGACAAGACATCATTTTCTTGCCATCCACGAAATCTATTCCTTGTATTGCGTGACTATGCTTCCATCGCTTCCATCACAGTCTGCCGAAGTGGCCTTGGCTTTCGGCAAAAACTGGTACGCAGTCCTGAACTTGGACCTGATGATAGTTTTGATAGAAGCCGTCCAGGATACAACTGAGGGAAAAGGATTTATATCCAGCTGTTCTCGCTGATCGATACGGTTCATCACAAGGATCCACGGCCTCCCGTCATCTTCACCAGCCTCTTCTTCAACCCCGGCGAACCCGAATTGGTCAAGAGCGTACCATTTGGTAGGCTCCTTGCTGGGTTCGGTTCTTTTACCGCTGGATCTCCGGCGGTCCATATAGCTTCCGACTTTACGGTCGATGAAAGGGATCTCGTCCTTCAGAAGACGAGATGGCACGCTGGCTCAGGCAATGGCTTAGAGCAAATCCTGAAGACTCAGGATATCGACACGGTTATCCTGGTACGTTTCCTGTTTCTCCCAGATGAATTGCGCTAATAGGAAACATCAAAGTCCGGGTTAAGTCTTTCTGGGGTCGTAATGAGTACCGTATATCGACTGTTTGACTCGGACTATGATATCTATGTCATCCGGGATAACGTTCTGGAGTTACCGCCGAGCCACCAACCAGAGTACTCGCAAGTCATGCTCGACAGTTTTCTGCCAAAAATGAACTTGAAGGTTATATCTCTTGGTGAAGCCTTGCGTGCGCTGGGACGATCTTAGATAGCCCGCGGCGCGACCTACTGCCTTTCGTTCCTACTGCAGAGCATCCACCTTCGACATATGCCGGTATATAGACGTTAGTACGTTAGTGCTAGCAAATTCAGCCACCGTGTGTGCAACTGGTTACCGCATAAAGCATTGTCCCAAATTCGTCGATATCTTCCAGCCACTGATCTACTCTTCGTCGTCTTTGGGCGACACCATCTTCATCCAAATCCGGAGGGATTGGCCAGAGCTCGTCAATTCGCAGACCTCCTTGCAGCCCATCTGCTAGGTAGATGTTGTATGCAGTCTCCCACTCATGCCGAGATTGGGCGCTCCACAGAGACTTACTTGCCGAGGCAGGTAGCCCTTCTAGTTCAGTGCCCAGAAAGGTTGGAAGACCATCTTGAGTCGAAAGCGCACTGTCGAAGAGATACATTGTATACAACGTACGTCGTTTGGCCTCAGCAACGATCCAAGCTTCCCATTTGGGCCGGGCACGCTGTTGCTCCGCTACAGACACAAGCCCTCCCCGGCCACTCGAACATGCAAGCTGTTGAAGGTTCATCATCGCTTGTCGAAGGTACGCGCTCGACACTTGGCCGAGCTTGAAAAATAGGACCATGGAGTAGATCAGATACGCTTGGAATGCGGCTAGTAGGGTCACGTCGTCGAACGTCCCATGTTGTTCGTGAAGACTGCTCATTTCTCTTTGCAGCACGTCCGCGGCAACGCTCTCGCTGCCAGGTAAAGGATTATCGCAGACGCGAACCAAGCTTAGACAAGTAGAAAGAGGCTGCCTTATTGAAGCTGCCATGATTTGTGAAGAGTGTACGAAAGGCGGGGCTCCGCGGCCGCGTACCGTGACGGCCACATAAGACTTGAGAATCCTACAGATAAAGGCGGTGATGGAAGCAGGGTAGTCCTTGGGCTTCTGACCGGGGACTGGAATGTAAGAGTTCAACCAGCGGTTACTAATGTCTTCCACATTGATGAGAGTGAGGAGCTCCAGATCTGAAAAATCAAGCGTGTCCAAACCTGCACAGGGGCGGCTTGCTGCATGCAGTGCCGACCCCTTTGGGTTAAGATCGCCGGTGAATGTCACTGAAGAATTATTCGTCGAAGCAGAGTAGTTCTCGCTGGTGGACTGTCCCAACTCGCCTGTCGAACTGTACAGGCCTGCTTCGGCAGGAGACTCATGCTCAGGGCTGGGAACCAGACCTTCCGACGTAGGAAGAATAGCCGGTGCAGAAAGAGGATTGTTGTATAGCCCTGTCTCGCTTTCACTTGCGATATGAGCAGAACCTCGGGACGGAAGCGACTGCGGATAGGTACAGGACAGGTCTCGCAGGGTACACCGAGAGCAACATCCTGCTTTGCGATCACATTTTGCTTTGGCAGCGGAGCATTGCTGGCAAGCCTTTTGCCGAGAGATGGAATACCTGATACCGGTAGCCTTCATGACAACACGAGAGTATGTTGGTGAAGCAGGTATCCATTGAGGTCTCACGCCTTGCGAAGGCCGGAATCGTCGATAATCGATTACCTAGAGGTGCATTAAAATGTTGCGTGGCTGTGCAGCTGTGGCACGATACAGTTGATGAGGCAGCTGATTGAGAAAGCCCGTGTTGCACCCACAGGCCACAATGCATAGAGCCACTCTGGAATTGTCTTATATCAAAGCCTCGAGGACTAGGTAGCAGGGTTTCTGTCGGTTTCTGCGGTTGCCAGATCAAGTCCTACGCTATTGTCCCATGCTGACTGCAGCCTGCGAGTGTGACGGCTGAGAGGGGGCGCAGCATTTCAGGGGTGAAATGCGTTCTGATAGTTTGGCGCCCCACTATTACTCTCGATCTGATTAAAAGAAATAAAAAAGAATCGAGATGGATCGAACTCAATTAAACCATCCTACCTGTGATTAACTAACCCAAGTCTCCTCTCTTCCTCTAATATTCGTTACAAGATGTTGATATAACGATAAAATAGATTTTCATCGCCTTGGATGGGATCTCCAGATTGCACAGTCTAGAGTTAAGTACGGAATAATGGCGTTCATTCGAGATCGATTATTCGCCAAAAAGGATGAGGGCGACGAGAGCACGTTGCACATGGTAAGGCTCTACGTTGCATGTGGCACATTAAATCGCGTCCAATCGCTAAACATGATCGAGGACTAGATCCGAGAGCCTGGCTCGTCACAACTCGTCGACATCAGGCGATCCTTGAGCCATTCATTATCAGTGCGAGCTCAAAAGCTTGGACGTCGCGTGTCTTCTATTAGATTGAGCAATCGTCTCTGCAGGTTCTGTCGCGACCTCGAAATTCAGCTTGCTTCCAATGGAAACCCAGAGAGCTCGTATGTCAATAATGCCGGACTTCTTATCCGCAAGCTCGAAGGCGATTGGAAGGGCGACAGGTGTCCGCTATGTCAAATATTCGCCCAGATGTTTGGAGAAGCACATGACTGGCCAGCCGATCCGAACGATATCGGTAGCATAGAGATTCGCGTGTTCCCACTTCTACCTCTCATGGCCAAACGGACAAGTGGGAAGCCCAGCTTGTTCTTAGGTGACGATGCTTCTGACTGCTTTTTAGCCGCTGTGCCGAGTCTCTTTACACTGTTGCCCGGCAGCGAGAATGAGGCGTGGCTAAGCAGCTTGATCTCCAAGCAAGGCTGCGTGGTCTGCTCCCAATCAGCGACATCACCGAAAAGCCGCCTTTTCACACCCCATCTAGTGTCTCCCAACTTCAATCCCGCCATCGTTCAAGAATGGCTGCGTTGCTGCAAAACGTACCATCGAAACTGCGCGTTGGATCAACGCCCACAGCCTACGTTAAACCTGATTGACTGCGTCAACCGGGAAGTCATCAGCTGTTCTTCGCAGGCCACCGACTCCGCGCCTGACTATGTAGCATTGAGCTACGTGTGGGGGAAGAACACCAACGCGTCCAAGATTGCTACGAAAGGATCTATGCTACCGCAGCATCTGCCCAGGGTGATAGAAGACTCGATGAGCGTGACCGTAGCTTTAGGATTCCGCTATTTATGGGTTGATAGATACTGCGTGGAGCAGAGGGACAGTGCCAAGAAACACGAACAGATCATGCACATGGATTCGGTCTACCAGAATGCCGTCTTGACCATCATCGCCACAGCCGGTACCGACGAAACGTTTGGACTGCCAGGCGTATCGATTGTGCGACCGACCAAACAGACCTTTTTCCAAGGGGAGAACTTTACGCTCCTGTCTACCCTTCCCTCACCCCATGACTCCATCGCAAAGTCCCGCTGGGCCACTCGAGGCTGGACGTATCAAGAGGCAATCCTTTCCAGGAGACGTTTGGTGTTTACGGACGATCAGCTATATTTTGAGTGCGACTCTATGAGCTGTTCAGAAAGTCTCTTGGTATCTTCCGACAACTACTATAGAAAGCCTCGGCCTACACTAGACAGCTTGGTGCGCCCGTCAATGTTTTGCCTTCAGCGGCCCGTGGTGTCTACTCCGCCGCCGGGGAAGGTGGATAGGCTCATCAATTTCCAGACGTATCTCTATTGCGCCGAACAATATTCGAAAAGAACCTTGAGTTTTGATGACGACGCACTCAATGCGTTCAGGGGGATCATCCGTCACTTGGAGTCGGTGTCAACGTTTCCCGTTCGACACGTTTGGGGAATTCCCTTGATCCACCCCGACGACGACAACCTGCCCGAGGACATAATACAGGAGTCGTATTATACTTCATCAGTGCCACCTTTCTGGAAGACGCCCTTCTTCAGCCACCACGGCTCGGTCGACGATGCCACACGCTCGGTGGAACGAGTCGACTACCTGGCCTTTATGATGCTGGGTCTATGCTGGCGACATGATCCATATCGAAATCCTCCTCGGAGACGCAATAATCTGCCATCTTGGTCTTGGGTAGGATGGGAAGGATCTGTGAGCTGGCCACGCCCGTCTAGTAGTTCAGCTATCCGCAGATCCAACTGGCCCTGGACAACCATCCACATGGAAGGGGGTAGTACACAGCGCGTCCCCGAGCTATATCACAAGAGCACGCGCACGAAACAGCCTGCGCAGCATTCTAAATCTTTACACATCGAAACCTCAGCTATGACGCGCAACGCCTTCATATTCAACGACGCTTCTCAAAGTCTTAGGCTCTCGACTGGGGGAAATATCAAGATATATCCGAGCAAGCAAGGAATCGACGCTTCCAAAGTATTCAAAAGGATCCAGAGCGGACGATACGAGGTCATAAGCTTAGTCACCGTCGAAGACGAGGCATACCTGATGCTCATCAAGTGGTACCGTCGCTCGGCCTATCGCGTCGGCACCTTGGTGATCGACGATTCCTATCTCACCTCGCCTCTATTCACTTCTAAGGTTAAGACTTTCAACCTTAGGTAGGTAAAATCTACGGATGATTCGAATAAGAGACGTCGTATAGTCTCGTACTGCATCTTATGCAAATTTTAATGTAATGCGAGCCGTTATCTACTTCGGCACCTAATCCGTACCTACATACCTACCTGCTACACTAGGTACCTACATACCTATACCTACGTAGGTAAATGTACCTAAATATCATGTATACGAGAAAGCAACTGAACCCAGGAAGAACAAACAAACAGCTCACATAGGACCCCTTCGATGTTCCATGACACAGAGATACGATACGTTTCTTAGCGCTGCCTATGTCCGTGTTGCCAGGCTCTCGGGCAAAAGAACTATAACGGGGTTGTTCTATGCTGAGCGCTGGATGGCATATCTATCACTTCAGCAAACATGATCCTGACTCCTCTTCCTCTTGAAAATGGCACCCAATGGATGTCTGAACCCTTTGGAAGTTGACACATAAGCCCGCTTTTATTCTTCATGTTGAGTCACCGGCTTCTCGTCCATCGCAAGCCTGCGAACACACTTATAACCTCTGAACTTGTGCGCCGGGAGCTTCTCCTCAAACTGCACGAAGATGTCATTAGTAGTGCTGTACGAAGCTGGAACTAGATTTTGACTTGTTTCACTTACCATTTCGTCAATCTCTTCTAACGTTCGGCCTGGAGATGACAACATTAGTCGTTTGCACATGTTGCATGGACTGCTGGCGTCCTCAAACACGAGTCGACATACCTTGGACTTCGGGCAGGAAGAAGTAAACCCATATCCCAGCTACGATCGAGCTCGGGAACCAGATATAGCCGTATCTAGGGCCCCAGTTCAAGGAGTCGGGGTTAATGAAATCTACGGCAACCAATATCAGTCTCTCATCAGTAGGACAGACTTGGTAAGGTGATCTGCTTTCCAACTTACAAGGAGCAGTAAAAGAAGTAAGCCACGCGGCGAAGAAACCTACTGCTGCCGCTAACCCAAAGGTATAGCTACGCAGCCTCTGGGACGGGAGTTCACCGCCGCTCAACCAGGCATAAGTCGCAACCAAACCCTATCAGCCCCATCGTTAGCATCATACCCTACTTAAGTAGCTAGACATGCTGAGACACTCACATTGTAACTCATCATGTAGAGGCATGACAGGGCCACGAGAACCTCTCCGGTAGATTTTGCACCAGGATTCTTGTCGTACACAATGGCGACAATCAACTGCAGAACACCGCAAATGCCGAGACCGCTCATGAGCAGCAAGCGACGACGCCCATAGCGTACAACGATCAGGGAGTTGAGGACGATAGCCACCAAACCGATTGCGGAGAGGACACATCCCATCGCGAAAGGGTTTGCCACTTTGGCCATCGTGAAGAAGTATGCCTTGTATGCTGGAGAGTACTATCAGAAGAGCCAGGGGTGAAAATGGGCCGGGCATGCCTTACAGATGATGAACATGGACCCCGTGGCCGCCTGCAACGTCACCGCACACACGGCAAGAACCGTACGCCTCCTGTCGATGGGGTTCTTGAACATGTCCAAGATGCCGACCTGGCTGCCCAATTCACGCTCCTTGTCAATCGCAGCTTTGATTTCCGCGACTTCTATGTCGACATGCGCGCCGGTTGGTCGGAGCCACTTTAGAGATTTGCGCCCGTCTTCGATTCTATCTTGCAGGATCAACCATCGCGGGGATTCCGGTATGAAGAACAAGCCCACCGTCAAGAGAAAGGGCATGACGTAGATGATTCCCAGCGGAATCAGGTAAGCCGATCGGTCAGAGCGAGACGCGGTGGCCCAGTCTACGATTGTTCCGATCAGTGTGCCCTGGTGACTGCATTAGGATCAACCAGAGATGCAGCCGCGTGGTTGACTCACGAAAGAAGTACTGAACTGAAACAATGACAGGAAGAGTCCACGATACTTGGCCGGACTGCTCTCTTGTATAAACAGCTGAGAGAAAGTCATGAAATAGCCATTCGCCAACCCGTTCAGGAGACGTCCGATATAAAGCGCGTTGATGTCGCTGGTGGTCATCATGATGATGTTCGACACGGCACAGCCCAGGCAGGCCAACCATAGACAGGTCTTTCGACCTAGCTTAGCAGCCACCAAGCCGGCGGTAGCAGAACTGACGAATGCGCCGAGAGTCATCAGCGAGGTGATAAGCTGCTGCCGTACCGTCGAGATGTTCCAACCGATCGTCGTTTCTGGAGCTGGGTGCCCGTAGATCTGTCCAAGACCGTCAGACTCTGGTACAGAATGCCCTTCGGTACACGGCTTGTTATCCAAAGTAACGCACCTTGAGAAACCCCGGCATCGCCTGCAGGCCACCTATCAAGCCGAAGTCAATACCATATTGAAACGGCGACAGGATCATGAGGCCGCATGCAAGGAAGCATCGCCAATTATCGCGTATAGTTTGGTCATCTTTGGTCGCCATGTCTTCGTACTACTTCAGCGCGCCGTGTATTCTAGGAATGTATTCTAGGAACTGCGATACGCCAAACGACGAGAAGTCTTTGGTGCTGTCGTGGCCCATACAGCCGATCGGTTGCTGTAAATACTCTGGCATAGGACTGGCATAGGAGAACAGAGACCATGCAAGTGCCGAAAGCCCCCTGGCATCTCTAAGAGCGCCAAGGAACACATGTCCTTAGTCAATCCCGCTTCTCTATTTCCCCAGGTTTTAGAGGAGGGCCGGCACCGGCAACATGGAGAACCTATTGGCGATTCTCCGCATTCTCCACGTCCTCGTTAAGGGCAACCTTGTAGTCTAGACCATTCAGGCTGTTGTGGCGTTGGAGATTGCTGCAGCAGGATAGATCCCTACTTGGGTAACTTATCCGCGCAAACGATTGGATGTTGCTGGTACTGTGTATACTCTGCGGGGTACGCAAGGACTAGTCATGGTACTAAAGAATAGTAGAGGGCGTGGCCAGGAGCTGAATGCGAGCAATGGCCCATGGTCTTTTGTCTGAACCAACTACGAATGAACAGATTTGGATCTCGCACGGACGAAATTCGGGTTCTCTTGCTAGTGAGAACCTCAACCTCAAGCAACGATGTGGCTGGTGGCTCTGGATGGTGAGTTTATACCCCTTTTCCAAGGAAGACCTCATACCTACTCCGCTCACAAACCTATGCCACCTGTGACTGTTGCCTCGACCCCCGTTGTGCCAATGTATTGTCTACCCAGGCACCCTTGAGGTAGGTGAGTATGACACGCCTATACTTCGTATTGCTCTTTAGGCACTCCAAGAACCTGAAGGATTGCGGCAAAGCACTTACTGCAGCCTCGTGCCTCTAGATATACCTAGCGGTCCCAGTTTGACTTAAGCACACTAGTACTATCACGTGCTTGGCCTGACTTCATTCGCCCACACCTAGCTATAGACTGTGGCAGTCTCAGTGTGGCAGCGTTTTGCTAATCTCCATTCTGCTAGTGGAGCTGTCTGTACCTAGTCGTACGACTTGATACCAATCACTCGTGGCTGCGAACCAACACAACAACAACAACGTTGTTGCACGAGGAGCTACTGGTATATTGGGCTCTTGTGCCTGGCATATCCTCGACCGTCTCTGGGTCTTGCTACCTCCCTCGAAAGGGTTTAGATATGTTTAACTTGGAGATCCATAGGAGCCACCTAGGTATATGTACCACTGGGCTGGGTTTAAATTGAGCATACAGCTAGGCAAGTATAGAAATGTATATCCTACATGCTGCATGTCCGGTAGGTCTATAAGCTGTAGATGGTCATGTTGTCATGAGACAACCTATCTAGATATTGATATTGATATGGAGTGTATTATTAGTCACTACAGCTGAATTGCACAGGTAGACCTAGGTCAGGATCAGTTCGGTAATAGTATTTGCCTCTGATAATCGTGATGAACGCCATGTCCTCTCGAACATATCTTCTTGGCCTCGGCCCCTTTGACTTGAACACATGTCTACCAGTCTAAATGTTGTGTTTATCTCTTTCCCTGAACTGGCTGGTCCGTCAGTTGAGCTATCATACTGGCTTCTATCTGACTTGTGCTCGCTGGTTCATCTCTTGAGCTTTACCCTTTGGTCCTCGCTAGTTTGATCCCATTTGATCAAGTGTTGGTCTTCAAGAGCTTTACGCTCCAGGTCGAACCTCCGTACCCGCCAGTATGCTCGCGTGACTTGTTCGTCCGTCAATATAATTATCATCCTTTCCTCTACTGTCAGAGATTTGGCCCCTTTCCCCTCCTATTGGGTCAGCGACGTAGAAGACAGTACAGCCATCATGTTTCGTAGTATGTTGTCTTAGAAGCGCGACGTATTGACTAACTGATTGACTTCCCGACTTCACGACCATAACAATCTGACCTACAGCGCATACAACTGGCCACTTCACCCGAGCGCCCCCATTCTAGACCTAAGCTTAAATCAACTTCAATACCGCTGTCACTTAGAACCATCTCCCCCTTCGAATAATATATGTGCACGGAATACTACGTTTACTGAGCCAGCTCTGCATGACCGGCGAGATGTAGAAGGATCTGTATTTGGTATGCACAACGGAATTCGAGGCAGAGTGCGGTTTTGTCAGGCACCTATTTCTATTTTCGCGATGCAAATATGGAGGAGACAGCTAAAGAAGCCAATGGCCACGAGTCCGGGCCTCCCTAAGCCGGTGGTGGGGACAATTATGATGTTGGGAAGCGGACATACCCGAGTTGGTACATGCTGACAAGGGGGTAGTTTTCCTGCATCGGCATGCACTCCTTAATCCTGGTCTTATCTAGAAGTCGTCAGATGGCGCAGTCTTGATAAGAGATCTGGGATTTCTTGCTTTTACACCACCTTACCAGGTATGTTACATGTATGTACGAAGTATAGGTATGTGTATAGGTACTGAGGCACCTAGTTGGGCGGAGTCGAACCTGTTTTTGTAAGTTTAATACGAAGTATGGTAGCAATTCCGTCTGTGATAGGGGATACGATACCGGGTATGTAATGGCACTGTGGTAGTGAGTGGACTTCTTCTGCAGGACGAATCCTAATTTAAACATCACGCATCCTCGAACAAGGGTTCTCTGGCTTTGTCGAACGTGATGTTGCCCTTCTATGCACTATCACTCGCCTCGTCCACAAGAAGCTGAGCACTACACGACATATTTCATGATATGTGAAGGACCTGCTGCTCCTGCAAAGTTCTCAATGGCACAACCAACATCTCTGGCGGCAATCCTGTCGTCGAAACAGGTTGCCTGTGACCTGTATGGTCTGGCCCTGTTTAATCCCTGTAGGCGGGAAATCCCACGCTTGTCAGCTTGACCGATGTGACGCTGCACACGGTTTCTACTGCCGATTGCAGCCAGCAGAACCGCCCTGACAGGCCTTCAGGTTTCAAGACTAGCCTGGGTAGATACGTGTATCGGAAGTCTGTGAACGATGTGCCGTAATACACAAGGCAATTCAGGTTCCGCAAAAGTGGTCGAGGCTTGTAGCCTGTAGGCGCGTTTTTCTACCCCTTTCTTCATTCTTTCAACTTTATTACTAGTACGGATACTGTCAACCCCAGAACGGTGTTACCCGTTCCACTTATGAAAGTAGTAGTATAGAATGTGACGGGTAGCTAAACAGGATTATATCTCGGGGTAACTTCTGCATTCTCGAAGGATTCTGTCGGCGGCCAGTGGATCCAACGCATGTGTCAAGATCCCATCACACCCACGTCTAATGTCAGCCGTTGTGCCTAATAAAAGGTTCATGACCAAGCACGCGCATCTCATCTCGTCACCTTGAGGCTTGAATTCTACAGGCTGCTGGCGTAATCCGCACTCCTCGGTGAATTTTGACTTTTTGCGGTGACCCTCTCCTATCACACCCACCTCATCGTCTATCGATGTTAGGAGACATTCTACTCACCACCGATTCGATGCGGGTTTCCCGTGTAAATCGCCTTCGACTCTCCGTGTGGGGTCTGTCTTACCAGCCCTTCTGTCCTACTCGCCAAACGGTGCCCCAGTAGACAATGTCGCAGTTTCGCTACTCAAATGATAATTTCGACGAGCCCGAACCTGTATCTAATAGACCGGAGACGATATGGGGTGTTGTAATAACGGGAATGGTGAGTTGATCACCACCACACATCCTTACGCCAGTTTGGCTCCGTCAGACTACCGGCGATAGAGTGAGGGGCAAAGCCAATTCTCATCATTTCGAAAACGCAGGTATTATCGTGGATGTGCGTTTGCTTTCGACTATATGTCCGATTTAGACTTGTCCGCGCGCTTGGTTGGGATGACTTGTGCGTGGGACTCTATCTGGTAAGTAACGAAATAAGCCTCCTCAGCAACCCGACTGTGGATATCGGCTGACATTCATTGCTTCGGAAGCTCATGGTCACGACCGGGTCGGTGGCCGTGTGCTGTTCGGTACCATACGGGCTCGGAAGGCACTTCTTGACGCTTCACCCTTGGGAGATGAAAGGGTTTCTGCAATCCTTCTGGGTCGGCAACGCAGCCTATGTGACTTCGACGGCGTTGATCAAAGAAGCATTACTATTCCAGTACCTTCGAATATTCGACCGGGGAGTCTTCGTTCGTCGCTTACTGATTTTTCTGATCGTCTTCACGGCTCTTTGGGGATCGGCATATTCTTTTCTGGCCTGGGTCCCTTGTTTGCCAGTCGCGGACTTTTGGAACGAGGCTGAGGCTCGGGAGGGAATTTGTTATGCTTACGGCTCCGAGTTTGCGATACCATTCGTTGCTACATTCGAAAGTCACGCCGCGATCAACATGACACTCGACATCCTGGTGCTTTCTATTCCAATCCCGCTCTTCTTCAAAGAGGGCACGACCATTGGAACTCGGATGCGGTTGGTCGGACTACTTACCATGGGTATCTTGTATGTCTGCCGATTCTGTCCCTGATTCTCTTCCTCTTCGTTATGTCTCTCCTCGCCTACTATCTCCCCTCCTTCCCTACCATCTCAGAGGCGGTATTACTTACATCCTTGGTATAGTGTTCTTGTCTTTGCGGTCTGGCGACTGGTCACAATCATCGAACACCAGGTAGCGACATGGCCGACGAGGGACCCGACGTGGTACGGTCCGATCAGTATTATCTTGGCAGTTCTCGAAGTTGATGCGGCGAGCATATGTGCGAGCGTCCCGATCTTCTGGCCGGTGCTCAGGGACATGGACTGGGGCAAGATCTTCGTGACGCAGGAGGTTAACATCACGCGCGAAACACGGTACATGGACGACGACGAGGACCGCCTCACGCGCAATGCGACGCATAGTAGGACCGGTAGCGAGGCAGACTTGGGGGTCATTCATAGCACCAAGGAGTCGAGGAATAGGGAGATGTATTACCGGGACTCCTATATTTTAAGCCAGGTGGACCCCTTACGAACGTCAGTCGATCGAGTACACGTCAGCGGTCCGAGGAGCGAGACGACAACGAGGAACGGGTCGAATAAGTGGGTAAAGATATAAGACACAGCATAATATGAAATAAAAATCATCAACTCCGACATCAGCGCTCTTCCAACCCCGTGAGCTATCAACTTGGGTCGACGTTGGTCAGATTCACCTTTTCTAGGCATCTGCCAGCCAGACGACAGTGACGCTCGAACAGAAAGACAGTTGGAGGGAGACACATGCACAGAAGTAGGCCTCTTTTACCTAGTCGGGTTGGATGGTGTTTAAATCTGTGCTCTGCGCTCTCCACTTCGCCTTCATCGCCAACTCTTTTTCAGCGCCAGCCCAAGTGCGTCCCTGAAGATGTCTCAAGCACAACCTTCTCCCTTGGTCAGGGTAGTAAAGCCAAGTAGCCCACTTGGCCCAGTCCCCTTCCTTCATTTGGTTTCTTGCCCGTTGGCCGATGGTATCCTCGATGAAAGCCCCTCTTTGCATAGAAAGACGAGTCGGAAAAATACGAGATAGATAGTGTTCGGTAGATGCCAGATGGGGCTTGTCATGCCAGAAGAACATGGGCGTTAGGGGCACGCTCACTCCAGATTCCGTCACGAAGTTACGCTTGAGAGACGTGGTCAGATTCCTCAGTGCGGGGAAGTGCACAACATGGGCCGAAACTGCATAGGATAACAGGCGCACTGATGGGAGGCAGACATATCTTACTGGAGTGCCCTCGTCGGTGGAAGTGGCCTGCATGATATCTAGCAATGGGCTCAGCGGGACGTCGGAGACGAGAGGCCAGTCGTGCTGCTGTACCCAAACAAAGGGGGTCATCGTCAGTCTCAGAGCCGACCGTACAGCCAACCCAAATCCCAGCCTCTTTGACGGTTCTATAAATGTGACTCGGTTGTCGACCGTGTGGGCTGTCGAGAAGAGGACTATGTTCGCCTCAACACGGCCATATCCGAATTCGGCCTCGCCATGACCTGTTATGAGGCCTTCTTCGCCGTCATCGTAGCCGAGTTCCGTCATAATCAATTTTTTGACATTACGCTTATAGAGATCAAAGGCTCTGGCGCCATCTGGAGTAACCTGGCCTTTCTTCAATCTCGCACGAGATGCGATGCGGTCATAGGTATCGAACACGATAATAAATCGGCAGGCAATGAGTTTCTCGCAGTGCATGCGAAATGACGATAGTATTGCCGATACAAGCTCAGCTGATGGAGCGGAAGGTGTTGGCGATGTCGTGACGATCACCGTGAGGAGGCTGGCTATCGGTTGATCCTGCATAAGCGCCGCCGATGCCATCTCGTGGGCTTAAATGAGTGAGGCGTTTGATGATTTACTGGAGGACCACATCTAGAATACCGAGTCATCATCTATTTCGTGAACATTGGTAATCATTGCTGAGGCACTCTGTTGATGCAAGCCTGTGATGCATGTGCTGTATTCAAAATGCAGTGGAATAATAGAGGTGCTGCACGCAAGGTACGGTACCTAATGGACCTGATGGCCAATTTGACTCCTCCCCGCTTACGATGTTCTGGGTGTGTGCCAGCCGCCAACCAGCTGTGACATGTTGCCCCTTTTCACATTTCCCGATGCTCATACATACCTCTCCATATTCTAAGTGTTGCATATCACGTTACTACTCGGCTTTCTTCATTATCGATATATTAAGTCAATAATTAATCGTACTATTATAGAACCCAGGAATAGGTAGCCTGCCCCTCGACTACTCAGCCAGGGTGCATTATTAGACTTTACTGACGATGAAGTCCACCGCGTCAGGAGCAAGGTCATCGTAGTCATGATGAGCATCGGTGACCAGCAGCGTACCCTCGCAGACCAAGTCGCCGTCGTGGCACAGAATCAGCGTCTTGCTTGCGTCAAAGTTCGGAATCTGACTTCCGTCTTGTTCCTTCTGGGTGTCGCCGTACGTTACCGCGGCAAAGATCCGGTTCTTGACCGCTGTCGTCGCCGCCTCAACCGAGCGGTGCACCAACGCCGCTCCTTGGCTATACCCCGACACCACAAGCTTGGATGATGGGCACTGCGTTGCCGCTTGCGTAATCAGCGCCCGCATGTTGTCGGCGTCTTCGGGGTCGCAGCCACCGTCCCGTAGATTGTCGAGCAGGGTCGCTGGGTAATCAACTCCCTGCGCGGCCACGGCACCGGCACCCAACGCCGCTTTAAGCTGGTTTATTGTTTGCGGTCCTGGGTCGTCTCCCTGTTACGATTGTTGTCAGCTGGTTAAACTGATGCACATGCTACGACCGAAGGCAGGCGAGAAATTTTCGCAAGCGACTTACAATGTTGCCGGGCTGGGTGCTGCCGCGGGCGAAGACGAAGATGACATCTTTACAGCCGCCGTCGAGGAACTCGTTAGCCGTTGTCCCGGCTGACTGGCGTCCCTGGATACCAGCTACTCTGCTTGCTAGCTGTCGCGCCTTGAGCTTCGCGATCATGTTCTCGGAGTAGTCCAGCGTCAGGGGAGTGGCGGTGGCCAAGGCCACCAAGGCAGCTGAAATTGAAACGGAAAACTTCATCTTTGCGCGCTATGAGCTTGACGGGGCGACTTGCTAACCTGCTGTGCCGAGACCGAGTAGCGAGGGAATCTTCCTCCGAGGAATGTTGTCGACACTGGCTCCAAGCTCTGAGAAATCGTCCATCTCGGCCGGCCGACTGTAGATATTTATACCAGTTTCGTTCAACTTGGAGTAGTAAGACTTCTCAAAATTTGGCCGACAAGCTTTCAGGTTTAGATGCATCCATCACCGACCGACCTTCCTAGAAGGACACATCTTGCCGGTGGTACGCAGCAGCAAAAGGTCGAAACGCTCTGGTTGACCTACACGTGCGTGATGGGAACGACAACAAGGTTTCTTGAGTCAAGTTTCTGACCATCCTAAACACAGAAGGTCGTAGTGAGGTCCGGCATATTGTTGGATCTTGCAGCGGCAGCTGGCCTATTCCCCGCTCCATCCTATCCGGAAAGCGTCAACGTCCCTCATTCATCGCCGGATGGGTCGTGAATAGATGAGTGAATGCTAAGCCCCCTGCCGCATATCGGTGAGTTGCCAGCGAATAGACACCAGCTGTTGCGAAGTGTGGTCTCCGAGGTGCATGGTACCGAGTTACTGAGTAGGAAGTTGAATGGTATTTAGGTAGCATTGGTATGTTCTAATTAAAGAGGCGGAGCAAATGCATACTGTAAGTAATCGTATGGATCTGCAAGCTGACTGTGACGGATCTTCGGCTCACACCTGCTATCTCCGGAATATCCCTCTGCGAATCGCCAGCGAAAGCCGAGTACGGAGTATGACTGTCGATTATCATAAGAAGATACTCGAGCCTTTACCGGGTCAAATTTGCACATTTCTTTTGCAGTAATGAAGGGCCGCCGGATCTTGCATCAGCCAAACACCTTGGCTTCTCCTTAATGAGAATACCGGGCTTGAGTTATTTATCAGGCCTAGATCACCAAACTACATGGCGTTGGACATGAGTTTTTCTTATAAGGCAGGTGGGTAGGTAAATATGATATTCAAAGTTCTTGTGGTTATTCATATACCGTTGTCGTCGTAGATAGAAACTGCTCATGTGGAAACGGAGCTATAACCTTCATGTCGGCCTCATTCCACATTTGCCATTTCCATTAGGTTTATCATCACGGCGAGATAAAAGAAATGAGTAAGATAACTAAGTAGTATATTGAATTTTGAAATTTATACAGAATTTAGGCGTATCACGGAACCATTTGAGACTTCTTATTCCTATGCTTCACGTTCGGCTTCGCTGCGACAGACGGCGCCTCTTCACCCTCTGTCTCTTCCCTGCCCTCGCTTTCGTTCTCGACCTTGACTACGTCACTCGATAAATCACTATCCATATCACCGCTCCTCGTGCTTGCGTTGCTCCGCGATCCGAGGACCTCTCGGACGATCTTCTTGCCCTCATCTATCTCCCCGTTCAACGTCCCGCAGGATATGCATTTCCAGGTTCCTAACTCGGCCAGTGACCTGGTTCCTGGAGGAGCCTGGCCGTTGACGAGCCGGCAGCTACGGCATATCAGCACGATGCGATTCTTCGGGGCCATCTCGTCCTCGCCGAGCATGAGATCCATAATACGATCATACCAGCGGGGTGGACCCGGGTTCCTGTCGTACTGAGAATAAGTGGGTGGAGGGGGACCGGCGTTGGGTGCGAACTCCTCTGTCGGTTGCTGCGCGGACGAAGGGGTACGCGGGGGCGATACGGGAGATGGGCCTTGCCGATGCTGCGAGGCGCTTGAAGAGGGATACTGAGAAGGGCGCTGAATATTGGCCGTCGGCGGAGGAGGGAGGTTAGTTCGCGCACCAGGAATATCGTGGCCTGTGCTCTGACGTCCTTTCTTGGGATCTTTTCTCTTTTGGCCTTCCTCGTCTCCCCCCTTTCCTTCTTGCTTCTTGGGCTGGTTTCGCTTCTCTCCGCCGTACCTTTCCAGCAACTCTAGAGTCGAGTCGTACTTGGTGGCGTCTTTTAGCTTCTGGATAGTCTTTGCGCGGTCGGCTTGATAGACTTTCAGGCGGGATTCTAGGCTTTCGATCCGAAAGCTAAAATAAGTGTTGGTAAGGGTCCTGGTGAGGTAGATTCTGGTTCAGGCAGTGCATGTTAGCAAGAGGTCTTCCTGGTAGAGGGGGAACAGCGTACAGGACAGGACCACCGGCCATGCCTGTCCATTCCCATGCGCCTAGGTTCTGCCATCCTACTACTAGGGTCAAGACAATGGCGTAAACGAGGTAAGCGAAGGTGAGGTAGAGGGTCCAGAGGACTTTGATTCGGCGGGCGTTAGATCGCGCTCGGTCTAGCTGAGCCTGGGTGGTCGTGATTTTGTTCGAAAGGGTGGAGAGGGTCTTTTCGAATGATGAAGTGGAAGAATCGTTGCCCTATTTATTTTTGCATCATTTAGCATCATCATGAGGCACCCAGAAGGTGTCGAGGTTGAGGGTCATTCGATTACTTACCTTCCAGGGCCAGAGGGACACCATGACTTGGATGCTATGGATGTGTACCAGAAATAGAGACCATAGCGGTCCGACGGAAGAAGATCATTCAACTTGGTAGATATATAGGTAAGATAAAGTAAGGTTAGGTAAAGTAGAATGTTGAGACCTGATGATAGTAGACAAGGGTGACGACAAGATTCGTTGGCTGCATGTGCCATGTGCTGGAGTGAAGCTAAGGTGCCTCGAGCTTTAAGAGCTGCATGGCCAGACGGCTGCACGGCTAGGTACACGTAGCACGTAGCTCGTCCCTCAAATTCAGGGAGGTTGTCTGCTAACTTTAGGCCACAAGCGTCTGATTATCGCATTACATAATATTACAGGGGTAGGTATCATAGGTACGTACCTGCTCAAGGTTTTGGAGATGGACACGGCGACATGGTGGCATTTCTGTTGCTTGGCCACAGTTTCGAACACAGAGTAGAAACATGGCCATTAGCCACCCAGACAACATCAATCTTCAACGATACCATAAATCCACGATCCCTCTGCCTTGACATCATCACATGCCGTACTCTTGATACGCATGGCTACAATATCCAACTCCACAACTTATCGCATTCCTTCCCGACACCTTAGCGCAAGGCCGTTCATCGAGCCACCATGTTCTCGGTACGTCTACCAATACGTTACATAGCTCTCGTCTTCTAATTCATCATCTCGTAGAGAATAAAAGGCGCTATTGACAGGAGCATCGCAGAAGAGCAAGCTCGTCAAAAGGCTCTCGCTGACCAGAGGTCTAATGCTAGCTCTCCTTCTGCCCAGGGTCAACGTCCACGCTCCGTGTCGAGAACCAACAGTACTAGCTCTCCCGCGAGGAGGAAAACCAAGAAACCCAGTCAGGATACTTCCAATGGAGACGGCGTTGCGAATCCCGACCCGGCCGTCTTCGAGGCTGCCTTCGTTCTCGATGACGAAGACACCGACCCCCCTACGACCACCTCCCAATCAACGTCGACAGAGACAGCTGCAAGTGAGGAAACGGTCCCCAGCAAGAACAACAATGACGCTTCCGAGCAAAACGGCGACGCAAAAGATGCCACAATAGACGAGAAGGCCGAAGATGTTCCCCCCGCTGGCCCAGCCGAACTCCCGTCTCACGTCAAGACCAAGCTTAAAAAACTAGAGAAGCTAGAGACCACATACCCAGGTTGGTTTGGCTGCAGCCCTTCCTAGATGGTCGCGCAATCCTAGCTAACACAGTATCCCACTAACCTTGCAGAACTACTACGGTCATACCGAATCGCACACGGTCGAGCGACCTCCATCGAACCCTTTGAACGAGCGCTGCGGGAAAATACACCTTTGACTACCATCAAAGATCCCGCTGCCCTCGTCGAGTACTTGAACCAGCTGAATTTGAAGGGCGATATGGTCATGGATGAGTTCAAGCGTGTCTCGACGGAAAAAGACGGCTTCAAAAAGAAGTTTGAGGAGGCCGACAAGGAACTGGTTTCCATCAGGGAAGAACTCGCTGCCCTGAAAATTGCCAAGCTCGAAGAACCTACGCCGCAAAAGGATGGCCAGATAGAAGGTACATCAGAAGGGAAGGCTGAAGACGCAAAATCGGCGACTTCACCATCTGCAAGCAAATCCCCCGTCTCATCTATTTTGGGCGTGTTCTCGCCTAGGCAAAAACCAACCGCTATGGACGAACCCAAGGATGCGACAGAGGACATGTTTTCTTACGATGACGAGATTCCCCAGCTCCAAGCCGAAGTCGTGTCGAAAACCGACGAGATCGCCAAGCTCACATCTGACATCGGCATACTGAAAGAAGAGCTGACAGTCGCAAAGGAGAATAGTGCTGGCTTGGTGGAGAGCCTCGAGAAGGCCGCACGGGAACTGAGCGAAACTCGGGAGAAGGTCGTCCTTCAAGACTCGATGCAAACTCGGCTAGACGCTAATAATACGGAGGTTACGTCGCTCACTCAGAAGCTTGAACAGACTCAATCGCAACTTCGAATCCTGGAAGCTATTCTGGAAGAGGAAAAATCGAAAGCAGCAATCTCATTGAAAGAGCGGGAATCTAAGCTTGAGGCCTCGGATGCCAAGAATACGGAGCTTGACGTAGAGCTAAAGAAACTGAGCGAAACGAAATCCCAGCTTGAAGTAAAAGTGCGCGACCTAGCCAGCGAGATCGAGTCGTTGAAGGAATCGAAATCGGAGAGCGAGAAGAAGGTCGAACAACTCAACAAGCGGCTCGAGTCTACCAATCAGTCTGCTTCAATACCTGCGTCTATGTCGGAATCTCTGGAAGTTCCCGCAGCAACCCCTGCCACCGGCGGATCCAAGAAGAAGAACAAGAAGAAGAAGAAGGGCGGCGCTGCTGCTGCGCAATCTATAGATGTTGCTGCAAGTGAAACTTCGGAGCAACCCCAGCAGTCACCCTTCGAGAGCCCGGAAACTGAGGCCCTTAAAGCCGAATTGGCGCAGTTGAAGGACGACATCACGCAAAAGGATACCCAGATTGAGCAATTGTCGAAGCAGAGAAAGTCTGAAGAGGACCTGAAGGAGGAGATTGAAAATATGCAGGAGAATCTCATCAACATCGGCCAGGAGCATGTCGAGGCCAAGGAGAAGATCAAGAGCCTGGAATCCGAAAAGACAGCACTGAAGTCCCGCATTGCAGAGCTCGAGAAGGAGGTAGCTACTTTCACATCCGAGTCGGAAGCCAGTTCCAAGCTACGGGAGGAGTTTGATTCCATGAGAGCCGAGTTCGACGAGCTGAACATTAAGTCTCAAACATTACAGTCGGACTTGGGTGCTGCTCAGCAACTTGCTCAGGCACGTTACAAAGACCTCACGGGTCTTCGTGAGTTTTTGTCCAAGGCCCAGCCTGAGCTCCGAAGCTTGCGTCAAGATTCCGCTGCCCTGGTGACCACCAAGGAAGAGTTGGCTTCGAAGCAGAGCGAACTTCGTAGCCTGGAGAAGCGCGAGAAAGACCTAAAGAACGAGGTCGCAAGGGTTCAGCGCCTAGCATCTGATCGCGAATCGGAGATCAAGCTGCTCAACGACAGATTAGCAGCTGAAAAGACGTCTCGGGCTAAGCTCGAGGATGAGAAACGGGTGGCCGGCAGAGACTACCGCCGCTCCGAGGCCGAGAAGATAGAGTTATCGGCAAAAGCCGAAAAAGCCGGTCGTGAGCTGGAATCTCTTCAAGCAGAGCTTACTGCGCTTCGCCCCAAGGTCAAGCAACTGGAGGACGAGGTAGCCCAGTTGAAGAAAGAGAAGAGTGCCATCCGAGAAGATGCGGATCTGAAGATCCAGCAGTACAACAATGCTCAGGGTCTTCTGAGTTCCATGCGCGACCAAACAGCGGAACTGTCAGTTCAGCTCAAGGAGGCGCAGAGTCAGTCGGAAAGCCTGGAAGAGGAGCTGGCAGAGGTACAGAAGCATCTTTCGGAGAGAACGCGTGAAGGCGAGACGATGCGCCGCATGCTGGCTGACGTTGATGAGCGGGCGGACGTCAAGGTACGGGATATGCGTGCCCGGATGGAAGCAGCCGTCGAGGAGCGTGACCGTATTGAAGACGAGTTATCTACCCTCGCCCGACGTCGTGCTCGAGAATCGGAAGAGCTGAAGAACAAAGTCCGCGAGCTTGAACGCGATGTCCGATCCCTCTCGGGCGAGAAAGACGAGCTGGAAGCTCACGAAAAGGAATGGCGCCGCCGCCGCGAGGAGCTGGAGCAGGTAGAAGAAGCAGCCGCAGCAGAGGTAGATGAAATGCGCCTGACCGTCACGAACTTGCGATCTGCCCTCGATGCTTCAGAGCAGCAGGTGCGCGACGTGGAGAAGCAGCGCGCAGATTTACGGAAGCTTCTGGACGAGGCCAGAGGGCGCTACGAAAGAGCGAACAAGGAGCTCAAGACTATTCAGGCTAGGTTCAACGTCGGCGGTGGCTCGCCAAACGTTGCGAGCAGTGGAAGATCTAGTATCGATTCCACTCGAAGCGGCGTCAACGGGGCGGGTGCCGCTGCGGGAGGCGCTTCTCCTGGTCCAGATACGATGTACCTCAAAACTATTCTGCTGCAGTTCCTCGAAGTGAAGGACGAAAAGGTTCGCTCACAGCTGGTGCCGGTCTTGGGGAAACTGTTGCGATTTGATCGGTATGTATAAGCGCTCGTACACTGCTGCTACCCACGTGGAACCTCTCGACTAACAACGAATATAGCAATGACGAGCAGAAGTGGATGGCCGCCGTCCAACATCTCTCGAGACCGGGTAGATAGGATACCAAGAAATCGAACTTGAAATCAGGGTGTATCATAGATACTGCATAGCGCGGGAGTCCACGGAAATGTACAGTAAACCATTGGAATAGTTGGCTACCTCTGAACGTAGGTAGGCTACCCAGGTAGGGGCAATTTATCTTGATTGTCATAACACTTGAGCTACCGCATAGTTCCAGACAGTCGTTTGTTACAAGACTCGATGACATGGTCACCGAGTTTCTGGATGAGATATCTGAACCAGATAACTATTCACATCGAGACTCGAGGTTAGTAGATGGACACGCCACAGTTGGATGACGCTGTCAATGGATCTCAGCCAATCCAATATCTCTATCCCATATTTACTCCTAATATCAACAGCACCGCAGATTTCGTGCAGCTCTTAGCGGTACCAAGCTCCATCCCCATCTCTGAAAGCCAACTTTACGTGACTAAGAGCTGAGGCTGCGAGTATGACGATGTCAGGCATCCCAATCCCAGCTGTAGTTAGATCCAGCTTCGAGATGAATGGAGTGATACTATTTAGCTAAACACGGTCTCCTTGATATAGAGAAAGCCTACCAAGGCTTGGAATAGAAGCGATCTGCGTTGCTTGTGGACCAGGACGTAACATGACATATTATTGGCGATGTACTCATGTCCCAACCAGCTGCAGTGGATTGCAGTTCGCATTTTGAGAATGGCGCATGGTCATACTACCTTAATCCCAATTATGAAATCTTGTTCCCTGATCGCTAGAGACTGGAACCATTCCATTTAGCCGTCCCCAATCACGAAACCATCGCGGAGGCGTCCCAGCTCACCGGAGTCGTGGAATTTAGCCTGAAGAGAACCAGAACATGGGGATCTGGGGTTCTGCAGCATGCCATGCATAACGCGTCAAGTTCATATTGAGCACAGAGATCTGAAGGTCTTCATCTGCGACACGAAGCGCGTTTCGCCCAAAGGACTATCATCATCAGAAGACTTACACAACTAGTATCAACGGTGCTCAGAGTCTCGTGGCTTGCGTCTTCGGTCATAGGCCGGCAAACGGTATTCTTACTCATCTCTGTCGCCTGCTGATGGAAAACAGGCATCTCTTACATGAGCCATATCGCCATATCGCCCAGACAGGTGAAAGCTCGTTACATGGAATACCTAAATACCTTAGGTAGGCATTTTCACGTGCTGGCTCATCGGGTATCTAGCTAAGATGTATCACCAACCCCACAACGTATGGGAGTCAGTAACTCCACTTACTATATGGTCACATTCGAAGACTGGCTGGCTCCATTACATCGCGGATGTTGGCGAGCACAGAACTCGACGTGCATCCTCGGCAGCGGGTCATGTTTCGGCAAGCTCTTCCTCAACTCCGCCTTGGCAGGCAGAGCTAACTGGATTGGTGACTGTGCTGGGGAGCTCGCGATTGGTGTGAATGTAAGAAGGATCGGGTTGGGGATTACGCTGAACCGCTATTCCGATATGGTGCGGGCGCCGAGCGGGAAGCGGTCAAGTCCAATCTCTTCGAGTCCTCAGGACGGCGGCTTGGCGTCAGCAGCCGGGGCTAGATTCTAGATGGGCTGTTGGAGTTTTCATCTGGAATCGTAGCCACGACCTGCGGGGGAATCAAACGGGCCCAACGTCCTGGCGAGGGTCAGGTCATATGTACTCCAAATGACCCCGGGTTTTGGGGAGGAGGTTCGGGGATATTACGAGAAACCCTGTCGGTTTACCCCGGAATCTGGGTCCTCAAATGGAATGGAAGAGCGAGACAAGTTGGTTGGGTAGTATTTACTACCGAGAATGATTATGTCGGGCAAGATATATATTATACCTATATTACCCGATCGCCCAGTTGACTTCTCGCCCTATGTTCACTCGCATTCTCTTTACCATAATCCCCAAACACCCACAGAAGAGCAGTAGCTAAGGACAATGGGCGGCGTAGGTACTGCCGGATCTGGTGCGGCCGATCCCATCATCACTCGTCTCGCAAACGAGGACAAGGTCAGATGGTACAGGAAGCCAAACTTGAGGTTCCTCTATCTTCTGCTTTTCCCAACATGCATGGGAATCGAGTTGACCTCCGGTTTCGATTCGCAAATGATCAATGCCTTACAGATCGTGCCTTCGTGGATTTCCTGTGAGTTATAGCGAAACGCTTCCCGCCTCCCCGAGCTGGTCGCAAACCGCCGTGCTAACACACGAGCGAAGTCTTTGACAATCCTCAGGGGCCACTCAAAGGTATTATCGCTGCCGCATACTCGCTCGGCGCCATCCTCTCGCTTCCCTTCATCGGCATCGTCAATGACAAGTTCGGTCGTCGTTGGTCAATCCTTGGAGGTTCCGTTATCATGGTTATTGGTGCTTTGATCCAGGGATTCGCGGTTAATGGTTCGTGGCCGAGCAAAAGTGTAAAGGCCCAAGCATAAGACTTTGCTGACTTTTACGCTCCAGCCGGCATGTATGTCGTGGCTCGTTTAATACTAGGATTTGGCATTCCCATTTGCATCGTCTCTGCCTCATCCCTGATTGGCGAGCTAGCGTATCCGAAGGAACGACCTGTCATGACCTCGCTTTTCAACGTGTCGTACTTCGTCGGCCAAATCACAGCCGCCGGGATCTGCTTCGGGACCAACAACATCGTGACCGACATGGCATGGAAGATACCCTCCTGGCTCCAGATGGTTCCGTCGTTGGTACAGATTGCTTTCGTCCTGTAAGTTTAAATCCACCAATCTTTGGTATCAGACACAGGCCTCATAACTATCAAGCTTCTTGCCCGAATCGCCGAGATGGTTAGTCCAGCAAGACCGAGTTGAAGAGGCGTACGAGATCCTGATCAAGTATCACGCCGAAGGCGACCGCGAATCCGAGTTCGTAAAGGCCGAGTTTGCTCAGATCCAGACGACAATCAGCATCGAGCTCGAACATTCCAAGAAATCATGGGCTGATTTGGTGTCCACTGCGGGTATGCGTCGCCGAATGCTGATCAGTTGCGTATGTCAATTCTCTTAGCTCGGCTTCCTCGATTGCTCAATGTCTCGGAATCGCCGTATCCCCATGAGCCATTCTTCTCTCCAAGTAAATGCCATAGCTGCTAATCTCTGTCGTGCCAGATGCTCGGTCTCTTCACTCAATGGTCCGGCAACACGCTCATCTCGTACTATCTCGGCGATCTCCTCGCCATGATCGGGAAGAGTGATTCGATTTTCAAGCAGCAGATCAACGTGGCCAACTCATGCTGGCAATTTCTCTGCGGTACCTTTGTGGCATTCCTCGTCACCAAGTTCAAGCGACGGCAGATGTACCTGGCCTGCACCATATCTTTGCTGTGCGTGTACATCGCGTGGACGATCAGCATGGAGAGAGCCATTGCTGGAAAGGACGCCGGCCAGCCCAACAATGCCGCAAACGTAGCGACGATATTCTGGATCTTCGCTTACTCGCCTTGCTACAACATCGGATATAATGCGCTGACCTACAGTGAGCCTTGCGTGCCCTGCAATTCCTCGTGCATACCTCTCGCTAATTTGCATTGTAGCGTACCTGGTCGAGCTCTGGCCGTATGCCGAGCGTTCACGCGGCATCGCGTTCTTCCAGCTGTTCGGTCGCCTGGCTGGTTTCTTCACTACCTTTGTCAACCCGATCGGTCTTGCGAACGTCAGTTGGCGCTATCTCATCTCGTATTGCTGCTTCTTGGCATTCGAAATCGTGTTTGTCTACTTCATGTTCGTCGAGACCTTCGGCAGAACTTTGGAAGAATTGGCTTTCCGTAAGTCGGCACCGCTTGTCAAATTGGGCACAAAAGATGTGAGCTAACATGCACAACTTGATAGTATTCGAGGATAAGGCGCTTGCGGACGAAGCTGTCCACGCTGTCAAGAAGGTCGTTATGCATCATGAGGAGCCCAGTGTCACCAAGGAGCCCACAGGTATTACGACCTTGCAATCTAAGGAAGCCTAGATAGTCCTTTTCGAGAAAGGCCACCTAAGCCGCGTACTAGGGTTGGTCTTGGTCATGCGTTGTTCTGGTGAATGGGCAGTCATCAAACGGCTTCTCTGCGTAGAAGTAAGGTAGTACATACATGTAGTACATACAAAGAGGTAAAAATCGTCGTTAAGAAATGCCCCGTTTATCGAATTTGAAGATGTGTAAATCCGACCTCCCGAAGTCCCTGCACCTCGGCGATCCCTCGCTTCCCCCAATCCGGAGCTCGCGATAACAAATCCATCCCTTTCCAAAAGATGCATCATGCATCCATGATCCCACAGAATGTAAGGCAGTATGTAGTAGATAATTCAGATAAGATGGGAGGCAAAGTAATACCGAGAGGGGAGGTCCGGGACAAATCAGCCTACCCATTTGGAGTTCATTTCCTTACAGACCTTTACCGATGCTACAGTACAACGAGTACATGCTTCTTACATCTGGGTTGTTAGGTGCTGTGAAAAGATACATGCAATACCAAATCAATCCGCGATGCACATCTTTGACCTTTTCCGGGCGGCGGTCGGAGTCGGACCTCTCGAAGAGCCTCCGGCAAGCCGGCCGGCGCCAGCTATCCCCCTGCCGGAAATTGAGGCCGCTCCCAGACAGGTTGGTGATGAAAAGCACGTGTCAACCATCCCCATAGAGCCAGGCACGATAGCAATAAAGGCTTCTCAGGCTATCTGGGGTAAGAAAGGACGATGGTTGATCATTGCTGGGTGAGTCTGTTCCCGGCAGCAGAATCTGGCCAATTTCACATTGCCCAAGAGGAGATAGCCAGCTGAACTCCCTATCTAGCATATGTCTGATCATGATCGTATAGTAAGAATCCTAGCTACCCTTGACCGGTTCGCGAGACTCGTGATCGCTGACAAGTGACCGCCATAGTGAGATCGATAACAGCACAGTTTATATATACCGTAACTACGCCTCGTCCGAGTTCCAGGAACTGTCAAAGCTCGCAACGCTGAGTACGGCGGGGACGATTATCTTTGCGGTTGCGAAACCGCCTTTCGCTAAGCTGTCTAACGTCATCGGTCGCGGCGGAACATACCTCGCCGCTATCAGCTTCTACCTCTTAGCTTACATTATCATGGCCTCGGCCAAGACCTTCAACGCGTACGCGGCCGGGTCTATCTTCTATTCCATAGGCCAGTCCGCCACGAACTTGATGAACGATATCGTGATCGCCGACTTGACAACGGCTCGCTATCGGGCTTTCGCCATCGCCATTTCGTTTTGGCCATTCCTCATCACGCCGTGGACCGCCGCCTTTATCGTAGACAGCGTGACGGCACCTACCGGAATCGGTTGGCGTTGGGGCATCGGCATGCTTGCCATCATCATGCCTTTCTGTGCGAGCTTCATCATCACGACATTGTTATACTATCGAGTTAGAGCACAGAAGGAAGGCCTCGTGCCCAAAACAAAGATCTCCCCGTACGAATTCTGCTCGCAGGTTGACCTTGGCGGAGTCTTGCTGTTCAGCGGCGGTCTAGCTCTTCTACTGATACCGATGACGCTCGCCGCAACCACGCCATCTAGCTGGAAGACGCCGTGGATCGATGTGCTGATTGCGCTCGGCGCAGTGCTGCTCGTCATACTTCCTTTTTACGAGCACTATCTCGCAAAGTATCCCGTGGTGCCTCCCCATTATTTCACCAATCGCACCATCCTTCTCTGCTGCCTACTCATTGCGATGGACAACGTTGGTTTCTCCGCCACCCGTAAGAACTCCTGAGATCACCAACTCTTCTGTTGCGCGCTTTATATCCCTAGTCTCTCAGAATTAGAAGGATAGGAAAATACTGACGACAGAGAACTTGCAGATACATACATCTATGCTTGGGTTACTGTAGCACGGGGTCTCGCAGCTCGTGACGCTACCTTTTTCACCTGTAAGCCGAGGCCGTGTCGTGTCTTGAATAAGCAGCATATATGCAGGCTTTCGGTTTTAGATGCTGATTGACGCAAGATACTAACGGGGTGACGCAATGTCTGATCGCGATCGTTGCCGGACTGGCGATAGCTAAGACCAAGCGCTATAAATGGGTCTGTGTACTCGGTGCCGCTATCCGTCTGGTGGGCTACGGCATTATGCTGCGACTCCGAGGCTCCGAAAATAGCATCGGCGAGATCTTCGTAGTGCAGCTGATCCAGGGCATCGGCAGCGGCATGGTCGGCTCCACCCTACTAATCCCAGCCCAGGCCGTCCTATCTCATGCGGAGATGCCTCAGATCACTGCCTTGATCGTCTGCTTCGCCTTCGTCGGCGGTAGCGTCGGTGCTTGTATTGCCGGTGGCATCTACACGGGCACGATAGAGCCGCAGCTGTGGCGATACCTAGGAGACGGAGCGTCGGCAGAGACCGTGACCTTGCTAGCAAACTCGATTACCGGAGTTACGCCTGAATGGGGTACGCCCGAACGAAGAGCAGTCAACTTGGCGGTCAGTAGTGAGATGTCAACCTTAGTTACCATTCCACGCTCACCCAGATGTTTTTGAGATTAGTTCACCGAGGTTATGAGATTCATGACCTACGCAGCCGTGGCACCTTCAGCACTCGCCTTTGTCGGCTCGCTATTCATACCTAACTTTGAATTACCGTGAGGCGTCCCCCTTTCTGGAGCCTCTTACGAAGTGAAGTATGTTTCTAATGTGCCGCTAGCGACCGGAATAATCTCGTTGAGGAATGAGGATGCAAATCATGGTCGAGTCTGCATGCGTGTAAATGCTAATGAGCAATCTTGATGTGTTCATGCTATCTCGGTGGGAACCTGTGTAGGTACGTGGTCATAACCGCATAGGCATGTGCTTGATACTATACAAGATGCCTGGTTTATGCACCGAGACAGGTATGAGGTAAGTATTGAAGAAATGGTTGAAAACATGCAGACGCCATCTTGATTCGAAATAGTACACCAGCTCCATGTTCCGTGATTGGTAGCTAGAATACCAGTCTTCGCTCGAATCGCCAGCTCTTCTGGGACAACTCGTAAGATACCATTGATAATTCGTCCTCAATGTTCGGGCGTATGTCTTCGAACGGGTAATAGTCCGGCTCGCATGTCGTCCCCGGCTTCGGAAGCGTGCCATTCTGGAAGTATGCACGGATGTACCCGGCCGTACATGTTGAAGCCGCGGAGAGGCTGGTATGCTATGTGGAAGACTCACGTTAGTCCTACGCTTACAGTGACGCGCGTAACATTTAGAGACCAATCCGCTTACACCGTACGAGTTCTGCACCAGGACAACCGAACCCGGAAATCCCTGAGAATTATTCCGTGCACTGATGAGCGGCGCCACGTTATCGGCTACGTTAGCGACGTAGAGGATCGGGTGGCTCGTGTTGCCCTCAAAGGGCCCGGGATATCTCCATTTAGGCCTGACGGTCCTACCCACGCAAGCCAATCTAAAAAGAGCATTCACTGCGCCGGCCGCGGAACTGATACCTTCGAGCTCTTCGACGAACTCCACAAAGTCCTCCGCGGTGTCCTCCATCGGCGGCGAGTCTGCGCAGAGGATTGCCGGGAATGCGTCGCCGTTATCTTCCTCTAACCTCGGTACGTTGGGCGGGATGGCCTCAATCGAGCAGATCGGAGGTGTAGACTTCTCCGATAAGACCAACTGGTAGAAAGGCTCGCCATTGCCGTCCTCCAGCGCCTTCAGAATCCTTGCGAAGTTTTTGAACATGTGGATAGGTTGATATAGAGAGGCTGAAATCAGACGCTTGAGATGAGACCAAGTGATGAGTTGGGGCATGTCAGGTCCCAACTCCGAAGCCTGTACGATGACGGGATGCTCCCGAATCTTCTTGAGCAGAGACGTGAGCCGTTCCTCTATGGCCGCCGGGGTCAAGGCGTAAAAGTCACAGCTGGAGGGGCCCGCCTTGTGGCAGTAGTAGTAAAAGGCCTCCATTACTTTGTCGGCGTCGCGAAGGAAATTTATGTGTGATTGCAGATGCCACTCTCGGTAATCTACGTTGCCTGCCAACATTCGTCAGTGCTACTACGCCGTCCGCCCGCCTTAAGTACACGGTGCCGTTCTTACCGTCACTGACAAGCCTCTCGACCTTGTCAGGATACATTGCAGCGAAGACCTACAACGCTCAGATGTTAGATTCTCTAGGCTCAGATTGGGGAACTGCTGCGAGTTGAAGGCAAAGCTCCTTTCATAATCTCTTGACGAAATAGGCTGAATAAGAGTAGGAAACCACCTACGCCGCCTAGAATCGTGCCATAACTAAAACCCCAGTACTTGAGCTTTTCCTGTCCAGCTTGACGTAGAATCTCGAGCAGATCCCTAGCATGCGAGGCTGTGCTAATGTTTTCGAGCAAGCTCGAGCCGTTCGCATTCTTCTCGCAAATTTGAGACAGGGCGGTAGCTCGTGCGAAGGCGTCGTATATGACTCCGGGATGCGCGTCGACGACACCGACGTCCTGTAGCGCCCAGAGACGGCTCTTCTCTGGAGAACCCCAGCAGTCGACTCGTGGGAGCGAGGCTCCGATACCCCTTGGATCGAAGGAGATGATGTCGTGGTTTTTGCCTGTGATGGTCTGTAGAAGAGCGCCACGGTCCATGAGCGCAAAGACGCCAGACCCGCCAGGTCCACCGGGGTTGAAGAAGATGGGCCCTTTGTAGTCGTCGAGCTCGGTGGCTCTGAGACGTATCACGGCTAGCACAACTCGCTCTCGCCCATCGTCGGACGGGTTAAGCCAGTCCATAGGCACATCAAGCCTCGCGCAGTCGTAGGTGTCGTTATAGCAGCGACGCCACTGCAAGGATCTGCTAGGCTTGATGTCGCTCCACCGCCAGTCAGCGAGAGCCGGGTCCTTCAGCTTGGATTCCTCGAGGCAATCTGTGATCTTGAACGTTCTATCTAGCCGATAAAGCACGACCAACAACAAGACGAGCCCCAGGACCAGGCTGGATGCTAACTTTCGAAACTGCCACTGCGATGTATATATCTGTTTTCTTGGCGGATAAGGACCATCATCCCCCTTGTCGTACAGCAGGGAGTGGGGCTGCGTCATTCTGAAAGACCACGTCGGCTTCTTACCAACATTACCAAAAACCAGCGGAAAGAATCCTCAGTGCGTGAACTACCTAGCTAAGAGGCTGATAGATGAGGGGCCATTTGGGCAAAGGCCCTTTAGATGGAGACGGAGCATTGAGAGATGGAGAACGCCCTATTTCTTTAGACCGCGAAACACCGTCACGAGACTAAAATGTTGTGTAAGGTACCTGACTGCTACTATGTATGCCTATCCTTATCCAGAGCGATATCTCCCTGATCTTGGCTGCTTAAGTATCATCGCAGCGTCGGTCCAGGATCTTCCTATCAAAAATGCATTTGTCCTTGGAGAGTCAGACTTCGGACTAGGCTGATGTCACCTCGCATCACTGATTCACTGGCATGCGTTTATCCGATAGAACCACTGTTATGCTAATAGCAGAGTCCTTGAAGTATGACAATGTAAAGCTGTGTCGTCTTTCCACTCTGACCTCAATGACTCGCCAAGTTGTTCTAGCGTTTTCTTTTCTTTTCAGGCAGTTTTAAATCCATGACCTCCACTCTCAGCACGATGGAGCTCAATCGTTGCGTTGGATCCCGACATTAGCTAGGAACAAATCCGTCCGACGATTCGAAGAACGCAGATGTATTAGTAGCTCATCAGACGCCGTCTCCAAATGCGTATATGCTTGTCCATCGCTAGAAGATGCATCAGCCCGATATCTGTCCAAGAGAGATGCTGCTACCAACTGTATCATATGGCCTGGATGAGTTAACAAATCTCAAGTCGGTACCAAGCCGAATCACGTTTTTCCGGTCCTTGTTGATTGTCGAAGCATGTATCTCAATTTTGAATCAGCGAGAATGGTCTTCGACAATGTGCTAGAACATACCGTGTAAGGCGTATGGAAGACAACGTCGCCAGCCTCATACTCTGTGACAAGCCATCGTCTATCATACTCCTCGGCGAATCCTTTTGGGCCTTCTGCTAGCAATCCCCCGTTTATCATATTCTTGTTGAACGCGTCCTTGGCCTCCTCCTCTGACAGCCCAGTCTGACTGGCACGGTGGTAGAAGTCTTTCTCCATCTCTTTCCCCAGGGTGTTGCCCTTCTCCAGATAGATCAGACCTCCACCGTCCAGGGTGATGTCGCCCATGGGAACCCACGCAGTCATGCTAGTATCTTCGCCGTGTCGGAGGAAGATCTGGTCATAATGGACGCCGATGGCTTTGTTGTGCGGCGTGTTGTTTCTGAGAAGGGACCTGGTGAGACCGAGGGTGTGATCGCCCCATCCCATGAACTTGGCGATAAACGAATAGAGTGCCGGATGTTTACAGAATTCATCTTTATACCACGGTTCCGCGTGGGCTTGCAGCGCAAGATCGACAAAGAGGCCACCGCGGGGACGCCCATTCGCGTCAGTAGAGCCTGCGCCTCTGTAACGGATTAGACTTCCCTTGCAGAGCCTATGAGTCTTCATGGATGGCCGGCAGTTACTATGCCGCAAGACAACGCTTCATCGCAAACCAAATGTTCCCCAGAACTGATGTTGGAATAGCTTACTTACTAGATGCTACATGTCAGGCTTCAGGAATATAACGGCCACACAAAGGTTGGAGAAGGTCTAGGCGTTGGCAATTAACACTTACCATGCCTGGGAAATCCAACTTGTCCTTCTCATCATCAAACACTCCATCGACTGGCAACGTTCCGAGGGCAAGGACGCCGCTGGGCTCTAGAAGAGTAAAGTAGGCCTCCCTCGCCTTAAGAACATCGGCGCGAGGCAAGAGGCCTTTCAAGAAGAGGTAGCCATCCCGTTCGTAGCGCTGACGTAGCTCTTCCAGAGGCTCGTCTGTGTACGAGGCACGGAGGTAGCCAACTTGTTCTTGGCGTAACAACCCGTCGTTGACGTATAAAGGGGTCGACGGCGGTGGGGCGGCGGCGTGTGGCATGGCTCCAGAATCCAGATAAAATTACAAGATAAGTGCTAAGGCTCAGATAACTACCACCGAGTCCATACTACAGCTGTAGCATATTCACACTGGTTCAACAATGAAAAGGCTCCAACGATAAGGTAGAGGACTTGGGTATTAATGTATAGTTGACCAAAATGGCATCACGCCTCCGCATCGTGATTCGTAACATTTGGACTCCGAATTCCAATCTTGGATTTCGACCAGTGGTATGGAATTCTCCCGGCCGTTGTCGGTATCACTTGAAGCTTCCCAATTGGTGGTCAGCTCAAACCTGCGAATACCGGCAGGTTGATATGCCGAGACTCCTCGTTCGGATGACGATCTTATCAGAGTCGGGATGCTAGTCAAACATCAAAACAAGCTTCACTGGATCATTACTCCAGATCGGCTCTCCGCACTCTGGACGCTTCCCCCATCGTCACCCCACAAAACCCCTAAACTCCCAGTGGAGCAACCCCAGACTCGTTGCCGAATTTCCGAAGATGATGCCGTAGTGGAGGACGATGGCTTGTCGGAAGAAGCTGGTCCTGGTATTCGTTGATCGATCATGTTCCTGCCTTGATGTGATCTTCTCCTTGGACTGGACACCCCATCGTGCATTTCCGGCCGCATCATGAGCTAGACTCCGCTTAACAGCTTCGACGACCACGAAAAGAATGTTCGACATCAAACAAACCAGACCTATCCGTCGAACGGGAAGTGAGACCGAAAGGCGTCTTCCAAACCTTCGCTATGTCTATCTCCTCACGGCCTTCGTCTCGGTTGGCGCCTTACTCTTTGGATATGGTAAAACTCGGTCATATGCATGCCTGGTGTCTAACCTGAAGGATCGCTAACAATGTCGCTCAGATCAAGGTGTTATGGGCGTCATCGTGGCGGACGCTCGATGGATCTCCCTCATGAAGCCGGCCAACAGCTGGGTGACGGGAGCGGTAGTGTCTCTGTACGATATCGGGTGCTTGGTAGGAGCTCTGTCAATCGGCGTTCTCGCCGACCATAGCGGCCGTGAACGCACACTATCAATCGCCTGCGCGGTTTTTGTCGTCGGCGCTGTGTTACAAGCAGCTTCGTACAATATCACTTCCATCACCATCGGGCGCGTTATCCTGGGATACGGAGTGGGCACCTGCGCCGGTGGTGTCCCCTTATACGTCTCTGAGATCGCGCCCGCGAAGCTGAGGGGTCGCATCATCGGGATAGAGCAGATGATCCTCTGCTTCGGTGAGCTTGTGGCTTTCTGGCTGAATTATGGATTCAACTTCCTCGAGACACCCGATTGGTGGCGAATCCCTCTCGCCATCCAGGTCATACCAGCAATCGTATTGGGAATTGGATGTTGGTTCTGGGTTCCCCCTAGTCCTCGTTGGTTAGTTCAGCAAGACAGGCATCAGTGTGCCCGCGAAGTGCTCGCGCGTTTTCACGGCGACGACGCGGCCGACCTACAAATGGCCGAGATCGCGGAAGAAGTCGCCTTCGAGAAAGCTGTCACCACAGCCTCGTGGAGGGATATGTTTAAGACACCGGTACTGAGAGTTACACTGCTCGCGATGGGCGTTCAATTTTTCCAGCAGATCACGGGGACCAACTCAATCCTATATTATACTGTAAGTCTCTCGCTATCCCTCCGGCCCCCTAGCACAACTGCAACTCCAGGGAATTGCACGCAGCCCTAACGCTGACTAAATCGTTAGCCGTCGCTATTCGAACGCGGGGGAATAAGCGATCCAAAGACTGCGAACCTCGCCACAGGCGGTGTCGGCGTCGTCCTGTTCGTTTTTGCCTGGTTCCCTATATTCTTCTTCGACCGTCTTGGACGCAAGGTATGGCTACAGATTGGTCTGGTCGGAATGTGCTGCGCCATGATAGGCATCACCGTTCTGCAGTGGCACGCCGAAGGGAACCCCGGCGACAATGGAAATTATGCCATCGTTGCGTTTCCTTACCTATTTTACGTCTTCTTCAACATAAGTTGGGGCGTGGGAAGCTGGACGTACGCCACAAAGATCTTTCCGGTCATGTATAGGGCAAAGGGCAACGCGCTTTCGACAGCGACTCTTTGGCTTAGCTGCTATGTGGTCGCGCAAGCAAGTCCGCCCATAGCCATCGCTATCGGCTGGGGTCTTTACATTATTTACTCATGCATATGCGTGGTTGCATTTGTATTCGTACGATATGCGATGGGTAAGCATAAGCCAGGCTTTCTGAGTTGTATTAGGTATTTATCTAACATTGATCTCCAGTGGAAACAAAGGGGAAAACGCTTGAAGAGATGTCTTCTCTCTTCGGCATTGAAAGTACGCTAGCAAGAATGGAGATCGATGCCAAATCCGATGTTGTTCACATTGAAGAAACTGGCCGAGCTGAGAAGGGCATATTTCCAGGTGGAAGAGGAGTGATCACTTCATTGTCGTGAATGAAACAAGACACAAGACCCAATACACATAATACTGATGGAATGCTGTCGGCTTGCTTCAGAGTTTATCGGTGATCGATGCTGATGTTGTCATTGACGAGAGTACCGGGGCAGGTATGTAGGTAGGTAGGTAGCTTAGATTGCCCTCTGCATCCCATTGCCGGCTGAAGTAGACGCCGGCGCATTTGGCTCACCAGTAGCAGCGGACCGTTGTACCGGAGCTGTTGCCTCTGTCCCAGAAACGCCCTTGCGTTCCCATTCCCGTCGCGCGAGCATATCATCCACACTTCTAACATCTTGTTTTCCCTTCTCTGTGATGGCTCGGTTCTTGGCTTGCGACGCCTGGGTTTCGGGGTGGTTCTGGTTGTTATCGAATGTCTGATCCGTTGCCTCCAACACCCCACCCCGGATTGCATCGCCGGCTCCGCGGATGCCTTTGATTCCAGTCTTGACGTCGTCTACTATCTTGGACATGATTGCGACCACTGTTGGTTCGGTCAAAGTGGGATTATAGGGAATGTTTGAATGTTTGAATGTTCTCAGATACTAGCCTGTCTGCATAGGTGGGCTGAACGTGGTATCTGTTTGCTGGAGCAGAAAAATGGGCAAGTCGTAACTCTCAAAGAACCGAGAATCGAAATCGGCAGCTGGTCAATTCATATATCCCCGGAGCTGGTCTGGTCAGAAGCTGAATGACGTATGACAGATGTCATTGTTGACTATCCAATCATACGTATCGTCTGGTTCTAACAATTTTGAACAGCCACTTCGAAGCCCAGCTTCACCACGGGAGTAGGGACCTGATGTCATCACTTCCGATGCACAACATTGATGTGTGACAACTTGCAAAAAGCTGATGGAATGCCTATGGTCACAAAGCCTTACTCGATAGATCAATGTGGAGCGCTTCATGCAATCGCATCGTTATACAAGGTTTACTGTTACATCGAGGAAAGGAGAATGATGTAAGGAATCTTACTCGATAAATTTGAGAACATAGCTCTGCTTCATTTTATAGCTGCTTCCATCTGACACCTTGTTCCCTATGCCTGTAAGAACAGAGATGCCAGATTTAGAGCCTTATCTCGCCTCTGAGATTCTTCAAGACGTCTGAATCATATAGCACAGGGCGATTCTAGCGGCCACGAGCAGGCGTTGACAAAAGTCTCGGAAGTGTCAGAAGGAAGAAGGAGGATGAGACACAATGCTCAAATTCCTCCTGTAACAGGCTATTACTACCACTTGCTATAGCTCTTGTTGAGCCTCGGTGCAAGCTATTTTCATCTGAAGCCACCAAAAAAAATAACATCCCAAGATATAGCAAACTCCCCGAGTCCCATCCGAGGGGCCGCAAGTCACCAATCCATCGTGATGTTAGGCACCATATCCTAGGCTCATCGGAATAAGACGAGCGAGTAAGAGCTTAATCGACCAGGCCGTCGGTCGAATCCTTTTCCTCGTTCTTGACGACAAAGTCCCCCTGCCAATCCTTTTCGAAGTCATCGTCCTCGTACTTGACGGCGGCCTTTGCACGTACCCTTTTGCTACGGGGTCGCTTGATAGGGGTGTCGTCGAGCTGTTCGTCTTTCTCGCTGTCGCTAGGGGTTCTGCTCTTTCGCTTGCGTGGGCCTGAGGTGGCCTTCGGGGTGGCCTTTGCCCTATCCTTGCCGACGGGCTTGGCAGGCGTGTTCGCGCCTCCATCTTTACCGTCGTCATCGGCGCCGGGTGCGCAGTTAATCTTCTTCCTGATGCCTGTGACACATATCAGTTTGAAATAGCAACACTCTCATTTTCACCAGTTGGATTGGTCACCAAGTTCAAGAGGAATGGTAGATGCGATATGGTAGGTAAGACCTTACCACAGAGAAGATTCATGACACTTCTGGGATTGGCGTAGCCTGTAAGCTTGGCGAGCTTATCATGGTCGACCTTGATGCAACTGAGATTCAGCACATATCCTTCTGAGAAGATCTGGGCAATGAAATACCTCCGGGACAGTCTTGAAGCATTTCCAGGCCATGGCGAGGACCCGGGCTTCCTTCTCGGTGATGTCATTCTTTTTCTCAATAGGGGCCATCTTGGCAATGTATTAATAATAGTACAATGTGAACAATATGACAAGACGTATGCAGTGAATGGTTTGGAGTGGTCAGTAGAGGAGACAGAATCGGATTTGTGCCAAGATGATATGGTGACGGGTATTAGATACTGGATGGATCTGACGATGCAAAAATGGACGACAAAGTTATGATGGAATTGGAATGGGAATGGGAATGAACGAGACAGACGGCGGGGTAAGAGGAAGTTCTAAGTGAATGAATGTGATTAATCGTTAATATCTGTGATCCGTGCATGCAATGTTGGAGGTGTACCTTTTTTTAGATGTATTTCGTCGAGGTCAACGAGGCGGTGGTTAATGGGCAACACGGCTGCAGGCTAGATTCTGAGGTGAACAGTATGGAGATACCGCCCTGGCCAGTTAAGGAATTAACGACGAGCCCCTCACTATACTTTGAGCAACTGTCAGCCTAGAACTGCAGTTTTCAAGGCCAACATTGATCCATAAGACACGTATTAATGGCCACCGGGATTTTACATCACTACTCCATTGAATGAACCACCAATGTGCTGCCGCTTCCAATGAGGCCCCTTGACCATGGCAACCGCCTCGTCGTCGCCTGAATGCTTGTCGAGGAATGGCCATTGTTCCCAGGAGACGCAATGTAAATCGACCCATCATTGCCTCTGTGAAGCTGTTGCATCTTCATCCGCCGCTGCGGGATCTTAGATGGCACCAAATTCCCGTCTTTGGTCGACCTGTTGTGTGTATAGCTTATGCGGGATACACGGTTTGGGGATGTGTTGGGCCTGAACTTGTCATGCATGGAGACTGTATTGGCCCGAGGGTGACTAGCTCAATATTGGCTTCTCTAATTTATCTATCTTCATCGCTCACAATTCATCTTCCCCATTCATCCGCAGCAGAACTTCAACCCATCTATTTGTGTTTTCCCGACTGTGTATAATCGTATGAACGCCCTGGTACGCTGCGCTCAGCTGCCAGCTCTTCTGCGCTGGTCGGAATATGTTCCGTCGCGGATGGATAGTCGGCACTACCCTTTCCTCGGGTGCCCTTCTCTACGCCTTCGGGCAAGTCAGCTCCCTTCTGGCGTACGCTATCACCCACGCTTGCTCCCACTCCTTCTAATCCGGCATGCTCTTTCTTTCGTCGGCCAACGTGGTCGCCATGGAGGTCACCATGCAATTCAGCTCCTGACTGTCCCTGGACGGGTTTGCCTAAGCCGGTGTGGACTGCTTGAGATGTGGTGCCACCCAGGGTCTCTGTGGGGTTGGTGAATTGGCGGGACTCGACGTTTGGGGCTTCAGCTGTTATCTCGCCCTCCGGTCGGGGTTGATAGGTGTCCTCGCGTGGTGCTGTACCAGGAGTGTGCTTTTCCATGTGAAATTCAGGGATGGCTTCGTTGCCGACCTTGACACCAGGCTTATGGCCGGTGGTGGTTAGAGGTTCCGAGGGCGGCACGCGGCTACGGAATTCGCCCTGGTTGGTGTCATCGATTCAGCGTTACGACTGGCTGACATTGCGATGGTTATTCCCAATGAGCTTGATGTTATTGATGAGAGAGTAATTGTGAAAGCTGTTGATGTTCTTTAGATATCGAAAAAAAGACTTCTACATTGGCTTAAATTGTAGTTGTAGAGCTTCATATACCTCACGGTCTCCATGATGTCAATGAAACCTAGAGGCGAAATCGAGTCCATCGAGGAGACAACAGAGAGGTGACGTCAAAGGGATGCAATTGGGTTTGCTGCAGAAAGGGTTTAAGATATTTGATAGGCGCCACTCTGGACTATAAGCCCTTTAATCCGCTAAACTGTGAATTGACTATAAACCTTTGAAATTGCCCCATTCGTCTAGAGGGTCCACTTTTATTACAGGGCATTACCCCCTTTAAAGCCATTGTAATTATAGGGAGTATAACGTATTATTTCGTTATAATTATAATAAGTGTAATATATTTTATTAAAGTTATTATAATTATTTTAAATAAAACATTTAAATATATTATTTTTATATATAATAATATACCGTTATTTTTTAACATTATAATTTTTAAACGGGCCCACTTTTGTTGATTTTTTTAAAGCTTTACTTTTTTTAATTAATATAAATAAATTAAAATTTAATTATATTTTTTCTTTTTTTTAAATATTTAAGTTTAAATAATAAAAGTTATATAATTAATTAATATTATATGTTTATATAATCCGAACTTTTAATACGTATTTTTTTAACTTTAAAAAATTTTACACGGCTTTTTAATATTTAATTTTAAAAGTTTTATTTAAAAAAAATAAAGCTTTAAAAGAATTAATAAAAAATAAGCCCGTTTAAAAATTATAATGTCGAAAAATAACGGTATATATAAATACGTAAATACTTTTTATAACTTTTTAATTAACGTTATTTATATATTATAAATTATATATATTTATAAAGTTTAATTAAAGTAATTAATTAATATAAGTTTTATTTATATAAAGTTTTATTTCGTAATATATAAGGTGTTTAAATATAATAATTTATTAATATATATTAAAAAGGTGCGTAAAAATACCTTTTTTATATATAAGTTATATTTTATATTAAATTAATTTTAAATAACGTATTATTAAACGTATTAAATAATAAAATATTAGTATTATTTTATAAAGCTTTTAAATATAAATTAAATAATATAAATTTTATAATAAAAATAAAAATATTTAAATAATACGACTTAATAATTTAAAAGTTATTTAATAAATTTTATTTAAGTATTATAATTACACGTTTTTAATTATTATAAATGTATAATATAATTTAATATAAAATATATATATATATTATATTTATTATAATTATAACGGGTTTTAATAAAGTGTATTTTATAACGTTTATAAAAGTGTTTTTAAGGTTTATATAATTTAATTAATTAAAACTACCATTATAATTATAACGAAACGATGCGTTATAACCCCTGTAATTACAGCGAGCTTCAAGGGGCTGTGCCCTGTAGTAAAAGTGGACCCTTTAGACGAATGGGGCAATTTCAAAGGTTTATGGTCAATTCACAGTTTGGCGGATTACGGGTCTTATGGACCAGGGCCGGCGGGGATGGAGGAACGAGCATCCATCGTTGCCCTACATTAGACAAGGTGACAACACCATCGGAGCTTTTGCTGCGGGTTGCATTTGGCAATGGTGGAATTCTAGAGCAGCAATATACGGTAGACCAGTCTCATGAACCTAACATAGTAACTTCTGAATACGAAGTAATCACGATCAATTCAATCTCTCTGGCGCCAGCTCAGCTGAAAGGTCTAGATCTATTTGGGCGGTAGGGCTGACTGGCTAAGCTTTGCGGGGATTATTGACGGATGATGTATTGACATATAGTACAGGATGCCGCCGTTAATAGTACCTAATCGACTGCAATGGTAGGGAAACCTACACAAGCATGTAACTGACGGTTTCATTGCACCCAGATGGGCCAGATGGAGATCTTCTTGCGATCGTCTGCAGTAAATGGTTGATTAGCCAACAGCCTGATCTACGACCGATTGCCTTGTCAATCGACAAGATGTATGTATGCACGTAAGGGTACGTAAGCCAGCCCCTGGATTGCATCTTCGTTGACGAGAGGCATCTGTGCGTAGTCCATTCATTCAAGCGTTGCAGCACTCTAAGCTTCACCATCAAACCGTCTAGACCGTTACAAAACTTTGTGTAATAGGTGTATCTTATTCTCATTACCTGGGCAGAATATCCAGAGACGAATAGTGAAGCACCTATCTTGATCTATTATATACGGGTGTTTAAGTACCTGTACGTGTATGTGTAGTATCCGTACCCAAGGTACCTATGTACTTGTACAATGTATGCACATAACAACACGATGGTCGTTCGGTGGTGGTTGCTGGGCCGATGTTGGTCACTACAATGGCTACAATGGCGGGATGGCGGGACAGTTAGCACACCTAACTAAAACCGTTAGAACCGAAACCCAATTCGTGGTGGTTGCATCGAAAACTTGGGCGGATGCAGGAACCAAAACAGGGATTGGATCAGGGCACTCCGATAGCCTGGACGGCCTGGCTGGTCAAGCTCTCATAAGTCGTCAGCTGAACTGGAAGTCAGCTAATAATAACAACCGTAGTACCTAATCCGCCCCTTGCGCTTATGCAATACGAATGACAATGCGAGTATCATGACTAAAACTTGGAAACAACATACAATTCCAGTCGCCTTCTCGTCGTTCATATTCTCGACTGTCATACACCCCAATCCTTCTTTTTATGGCGAATTAGCCTGTATAGCCTCTATAGCCTACCATTTGTTTGTTCCAGGACGAGGTGAACCAGGTACCCAGGGTAGTGAACCATCAAATTCAGGGAGTTTTTGTCCTTTGTGTCCTGCTTCAGCCTTCGTGCCTCTCTAGGGCCGGCGCAGCTCACGCAAGCGCCAAGCACAGCCTCGACGCCCACCATCAGTCGACAGGTGATGCTCGTGTAAGGGACAAAAGAAAATTTAGAAAGGCAACCAGGAAGACGGCCATATTGCAGGTTTGATGAGTATGATGCGCCCACTTATTATTCCTGAAATAAGACTGGAAAGTTGATCGACATCTGTCAGTCTCCAAAGCTCCAGCACAGCATTCTCAAGTCGTTGTTTGCCATCGACTACTGTACGACCAACCGTTATCCCCTGTCTTCTGGCGTGTCCCTTCTTTCAGCAGTATTATCTATGAATCAAGACCCTCTCCTCACACTGTTGCGAAGATAGAACAGCTCAGTCAACTTGATCAAACACCTGAACCTGTACTATCGGTATGTATACCCATCTACGCATCTACTCACTTGCCCGTTCACCAACCCTGTTCCGCCATACTGGAGCATCTTGAGTGCATTCTACAGATCAGATCGCATTTCTTGTTTTGCTTTTACTTTGTCTTCTGTCTTGCCTGTGTTTTGCATATATCTGTCGACTGATCCACTCGTAAGGGAACGGCCCTTCTTCTCTAGGTTACCTGGATTGTCCTTGTCCTGCGGGCCTATGACTTCACATTCTGAAACCATGAGCGGCCGCTACTCCTTTGACTCTGACCCGGGCGAGCGCGCCCCCCTCGACGACCCGAATGAACCATATCCTTCCTACCACGCACATTCCAATCACCATCAACAATCATCATCCCGTCCTTCCCGTCCCTCTTCGCCAACGTCACAAGCTCGTTTCTACCAGGACCACCCCTCTGTCTCCTCCCAACCGTATCGCGATACCAACACACGACATCCTTCGCCCTCGAAAGCTGGAGCGTCAAACCACCCCGGTGCCCACCCCGACTCGGCATTCAATAGATTACGCGAAAATAGAAGACATAGTGGGAGCCCCCAACGAGTAGCCGCAGCTGGAATCGGAGCCGGTGCTGGTGCTGGTGTCGGCGCTCTTGCTGGGGAAGTCTATGCGGCCGAGCACCCTTCGTCCGGACCCGTCTTGCCTACTCATCGACAGGACGGTGCTTCGACTTGGGAACGAGAAATACCACAGCCTAACGTCACTCCCGGCGCTGATAACTTCGGTGAGACGGCCGCCGGTGGCATGACAGGACTAGCCATGAGTGTTGCCGATAGAAATGCCAGAGAAAGTGGGCTAGAAGCCATGAGACAAGCTGAGCAGTACCAACAACCGCAACATCAGCAGTCCGCCTACTCGGATGCGTACCAGCGCGCACCACCGCAAAACCACTCTTACGACGAACAGCAAGGTTACGGATATGATCGGAGCTACGACACGTCGCCGGGTTATGGTGCCGGTGCCAGTGCCGGTGCTGGGGCTGATCCGTACGGACAGCATACCCCTGGGTACAGTTCAACACCCAGTTTAGCACCCATGGGAGCCGCAGCCTTGTCCCATTCGGGACGTGGCACACCCACGCGAAGTGTCCACAGTTACTCCAGTGACCCATTTCGGGATCCCCAAATGGCTTATGGGCAAAGGATGGACTCCAATTTGGGTCAGTTCAATCCGAACGACATCGACGACGACGGTGACGACGGCCTTGACTACCGGCGCTCCGCTCGGAATAGTATTCTGAGCCTAGGAGGGTCTAGTAATCGAGGTGGTCACGGCGCCCTGGCCGGCGCTGCCGGTGCTGGTGCGGCCAGTGGCGTAATGGGTGGACTGCTAGGAAAGAATCGAAATAGCAGCATCAATTATGACCCTGTCCAAAACGCTAGCTCGGCCGGGAAGGTTGGCGGTGCAGGCGAATACGAGATGGGTGCCAAGTTGGAGAAGCCGTCCGAGTGGCTATCGAGTCAAAACAGCAGTCGAAAGAAGTGGAAGTGGTTCATCTTCATCGTCGTCGGCCTCGTCATTGCTGGTGGAATCGCGGGAGGTGTCGTCGGTGGCATCATGGCCAGCAGGAAGCAGAACGAAAGCGGCGGGGGAGGCGGCCAATCCGCCGAGTCGGATTCTGCCCAGAACGGGGACCTCGATATCAACTCGGCCGAGATCCAGAAGTTGATGAACAACCCCAACCTCCACAAAGTCTTTCCCGGCGTCGACTACACCCCTATTAACGTGCAGTACCCGGATTGTCTTAAGGATCCGCCTTCCCAAAACAATGTCACCCGAGACGTCGCCGTCCTCTCGCAATTGACCAACACGATCCGACTCTACGGCACGGATTGCAACCAGACGGAGATGACGATCCACGCGCTGAAGCAGTTGAAAATGGAGAACGACATCAAGATCTGGCTAGGCGTATGGCAAGACGACAACGACATCACGAACGAACGTCAACTCAGCAAGATGTGGAACATCCTGGACCAGTACGGAGCCGACCCGTTCAAGGGACTCATCGTCGGGAACGAGATCCTGTTCCGAAAGCAGATGAATGCCACAGAGCTTGGTGATGTGTTGGAGAAGGTGAGATCAAACTTGACCAAGCACAGCTGGGACCTCCCCGTCGCCACGAGCGACCTCGGCGATAACTGGGACTCGCAGCTGGCAAGCATCAGCGACTACATCATGGGCAACATTCACCCATTCTTCGCCGGTGTCAATGCTAAAGACGCCGCCTCTTGGACGTGGCAATTCTGGGAGAACAAGGCGCACGGGTTTTTCAAGGCCGACACGGAGAAGAATGTCATCTCCGAGATCGGTTGGCCGACGAAGGGAGGCACGAACTGTGGCGATGACAAGATAACCGACTGTCCTAACGGCTCGGTAGCTGGCATTGACGAGCTGAATACGCTGATGGAGGGCTGGGTCTGTCAAGCCCTCGCCAACGGGACCAACTATTTCTGGTTTGAGATGTTCGACGAACCGTGGAAGATCAGTTTCGACACTCCCGGCAAAGAATGGGAAGACCAATGGGGCCTCATGGATGTCAATAGGAACCTGAAGGATGGCGTCAAGATTCCCGATTGCGGAGGTAAGACGGTCTGAGCAGTTTGATCCTGCGGCAGTTCTCCGATAGAGCATCGGAAATCGTTCACGGCTTTCGACCATCTATATCAATGCACATGATCGTCGAACGATCCGGTGGATGTGATATCCGTTGGCTCATTTCCCTAGGGGTTGAATGGAGGTTTGGTAGCGTTACATCATGCCAGGTAATGCCGGCGTCGCCAACAAAATGTGACGATGCGGATAGGTCTGGGAAGGGGGTTATGACTGGTAGTAGCCATGGTTATGTCGATCAAGGTTCCCGGCGCAGCGGGCCAAGCCAATGGAGCAATGGAACACCGAGGGTAACATGGCTGGGTGGCCAGGGGATAATACGACAGGTGTGCGCTTGCAACATCGCGGGTGACTGTTCTGTCGTTACGGTGTTTGGGGAGACTTGGGTTTGTATATATTACGCGGGTGTGTATCAAAAATTCGGGTTGTCCAGCCTTTGCCGTTCATTGGAAGACTGGGCTCGGATCCTCGAAATGCTCTAGGTACACAGCTAGCAAGCACGGTTAGATCGCATCAAACTTGAATATGAGTCTATAGTGGTTGACAAGGAGCATAGTCTTGACTTGCATTACTATTACCACTGTTTCATGTTGTATGTCCTTACTTGGCCATGGATGTTAGGCTCTTTTACCATCGTAATACCACCGTCAAGCATTGTGCTGGAGAGTCAGTAACAAATTAAACGAATAAAGCAAATAGTTATATTGCACTCATTAGATTCGTAGTTGGTTACTAAATCAATCTAACTGTCATACATGTATCCATCATATCATACTCACATACCTCCAGTTACCAGGTAGTTACCTATCTCATATCCAAATACGAATCTCTGATCCTTGGATATTTCACGGCAACCTATCTCTTCCACCGATGACCTACAGCGAATTGATCTACGAACTTCATGCTAAGCGAAAGGCCGCAATCAACAAGCACAAAGCTCCTGGAGGGAACGTAAAGAGGCTGATTCTTCCGCTTTTATTTCGCTATGCGCGTTGTTCAAGTCGCCAGACAGCTTGGCTAATATCTCGCTTACGCTTTCCTTGCGTGGCTCCGCGAACCTCTGATACGTCTCTGATGCGTCGGCTCTCCTTTTCTTTCGGAAGTCCACGGGTATCGCAAAGTAGGAGTCATATACGTAGGGTGCTGGTTTCGGAGATTGCCGTGTATCGCAATCGATGTCCTTGGCCATTGGATCTGTGACCGAGTACGGGTTTACCGAATACTCGGCGTAGGATTCTGGGCTGCACATCCCCTCGCAGTTATCATCGGTGATAGAATCTGATTCAGGGAAAGACTCGGCGGTAAAATCAACTGGTAATTCGTCGAGATGCTCATAATCACCGTCGTCGCTGTAGTTCGACTCGTCATCATCGTCCCATTTATCATCGTCCTGTCGATTTTCCTCAAGTTCCTCGCCCTCTGTTCCAGCGGCGTTACAGGTATCATGAGTTACCCTACTTACAATGGTCTTCAGCTGGGTTTGAAGATCATCTGTATTGTGAGTGAAGCCGTCTCCGCATAGCGTAGTAGAGGAAGAAAGAGTATCGGCAGAGGTGATGAAGGGGTTTGGGGGGATAGTGATCCTGAGATACGGGTGTGGCGCCATCTTATTCCTTCTTCCGAAAGGGAGGGAGCCAGAGAATAAGACTCGCAAGATGACACGCCTTATCAAGCTATGTTGTCCTCGTTTCTGATCAGGTTCTCCGAGAGACGACCACGACCTACCTTTCGTACAAGAAAAACAAATTGTTCTGCCGACTCACCTGCTCGGATCCCTTATCTGTTTGACAAGTGCGAGATGCAGAGACCAAGCTTGCAAGCAGCTACAGAAGATGACAAGCCGAGTATATGTAGTCGATGTGCTGCCGAGATTGGCGGAATAAGTCCATTCTGTTGCTGGGCCTTGTCGGTAGACAATGGTAAAAGCAGGCTAATAAGGCCCTTTATCTATCCAACTAGCGTTGCAAGAACAAAGATTGGCTGTTTCAAAGAGGACGACGGCGACAAAAAGAGAATGCAGCCTCTACTCTATGACGTTGGATCAGGGAAAGCTCGGGGCTTCTCTGTGTGTATACGCTCTTGACTCTCATAGAAGCTTGTCCGTTGCTGGGCTCTGAAAAGAAGAATACATGTACCTATGAAAGAACCGATATTGGAGTGACTGAATTGGACTTTACTGACGTAGAAACATGACGCAATGTGAATTGAATTTCCTTTGAGATACATGCAGCAGGATATTGAGACGTCCTTAGATGGTGGTATATGCGTCAAACTCCATGCAGTCCCCGGTGAAGATGCTGTAGCTACCTACTTACCACTAATGTACCTAGGAGGTCTAGTTAGTCAAACGAGCCTGATATATGATATACCGACAGAGGCAAGCCGTACTAGATAGGTATCGCATCATGGCAAGAAGTCATGATACACCCACCTGAGTACATCCATGGATGCTGTACGAGCTTGTCTACGTCACATGACTTGGCGACGGTTTGGCGCTAAGAAATGCTTAAATCGGGGTATTGAGATATCTAGGTTCAGCCCGTTTGATGTTGTCGTTTGCCGTTGCCGTTTGCCGACCAGCCCACCTTGAATTTTCATACATCTCCAAACAATATAATTGATATCTTGATTCGTGTCCAGAGAACTGGAAAGCTATCAAAATCTATTGAACAGCATACTTTCAAAACCCCAATCTGGCAACATGGGTGCAGGACCTGGACCCAGCACTTCCTCTGCGACCGGTGCCTCACCTCGAAAACGCAAGGCTACCGTCCATCCCCAATACGAGGATGACCAAGACGATCTTCTCGAGCAGGAGGAAGAGGAGAAACCCAAAAAGTCGAAGAAGACGAACGCCGGAGAAAAGCGCCTAAGAAGATTCCGTGCCTTACCACCAAAAGCATTCACCGTCATATACGAACGAGCTACCTCGCAGAGGTTTGTGCAATCATATTCTTACTACGGTGTATAGATATAGACTAAACCACCTGGTTCTTCCGAGTTAGATTCTACATCCTCAACAGAATACGAGCTGGCTCCTGGCATTGTCCAGAGGAGTATGTCGAGCTGACCGGCTCTACTGGCAACGTCTATACTGTCCACATCGCCCAGCAGCCCTCATGCACCTGTCCTCATTACCAGAACGGCCACCAGTGCAAGCATATTATATACGTTAGTCCCGCACTGCTCGACATGCTTTCCATCCTCCCATACTAACTATAGTCGGCTAGGTCATGTCAAGAGTTCTCCGTGCACGCTTTGATTTCGTTTACCAGCTAGCTCTGCTCTCTACCGAACTTCAAGAGATATTCGACAACGCCCCTCCCATCGAGACCGGCGACCACTCGGGCGAAAAGGCCAATGATAAGAACCGCAAGTCTCTGGAAGGCGACTGTCCAATCTGTTTCTCGCCGTTTGAGGACGCTGAGGATACCGTCTACTGCCGCGCCACCTGCGGTCAGAATATACACAAAGAATGCCTCGAGACGTGGGCGGCCACCAAGCGCAATAATGGCGGGGACAAAGTTACGTGTCCCATGTGTCGAACTCCTTGGCAGGGCGACGATGACATGGTCAAGAAGATCAGTAACACGGGCGTCGTCGGTCCAAATGGCTATGTCAATCTAGCTGATCAGCTTGGCATCAGCGGTCGGAGAGGTCAGTTCTGTTCTCGGCCAAGTTGCTGGTCACAATGTGCGCTAACCTCTGCTGTAGATTATAGCACCTATTACGACGGACCCCGCCGAGGAGGGTCAGACAGGGGATGGTGGGGATGGTAGGGAAGAAGCCTGATTAAATTCTGTTCTTCCTTGAAATTGCTGCAGGTATCCTGAGTTGACTACCACGATGATTTAATTGCTCGGTATCTGCTGTTTGCGTTTTGCTATTACGTATCCGTGGATATTCCCTATCGGGACACCAGTTATCTGGATGCGAGGATTATATAAGTGTGTCGTATTGCTTTTACGCTGTCATGACGCTGGTCTATAGAGGTGAGAATTTGAGCCATAATTCAGAACTCGTACGAGATTTGTCGGCATTCTGTGCAGCGAGACTCATGTACGACACCAATAGACGGTCAGGAACCCCTCAAGATGGACTTTGCTATGCACCTTATTTGATGTAGGTATGTCTGATTGAACTATTTGAGGCCTTCGTGTACTCACTCCATTGATACAGCCAATTCAAACCCATACTCAATGAATTCCTAAACCACAATTTATTGGGACATATCCCCTCGGGCGCGAGAAAGCTACAAAATGCCAAGCTTTTAAATCCACAAAATCATGACCAATCAAATTGGGTAGAAGCTCTTATACTTAGCATATGATTGGTCGTAGTTTTATGGATCTAAAAGCTTGGCATTTTGTAGCTTTCTCGCGCCTGAGGAGATAGAATGTGGCCGGAAATTCATCCAGACCGCTATATGGAGGTTTCGCTGTCAACGACTCTGAACATCTGACTTGTCCATCATCAGGGATGGTTTACGAGGATTTTTCGCGTTCAGCTCTCATCTGCATGTCCTGTTCCTCGTTCTCGGGTACCTTTACGAAGTTGGGGACGGTCACAGCATTCAGCTTTCGAAACGCCTAATTACGAGTCAGCCAGCCATCTTACACACACCCATCATACATCGTGGCAAGACATCAGATCATCTCACCCAAAAGGGCTGCCACCAACTTGCGTGGCAAAACGCCCACCAGCCCCAGTCAACCGACACCACCGCCATGTGACGTAGAGAACGAATTGGTATGCTGGCCAAGGGGAAGCTCACCTCGCTAACCGTTCCTTCTGGTAGCTTATCATTCCATCGATCCTCGACTTTGTCGATCTTGCCGTCCCCTCCAACATGAATTCGGATGACGGAGTTGATTATGTGCTCGGTCTTGGCACCCTTGAGGACGTACTTGTTGGACAGGCTCATCTCGATTGGATTGCCAGCCGACGTCACCCTGTGGCTCTGAATCTGGATCGGGTTGAACAAGGCGGGCAGCCCATACCACTGCGCCGCGTATTTCTTGAACCCGGAGGCGATCGTGATCGGATCGGTGAAGATGCCGTTGCTAGACCACAACGACAAGTGTTTAAGCGTCGGGTTGCCTTCGAAGAGCTATTCTCAAACGTCAGCTTCTCTGCCCCAAGTAGCAAACGACGAGATGGTCGCTTTGAAGAGCGTACGCACATCCAGCACAGATCCCACGAGAAGCTTCTGGTCCGACGACAGATTTACGCCCGAATCCTCGTTGATTCTCGTGTTTCTGATTCCGTACGATTCAAATGGAGGTAATGCGGCTTCCCTGCTGGTTTGCGCCTGGGCCTTTGCCGTCGCAGAAGGGGTACCGGTCGTGGTTGTCGACATTGCTTTGAGAGGTCTCGTTCTTAGTTGAAATGGAAACTTTCTAGCTAAGGGTCCTGTTGTGATCAACGCTGTCAACCTCGGCGAGCAAATCACGGATGGTGATATAGATCCGCGGACAGGAAGCATTCGAAAAGTTACGTATCCACACCTCGCGCACGTCTCTTAAGATTCCCGTGTGTGCGTGTGTGTGCGTGTGCGTGTATAACCTCCTATGGATCCAAGGAAGAGTACCGTTAAGCCAAGACTCACAAACTTGAAGACTTAATGGTGTTTCTGATTCTAGCAATTCATTATCTGCGAGATTCCCATGCATTTTGCTTCTGTGCGACTTGAGATCCCAGTTGATGACTCCTTGACGTCATGACTCTTTAGCGATCGGAGCTCGACCAGAGACCAAGGTTTCGATGAGGAACTCTATGGTTGCCGCCCTGTATCTTCGGAGATCGAAATCGAATCCTGACTTTATAGAGTTGCCGGTCAGGTCTATTATTTTACCATGGTTATATCGCTCACTCGGTGACGACTACCTATCTCCTAGGCTGTCAGAAACGCCACGCAGGACCTAAGTCGATGATTTGCTATCTACGAGTCGTTATTGTCATTCTTCTTTCTGCTATGGAACATTACTAGTTCTAAGCTATCGTGTGCGCAAATATTGGACCATTGACAAGCAATCCCACTCGCGATATTCTTGGCTATGTACAGCAACAATTTCTCATGGGCAACCTCTGCCCAATGCCGCAGCAATATCACCTTTGAGCTTCGAGGTCTAACGAGACAACTTAGAAGCTTATCAAGTCGTCCTCTTCGGCAACCGCCTTATCCTGTGCTGCCTTATTCTGTGCCACCTTATCCTGTGCTGCCTTATTCTGTGCCGCCTTATCCTCTGCTGCATTATCCTGTGCTTCCATGTTCTCTGCAGTATCCTCTACTGCCGTGACCGAACCCGTGTCTTTGACACTGGATGATTCCCATTCGGGCTTGAATATTTGACGCGTATTTGCACTCTTACGAGATAGGCGAGACATGGAAGCTCCAGCACGGGGTAGAGTCTGGCGAGGTACAGACGGACGCGAGAATCGCGACGAGTCCACTAGAGCGATGGTGCGTCGTCGATAGTCTTGAGTAGTGCCAGCTCCCATACCTCCTACTTTACCATTGACGTCCGTTGGGCTGCCCGCGCCTGTAACACCACCATTCATGGTAAGCGGAACCATCGATGGAGTCATGGCCTTGGCTGTGGCATCGAAAGTAAGAAGGTCGCCGTCTTTTCCGGTTGATGGCATTGCGCTCTTTTCGACAGTCAACCTTTCTCCCATCTCACGCGAGCCGCGATCATTTAATGTGACGGCTCTGAAGGTGTCGTCAACGGCCATAGGGTCGTCAAACGTGTTGGATGCATATGCCTCCCTTATCTCTCTCCGCTTCTGCTCATCTTCCATATCCGCATCAAAGTTGGCCCATTGGTAGCCAGCGGCTGTGGAAATGAGATTACGGTTGAGAGTGCGGTGGCCAGCGCCGTTCTGTACCAAGCCGCGTCTGGATCCGCGAGGGTGTCGGCCGCCTCGGGTAGAACCCCTTCCGTCACCTCTGCTACCTGTCGGGGCTCCCATACGGCGCTGATCCTGCGTCGTAGGAGTGGCGACCCGAGCTTGGTCGTAGCCTGCCCTAACCTCCTCATCCTTTAGTGTCGCCTCCTCATCTAGGAACTCGTCGTGGGCATAGGCGCCGGTAAAGCCTGCGCAGCTGCAGAGACAATTCTCGCCACAAACGTGTTGGCATCGATGGCCGCAAGCCAAGATCTTCTCGCACGGCTCCCGGCAGATGAGCTTTTCGTGAGATACCCTATCGACAATGTTAGCTTATGTAGCCGCCACAGATCAGACATGACAGTGCCGAATGCTTACCAGTGACACTGGCGTCCGCAAGCGTGGCCGCAGCTTAGCTTATCCGGACAGCGGAGGTCACAGCCGCCGTGACAATTAACCCAGTCTTCCGGGTGCGACATCCAAGTCGTCTTGCCATGGTTCTGACATGTGATTGGTAGGCGACTGTTGCCTCCAAACCGACCTTGCTGCGTAAAGACTTGCTGCACCCTCCCCCACAAGCTCCACGATGCGCTGCTGGCATGCGTCAAGTTGATCATGTTTCCGAAGATGTAAAGACCCCGGCGGGCACGGCTGATGGAAACGACTCCTCGATTCTCGTCCTGAAGGAAGCCCGCTTGGTGGGGTCCGTTGCGACCACGGCTTCGCACCAAGGACAGGATCACGATCTCGTTCTCCTCTCCCTGGTAAGAATCGACCGTGAACACGTTGGTGAAGGGCGCCCAGTGCTTCAACTTGGTCTTGAGCTGTGCCATGATCTTCTTCTTCTGCCCGCGGTAGAAGGTCAAGACTGTGATTTGACTTGACTGGACACCGTTCATCAGAAGGTAATCTATGAACCGAACAATCATCTCAGCCTCGAGAATGTTGTATCTGCTCAGATTCTCGTCGAGTCCCTCAGTCCAGGTGTGGTGGAAGAAGAAGGAAGGCACTGCCATACCAGGGACGGGAGGTCGAGCGTCGCTCCTCGTCACCACCGGATGGTCCTTCAAATCCGGGTAGAACGGGTTCAGCACCTCGCGCAGCGAAGGGATCATCCTACGTTGCATGTTAAGCATGGTGAAGGGCATCTGCAGGTTGACAAGCCGCTCGAACATGGAGACCCGCATATAGTACGGCGCATCTCCTAGACCGGGCGTGTCGCAATGCGGGGCGAGCTGTTGGTGGTCGCCGACGAGGATGAGCTGCTGCAGCGACCCGTATAGTGCCGAGAGGATGTTGGCCTCGCGGGTCTCGGCAGCCTCCTCGATCAACATGGTACGCGGTCGCAGTGCCGAGAGCAGACCACGGTATTTGCACAAGCCGGTCGTGGTACAACCAACGATCTCAATCTGCTGCGACTTGATGCATCGGATGTCCTTGTACCAGCGGTTGATCTTGAGGTTCTTGGTGATTCGGATATTGTCTACCAAGATATGGCGGAAGCTTTCGGTGTGCAGCGACAGCAGTCGCTTCTGCCAATACCTGTACACGGCACCGCGGTATCTGAGATCGACGTCCCAGAGGTTTTCCCTCTTCAACTCTCGCTGAATGACGAAGTCGTTCTCGCTGTAGTTGTCTGGGTTTGCCCCGGTCCACTGGTGTCTGATCGGCAAGAATTTACCATCGATGCGATTCGCATCCTCGTCGTCATCTACGATGCAGTCATCCGGATCTAGCTCATAGTCTTCGATGTCAAGGTCGAGTCCCTCGTCTTCTATCGCCTCAAAATCGGGGTCCTTGTCGTCTGCCGGCCTCACCTTCACAAGCTGGGTACCCAACCACTCGGCCAACAACCCGGTAGGCTGTTCCGGCAACGAAGCTGCGGTGGTCCACGGCTCTTGGTTTGCGATGGACTCGAGCTGGGACTTCGTAATGATGCCTACGGAATGAAGAATCTTAAGATCTACCAATTCGTTAGGGAAGACGTCCTCGATGACCTCCTCAAGCTTCACGATGTTCTTCCTGCGCGCGGAATCGAACGTCTTGAAATCTCGATCGGCCCGATGAGTAGAAAGAGGCATCGAGCGACGGCGACGGATGTTGTACATGCTGTGACGTTTGATCACTTCGTTCTGCGTGCGACCCCCGAGCCGGGCAACTTCAAATCCGGCGTTGATCAACTGCATGAGTATCTGGTCAACGGCATGGTTCGTCTGGGCCGCGACAATTATCACGTTGCTCCCTTTTTCCTGACTCTCCAGGAGAATCTGCAAGGCTTGCACCGAAGTGAATGTCTTGCCCGTTCCGGGAGGTCCCTGGACAATCGCCAGCTCCTTGGTGAGGATGCGGTGTACGGCGCTCAGCTGAGAATTATCCAGGTTGGTGTATCGGGAGAGCTCGCCGTCTAGACCATCAAGCACAAGATAGTCACGCAAAGGCTCGCTGACTTCGGCCATCTTCGCGTGCTTCTCGCTCGTCGTCATGGAGCCCGAATCAGGAACGTGATGGACCAAGGACCTGATGTCCATCTGCGGGTTCTGCTCGATGTATCTCGCCGGGAGGTCGCTCTTGTCGGCCTGAACCAGGTATTTGTCAAGGGGCGAATCGGTGCCGGCAACGTGCTGAAGGCCAACCATGGTGTGGCGGACGGCCTCGAAGTAACCAAGACGGGTCTCAATCATAACGAGCTCTTCACTGGGGTCCATGATGGCGTCGTCGGGATTGGCCCACTGGAAATGGATGGTCGGGGGATTTCTGTCCAGACCATCTCGGATGCGATGGTCCGAGATAATGGCGGGCATGCATATGGTCTTGAAGCGATCGCTGGCGGTCGATAGCGCCACCAGAGTACCGACGGTCAGACGGCGAGTCTGGGTCCAACGAATCTTCTTGCCGGATCTCTCGGTGGAGAACTGGACCTGGCACATGGGACCCAGTCGGGTCATGAAGTAGCCCTTGACGAAAACCTTGGTGTATACGCAGGTTTCCTCGTCGTCCAACATCGCAGGGTTCTGCTTGAATTTGCGGATGGAATATCGCAGCATGGTGATGGCTTCCTCCCGTTGGAGGCGATAGTGGGTCTCTAGGTATCTGCTCTTGCTCTTCCAGGGCTCTCGCCAAGTGTTGGGTAGCAGGCAGTTGATCTCGGCCAGCTGCTGAGGGTCGTTCCAGTCCGGATTGAGGTCTTGGCTGGTGGGCAATTCCGGGTAGCTTCGCCATTCCTGGCCGGGAATCGGGGGCGGGGGTTCGTAGTTGACATGATGCTTGATCGCATCAAGCTGTTGCTAAGAAACGACATCAGTTAGCCTCATAATGACAGAGCAGGTCTGGCAGCCCGTGGATAACCTACTTGATTATCATCAGCCATCATGTTTCGTACAAATGACGACTGGTGATGATGAGAAAGTGAAAAGAGTGAATGAAGATGTGTGGAAGGGCTAAGTTGATTGAAGGTGATCGGCGTTCTGGTTAGGCGACGACAAGGCATGTGCATCTACCTATGCACCTACCTTGCTCGGCACATATGTACCATATGTACAGGAAGGCAGGTACTAAGGTATTCAACCTATCTAAGTCGACAACATTAGGAAAGAGGTCATTCATGTCAGTTAGGTTCTGATGTACTTACCTCAATACCTAGGCCAGGTACCTACTTGTAGTCAGGAACCACAACCTTGTGACCACTTGTGACCCTGAAATAAGCAACCTGGAACATGGATGTGTTGTGTTCACAACTACAGTCGGCGGTTTCCCTGATGTTCTCCCCGGGAAGTCCTGGTTATTCCACTATTCCCACTCCCACTACCGGCATGATGCAGCGGTATGACCAGTGCCTGACATCAGGGCGGGTACCTGCCTACCTGTCTACCTGCCTGGATACATACCTGGGAATCTGGATAGATAAACTTAATATGTGACCTCCATGCCGTGCTACATCTGGTTACGTGTAGATGTGAAGGTACTTGACTTACAACGTACATGTACATAAGTACATCTAATGTTTACAGGTAGGTCAAACTGGCTGGATTATCTCCGGTAAGAACATTGAACATGGAACCATAAGGTGTTGGACTATCGAGAACGTAATACGAGTTAGATGCACACTTCACCGCCTTTGACGCAATGGTGTTTTGATTTCCTACCTCTTGGGTACCAAGAACGACAACATTGAATGTCTTGCAAACAACTTAGTATTCTCTTGTATCTCCTTTGTCTACATGTACAAGTTGGTTTATCTCCTGCCATGTCTAAGACAACGAGTCGGGTAGCAAGGCACAGGCGTTGTCGTCAATGGAGAGACAGGCCAAACATGTACAAGTATGTGGATGACTCTTCCCGTTTGCCATGAACCACCTCCTGCAGATAGCCGCTCATGAGAGTTTGTGCCATGCTAACTACATCCGGACACGATGGAGGAGACAGTGAACTTCCTGCTGCCTTTCAATCCAACCTGCCTACGAAAATTAAGCTCTGCTCGGCGTGTCTACTTACAGTATATGTACCAGTGACAATTGACGACTTACTTAGAGGGGGTATGGTCATAAGGCCATCCCATGTTCCCACATTACTGCCTTCCGGGAGAGGACGGGCTGGAGGAGCGGGAACTACCTAGGTACTTGTAAATGGCCCATGACCACTGTGGAATAATCAAGATATCTGGTTTCTGAATAAGAGTTAATTCGCCTTGTAGACACAGTAGGTACGTAGGTAGGTTATCCAAAAGGTAGTGGTTGACGACTGATAAGCAGGCCATTAGGCTACGAAATATAGAAAGATACCGAGCGGTCCCTGGGAATCTAGGGGAGAATGTCCAGTTGATCGGCTCTCTCATGTATCCAGGCAGGTTTTGATTTTGATCTCCTAGTGTCGACACCCCATGAGGTAGGAATCATGCCATCGCCTCACCCCAGCTGGGAGGTCGATCCTCCAACTGAGAACCCCATTCAGACTCCTGGTTCCCAAGCACTAGTTCCATCGTCCATCCCTCCCTAAAAAACGCGTGGCCGATCCAAGACTTTGTCCACGGCTGCCCGTTGACCTTGACGCTTTGGACATATATGTTCTCGTAGCTGGAATCAAACCCAATTGTCTTGATCTGGGCCGTATTCCCCGTCATGGGGTTCGTGATGTTGACTGCCTGGAAGAACGGCGCCGAAATGAGATAGACATCCTGTCCGGCTATGGGGAACAGACCCATCATCCCAAACACCACGAATGCACCCATCGAGCCCGAGTCATCGTTTCCGGGTAATCCGCCAGGAGAGGAGTTAAACGAGGCCGGAATGTATGTGTGCAAGCGCTTGGTGGACAACCCCGGGCGGCCGGCGTAATGGTACAGATACACGGTCGAAAATACAGGCTCGTTTGAGATATCGGCGAGCCCTGACGTGTGAAAGAAGTCTAGTCGCTGGATGAACGACTCTTCGCTTCCCATCAGAGCGATCAGGGTAGACATCGACTGCGGTACGAGGCTTCGGGGTCTCTTAGCCCAGTAAAAAAAATGTGACTCATTGGAGAGGGCTGTCACTCACAACTGGTATTGCCAAACACTTTACGGGTGAGTATCTCTAGGCGTCAGTAGCCATCATACCAAGAGGCCAGCACAGTTGGGGCTATGTGGTATATAGAAGGAAATAATTCTCTAATGTCGCCTTCGCATCACAGTTCCTTACTCTTACCTTTCATGGAGGAGAGGATGAAGAGAAGGCAGGAGATAGAGAATACTCACCTGGCCTCAAATGTCTCACTCGGGTTGGTAGTAAGGGAACAGAAACTGGCGAGTGCCGAACATGCGATCGGGTCTTGGTATCCCCAGGTGCCATTCTGGTATTTGGGTTGAAAGAATCCCACAAACCCAGTATCGTTCCCGTTGATGATGGAATTCTGTTCCGGCTTCCATAAGTTTTGCCAGTTAGCACTTCTCGAGACATACTTGGCGTATAGGTCGTCGCGCCCCAGCCCCTGGGCCAACGTAGCAAGGCAGTAATCATCATACGCGTATTCGAGAGTTCTCGAAATGCTACGCGAGTTCGTGCCGAATCCAGCCGGGTCAAAATCCAGATACGGAATATACAGGAGATCCTTCCAGCTCTGAAGGCCGCCTCGACCATGATATGCCCATTCCAACGGTTCGACTTCGGCGTCCTGGATGATTGCCTTGAGCGCGAGTTGCCAGTCGATGCCGGTGAGATTCTTGACGAAAGCATCCACAAGCACGACATCCGCATTCGAGCCGCCCTGCATCAGAGTATCAGCAAGTATACCGCATGCCAGACAGTCACTACATTGGGAGAAGTGACCCAGCACGAAGCTTTTGATGCTTGATTAACACAATGATCTCCTAATCCCTTACCTGGGTCCAGCCGTTGCTCAGAGACCTAGATGGGAGCGTAGTTAGTGGCTTGCACTACAAGATACCATAAGGCCATACATACATGTGACAATCGGGTAGCCAGCCCTCGTGTTCGTAGGTGTCCAAGAGGGAATTGACCATCTGGACCTGGGCACTCGGATCTATAATGGTGAGAAGTGGGTGCTGAACACGGAACGAGTCCCAGATGCAGTAATAGGAGTCGAAGTACGGAACTCCGCTGTTCCAGTAGGGATTCTCGTCGGTGTAGTTTTGAGGAGATATCATGGCGCGATAGATGCCACTCCAAAAACTGGTTTGCAGATCCTCGCTAGCACCACCGGCATCGACAGATATCGGGCTCAGCTTCTCCCGCCACGCATCTTCCGTGCTGGCCACAAGCTTATCGAAATCGTCGAGGGGCTCGGGTATTTCGTCTTCCGCCCGCTGGCAGGCCTGGTCCACGCTGATGAAGCTGATTCCCGTCCTGGCAGTAAGGGTATCGTTTGCCAAGTTACTGAACCTAACCCATCCGCCGGCCTCAAGGAAAAAGAGGTTGAACCCCCGAGTGACAAACAAATCTTTCGGTTCCGTACCGCCTCGATTGTTGACCCATACACCGTCATCGAAAACTTCGCCGCCGAAGAAATCCACGCAGAAGTGCATAACGTACGACCCGGCCCCGAAACTTGGAAGAAACGTACCGTTGCCCGTGAGCCTCCCGCTATCGGGGTTGACGCTGATTGTGGCATTCTGTCGGCTTTGCCACAAGTCTGTCAGATCCAGCATGACCAACGGATGCTGGCCGTTTCCGACCGGAAATGAGAATCTATACAAGGCCGCATGTTCGCTCGAAGTCATCGTCGCCTTTACGCCGGAAACCAAATCCACCTCGAAGTAGCCAGGGCGGGCCACGACAGAGTCGTCCACATAGTGCGTAGCTCTTTCGCCAATGAGGAGGTTGCAGTTATTCACCTCATCGCCGGGGCAGAGCTGCGGGAACAGCGGGAAATTTCCCATACTTGGATTCCCACCCGTGCCGCTGTCGTGGACTGCGGAAAAGCCCGTGATGCTCGAGCCATCAGTCGCAAAACCCCCGGTATTCTGGCCGTTCACGTCCGCAACAGGCTTGGCCAAAGCGTACGGTTCTGTAATGCTTATGTCTAGCGCCTATTCACTCACTCGAGACCAGGAAAGCTTACTTGTGGCGCCGGCGAACACGTTTCCCCCGCTTGTGCTGCCGATGAGCGGGTCAACGAATTGGAGCACGTCAACGGACAGGGCCAGTATTGGAAAGATGAGGGGAGCGAGGAGAAGCCGCTGCGGGGCTCTCCAGAGAAATTGTCGGCGCGCCATCTCCATCTTGACCAACTAGACTCTCCTCGGTGTAAACCCAAATCGCGGCGACTTTGGGTGAATGGTGACAGAGGACGGGAGTTGGTGAAGAATTCAATTCTCGATAGTTATGCACCCCATCTCGTCATGCCTTCTCCATCCCTAGATTGCGGCGATTGCGACCTTCCCGAAGCAGATGACCCCCCTTGCTGCATTACCCAAAAGATCCCTCACTTGCATGCAGATTCGAAGCGTACCAAACAAAGAAGTACCGCCACTTGGACATATCGTGAACCGAGCAACGGGCACTACCGCTCTAGATCATCAGCCATATGGCATGTACATGATGAGCTCTACATGATTGTGCCTCTTTAATCAGCTGCTGTTTGGCCATACATCACCAAATGGAGTTCCTCGTCAATTCAACTCCGATTTTTAGGGATAGACAAGAACGTCAAGCAGCCGATGCTGCTGGATGTATGAGACCAACAAGATGCCTGCTTGAACAGGTTCGGTAATCTGGTTCAGAGTTTAAATTTGGTAGGCTCACTGGTACTGTATGTCTCACAAGCTTGCTTTACCAATGATAAGGACGAAAGAGAGAAACCTATTCGCAAAGTCATACCCTTAGGCAATGTGCTATGGAGGTTTCGTCTCCTAGTATTCGTTAGGGTGACACCTTGCACATGGTAGAAATATGGTTCCAGCCTGACTTAGGAAGGGTAGGTACCGTAGCGGGAATTGCTGGGTGCCCAAAACGGTTTTGGGAAAAAAGAACGTTCTTTTTTCCCCGACAATTCAGTTGGTTAAACATGGTGTATTTTGACAGAACCATTCTTGGAAATAGAACGATTTTGGCAAGAGAAATGAAAATACTTCAGTACAAGAATATTTGGACATTTATGCAAATTTATATAAATTATCCCGTTGCTAAGGTAAATATTGCGTACGCGTTTATTGTTTACCTTACTTAAACTTGGTTGACCTAATTTGCCCTGATTAATTTGACCTACTTGACTTACGGAGTACCTGACTTGACTTACCTGATTGACCTGACTCGGTTGATTTGATTTACCTGGTTGACCTGATTAGACCTGTATTGAAGACTGACCTGTATTGAAGACTGACCTGTATTGAAGACTGACCTGTATTGAAGACTGACCTGTATTGAAGACTGACCTGTATTGAAGACTGACCTGTATTGAAGACTGACCTGTATTGAATTAGCTGGCTTGAATTACTTGTCGCGTATTCAGTTGACACACCTGAATTGATTCAAAGATTTACCAGTGTTGCATTAGATTACCTGGCTTAAATTACCTGAGACTATTTGACTGACATACCTAGATAGACTGCGCTATAGGTGGTGTTGAAGGTGGTGTTGAAGGTGGTGTTGAAGGTGGTGTTGAAGGTGGTGTTGAAGGTGGTGTTGAAGGTGGTGTTGAAGGTGGTGTTGAAGGTGGTGTTGAAGGTGGTGTTGAAGGTGGTGTTGAAGGTGGTGTTGAAGGTGGTGTTGAAGGTGGTGTTGAAGGTGGTGTTGAAGGTGGTGTTGAAGGTGGTGTTGAAGGTGGTGTTGAAGGTGGTGTTGAAGGTGGTGTTGAAGGTGGTGTTGAAGGTGGTGTTGAAGGTGGTGTTGAAGGTGGTGTTGAAGGTGGTGTTGAAGGTGGTGTTGAAGGTGGTGTTGAAAGGTTGAAGAGGTTGAAGGTTGAAGGTGTTGAAAACGTTGAAATTTGACTAAGTTTTTGTATGCGCTTTTTTATTATGGCTGTTATTGCAATTGATTATATAATAAAAATGCTATTAGAAAGCCATATTTAATAAACAGCACTTATTTTCTGATAAGTTTTTAATAGAATTATTTTATAAAATAGAACGTTTTATAGCTATGGAACGATTTTTTTGCCTTTGTATCTTTGCATGTTATTCATATGGCGTAGTACTTTAGACCAAAATGGTTTCTTACAGCAGAACGTTTTTGCTGTCCCAAAACCGTTTTGGGCACTCAGCAATTCCCGCTATGGTAGGTATGTAGGTAAGTAATGGAACTGAACTAGCTGAGTATCTAGTCGACACCTTGAGAGCCGCGAAACGAGTCAACGACATAGGCGAGGATATGACAATCCGGCTTGGTTCTCAGCACACTTTATGCTAGACCATTCTCATCACGTGTAAGTACCTCCATACGCAATATATTGAAACCGTGCTCGATTCTAACGAATGCGTGTGTCCCTTAGTCATGGCATCAAGCAATGACTGGGGCCATAGCCACGGAAAATGCTACGACTCCCGACCTTCAGCATACCGCATACCGCATACCATAGCATGCAAAATCCTAAGCACATTATCAAACATGATCTGTGCATCCGGATAGATGAGAGAAAATTCACGTGAAATTCGGCCAGCTCGTGTCGTCTATCAAGTCTTGCCATTGGCTCGACCGACCCGGATGCCGAGTCTACTGTACCCGTCATCGACCTCGAGCTAAGCCCCGCACCGAACGACATCACCATTATGTAGGAAAAGACAAAAAGAACTAAGACGTACTAAGACCGGGTAACGCATCTCCTACGAGAAAGAAAATAAATCTGGATCGGATCTGGCATCAAGCTCCGACGGTACGATGGACAGGGCCCAATCCTTGCGACAGATTAAGGGACGAGTAAGGGTATTTTATACGTACTCCTCGACATGTCAAGCTGGAGTTTTCCAAAACTAACTGCGCATCTTGAAAGACGAGTCTTCTCATGATGCCGAGCAGTGGCTTCGAGCTACGGCAGGCAGTCCCTCACCCGCAGTTACATGTCCTGTACATCGCGGTGATAAACACCTTAATTAGCACTCATGTTGCTATAACCTCAGTACCGACACCCTCCGACGTGGTTTTCGACCAGATGCGTCATCAAGTCCGTTCACCATTGACGTGTGTTTGCTTCATAGATGACGACTGTTATATGTAGATACCTAGGCGGGTAAATTATGAGCTCTCTCTCTCTCTCTCCATCACAAATAGCCTTACCACAGCTCCTGGAGTTTACCATTGTACTCCCGCCAAGATCTCGTTACGTAGTCATCACGACATGACTTGTGCTTTTGGAATGACCATCCCTGAAAGATAGGGGTCCTCGCGAAAAAGATTTCTCTTAAAACTTTGTACTGAGTAAGTGGTGATTCTAGGATCTTGCGGCGACGCAGTCGACCGAGGGGATTGCGTATGCTACCTTGCTTCGGACCTTGCCATATATAAACATCTCTGGTTCCTCTGAGTTCGTAATCTATTCGACACAGCAATTCCACGCAACATCAATCATGGTCCATTCAATAATTCTGGCCAGCGTCAGTGCCCTAGCACTTGTCGTGCCATATTCTCTCGCCGTTCCTTATGTGTCCGAGGCTACAACCACCTTCACATCTGCCGCGGCCACGACGGCGTCTGATGTGCGCGTCACGAACGTAACTTCACACGGCAGGTACACTGGCCCGGTGCCCACCACCGTCGGTGCGCTTTCCACGACGGTCACAGCCTCATCCATCCCCGCCAGACCGGCAGAGCCCTACAAATCGCAATATCCGGCAGATGGAAAACTCCATCAGCCTCAGCCTGCACCTTACACGCCCGCTGGTGGTCTAGGAACAAACGGGACACAGCCGGTGTATCGCGTAGCGAGCGACTTCGATTACGAGTCTATCGCGCTGGCACTCTACCAGGAATGGATCGAGCTCGACCTCTTCCACTGGGGTTTGGCCACGTTCTCCGTTGAGGATTTCGAAGCTGCAGGGCTACACGCCGAGGATCGCTACCTTCTCCAGTTCATGGCCGAGCAAGAGGTTGGCCATGCCACGGCCCTGACTAATATGCTCGGTGCACAAGCCCCGAAGCAGTGCACCTACAACTACCCGATCTCCAACGTCCGAGAATTTGTCGATTTCAATCAGAAATTGACCCGCTGGGGAGAGTCGGGTGTCTACGGTTTCTTGAATCACCTGGACTCTCGCGAAACAGCACAGATCCTGTTGCAGTCCATCTCCACCGAAGCTAGGCAGCAGATGATTTTCCGACAATTCGAGGGGTTGTTCCCGATGCCCGTATGGTTCGAGGTTGGCATTCCGCAGTCTTGGGCGTGGACACTTCTGGCCCCTTATATCTCGTCGTGCCCATCAAACCAGACCCGGTTGATCTGGCAAAATTTCCCCCCTCTACGCATATTCAACCAGCCGAACCCAACCCGTATAAACGGCTCCAATGCCTGGAACGAGACGACGAGCGCGTACGCAAATGCGGCCAAAGTCAATATTACGGCAGATGAAAACTGCATGTATGCTGAAGATGGCACTGAAGATTGTACCCCGGCCATAACCCAGAATAGAACTACGCCTCTGTCATATCCTGGTCGGCAAATCTTCCTCCAGTGGGATAACCCGGGTGGCCGTACGGGTCCCAATAATAGTTACGTCACGTCAACTGGTGCTGGAACTCCTCGATTCGCGGCTTTCGTGTCCCAGCTCAACGTCACCTACGCCCCCTTGCGAAATATAAGAAATAACACGGCGTATGCTATTCAGCCAAACACCACCACGTACGAAGGTGATCCCGCAATCAACGGCACCGTCTTCTTAGCCATCACAGATGCTGACATATACGTTACTCCGTTCAACTTGTCCCTGATCAATCCTCATGTGAACGCGCTGGCCATTTTCCAGGCAGGTTAAAAGTTGTACGCAACGCCAAGGGGAAGGTGAAGGATTCGGGACGATTTTTTGACACTACTATGTAAAATAGCAGGGTCATCTAACCCAAAACCGAAATGTATTGGGGAGAATGGTTTAACAAATGCTTCTGTGCGCGAAGAAGATAGATATATGATGTATTAGTACAACCTCAAATTTAGAAAATCGTTCAGATCGAGTTGTGGCCTTAAATCTACTTGCTGAGTCGCGCCAATGGTTCTTCATAGTTGAATGTGTTGTTAATAAATTCAGGATTAATTTAAACATATTGCGACGGCAATGATTTGACACTCCTACCACTTCCAGGACCCAGACACTCGGTTGCTTGGTGCATGTTGGGTAAGTATATAACGCGTTGGGCACGTGCTAGACGTCCTGGACGTTCTCTACGGCCCTCCTTTACGACGTTCTCGGTGTTGGCATCGATGCGCTGGTTGAAAGAATACTAAGAATTCATTGTACTAGATATCTTGAATATAGGTAGTCAAACCAAACCCCTTGCGCCGTTCCGAACCGTTGTGGGTATCTACCTAAATTCTACCAAATGAACCACTGAACCAGGTGGCAAAAGATGCCACGAATGTGCCATCGATAGGTGCGCATTTAGGAGCTGTGCTCCGGTCTGCACCCGAATGTAGCCTCCGACCCTCTCGATTGACCGCGCGAAGCCAGACTATCAAGGGCAGGCAAATAGTTACCAAACGTAGTAGTATACACAAGTATTTGATGATAAATGGGACCGTCTATCACGATGGAGGCACGTTGATCTCATATCCGATAAGGACTTCGGTGGTAGTCCCCTCCCAACCTCGATTTCCCGCTGCCGACAGCATGAAGCGGCTAGACGGGTCGATATAGAGGCTGGATATTACGCCGGCACGTGGCGGACCCGGTATGATGAGAAACGGCGGCGGCGAGTGCTTGTTCGGGTGTTCTAAGCGAAGATCGTAGAGTCGAAGGATGTCGTGAGACGCGCAGACGAGATGGCGGCCATTGGCCATGGGACGCACGCAGCTCACCGGACCGCTGCCGCCTGGAAACTTGAAGACGCGCTCCGGCTGCCAGCCCAACCGACCTCCCCTCGCCTTTTGTACGCTGAATTCCTCTACCGTACCGTTTCTTCGCCCTGCGTAAATCCAGTTACCGTCCGGGCTCCAGCAAGCGCCCATGCACCAGGGCGGGACACCGAGTCTGTTGCCGATGCGTGCCACGGGATTGGGCATGCGTCGGTCCCAAATCCGCAGAGTTCCATGTATGGAGGCTGAGAGAAAAGTGCTGTCCGAAGTCTGCGTCAGGTCGTGATGCTGATTCGGCTCCGAGGCGGCGAAAACGGCCGACGGCGACTGGGGTGCCGTCCCTTGGATTCCTTGAACAGTGGACTGTGACACGGTCGCTGCCTGTGGCGGGAAAGGGTCGTCACCCGCGCTTGGCAAAGGAAAGTCCGGCAGAACAGGCAGAGACGAGGGGTCACGGTTGGTGTCGGTCACAAACGAGTCCATCGAGCCGTCGCCGAAAAGGGCAGGATTTGGCTGATTCGTGTCCGCTGGAGGCTGCACGGGAGGCGCCTGGCCCGAGTCGGGTACGAAGGTCGGACCAGATAAGTCGTAATCGCCCATGGCGACATCGGCATCCCGAGCAGAATCCTGCATCATGGCTCGGGAAAATTCATTATCGTCGTCCCCGCCGAAAGCACCCATCCCGTCACCGTCGCCAAAGAGATCGGAGCCGCCCGTCGGGCTACCACCAAAGAGGCTATCGTGCGCAGGGCTACCCTGACCATCAGCTATGCCATCCCTTCCGCCAGCCATTTGGCCCGGGGCGTCGCTCACACCGTTACCATTCACGCCGTGGTTTATGCCGGGGCCAAAATCCCCGTCTGCCTCAAATTTCAAGTCGGCGTCGTCCGCGCCTGGGTGAGCGTTGTTGCCGGAGAACGTGTCGCCGGGAAGGTCTTCTTCGCCTGCTTCAGGTGGAATCGGCACTCCTCCCATCGGCCGTATCTCGATAGCAGAGATCTGACCGCTTCCATCGAACTGGCGCACCACCTGCCCGGTGTTCAAGTCCCAGTCGAAGATGTTCTTATCCCAGCTCCCGCTGAGCACATTCTTCTCGTCGGGCGAGAGAGCCAAGACGCTGACGGCGTTGGTATGCTTCTTGAGGCAGGTAATCCTCTTCCCCTCGTCGTGGCGCACGCTCTGAAGATTGATGCCGCCGCTTTCGAGGCCGGAGAGCAGCCACAAGGCTTGAGAGTGGACCGCCAGGCTGTATACGGGACTGAGAACCAAGTCTTCTTGCCGCACAGGAGCGGGCTGGGGTTCGGCGTTCTCCCAATACGACATCAATACTCCGGCTTTGGTAACCGAGTCGACGAAAGGGTGCCTCTGCGCCACCGTCAAGAGCGTCTTACCATTGATCGTGGCGGGCCCATCATATTTCCTGATGTAGCCGTCGGTACCACCGGTCATCCAATAGCGGAGATCGGGGGTGATGGCTATGGCATTGATGCTGGTAGCCATCGGGGCGGCCATGGTCGGGACGATGTCGTAGGTCGGTGCGGTGAAAACCTCAGGACGGATCCTGGGTTTCCACTTGGGAGTCGCGAGAGGAGCTGGGGTGGCCGAGGTTCGAGTGACGGTCGGATTAGCTAAGCCGTTCAGTGACGGTTGTTGTTCCTGTTGTTGCTGGTGGTGCTGCTGTTGTTGTTGCTGGTGGTGGTGGTGGTGCTGCCGCCGCCGGTCCCGGCGGTGATGGTCTTGAGATTCGTCTTCGTCGTCGTGATCATGTTGGTCGGGATCTTCGTCGTCGTCATCATCGTTCTCGTTCTCATTGTCATCATCGTCGTGGTCGGCATTTTCGTTGTCATTGTCGTCTTCGCCGTCGACGTCGGCGTCTGGGTCCGCGTCCGCGTCGTGGACCACAACATCGTCCTCGTGCTCGTTGTCGGAGCTCGCATTAGAATCTCGATCGTATTCATCCATCTTTGGGAACAGGTATCGTATATCCTGGCCACAAGGCCTGACATACTATGTCACTTCTATAGCCGTTCGCAACGTATTCGAACTTTTGATTATCCAGATATCTGGAGGCAAGGGAGAAGGGAATTTAAAATGTATTTCATTAAAAGATACTAGAGGGTCCAAGCTCCTAGCGGACCCTCGCTGCGCTCAATAAAGCTAGGCAGCTAGGGTGCGTGTCCACTACGTACCTAGGTACCTCTTATTGCAAACCTTACGTAGCCTTGGCATCATGCGCTATATGCATAAGTAGCTCTGCATATTTGCATACGTCTTGTGGCACTCAAACTCAATCGACGAGGCTTAACCTAGGCGCCGTGGTATCTAGATGAAATACTTGGACAGAGTCGATGCAAACATGTGTATGTCAGAGAGAACGCCGATACTTTATTATCTAAGTAGGTATACATATGAAATAACCGACAATTCGCCACATGCCATCCTCCTAAGCAACTCGCTACACGACCACAAGCTTCGTCTTATTATCTATATTGTCTAGTCGGCTAGGGCGGTGCAATATAGAACGGTTTTTGGCCTTCCCGACCAGCTTGACACCCTTCGCACCCCGGGTCGACGCACCAGTCTGTGGTGTCTGTGATGCCTGTGGTGTCTGTGTAGCGATTGGGCGTGTTGGCCCGCGCGTAATTCTAGACAACGTCATCACGGCATCGTCGTCGTCTTCAGCACCTTGGGTTGATGCCGAGTCTGTTAACGACGTATCAGCGTTTAATTAGCTAGCCTTTATTTCCATAGACCCATTTATTAGCCTGGACAAGCTTAGCATGTTCAGCCTCGGATAGCTCAGAAGGATCAGCTCTGGACAGCCTATTATATTCAAGGAAGGAAACTCCAGGACCATCAACCGTGGGCAGCTCCGAAGGCTCAACCGTTAACCATCCGAAATTATCAGCCGGTAGCTTAGATTTGGCAGCCGCGTACGCATCTCGATCAACCTGGAACGTCCCAAAAGGATCAGCCGCAGGCGGCTTAGAAGGATCAGCCGGGGGCGGCTCAGAAGGACCAGCCTTGGACAGCCCAGATTTGGCAGCCTCGTACGCGTCTCGATCAACCTGGAACGTCCCAAAAGGATCAGCCGCCAGCTTAGAAGGATCAGCCGTGGACAGCCCAGAAATGTCAAGCTTGGGCAGCTTAGAAGGGTCAGCCTTGGACCGCCTAGATTTTGATACACCAGCTTCGGACTCAAAGAGCAGTCCTCTTCCCGGAGTTCCATCTGGTGCATGGGTTGTTGTTGCTTCACCTCTCGCATTAGTCGACGTCCGAGTCCGCGCCGATGTCTCCGTCTGTCTCGGTGTCTTAGTCTGCTTCGACGTCGTAGTCCCCTTTTCCGTCGGTGGCGGATCGACATCCTCCTCATCGCTTGTATCAAACAACTCGTCATAAACGGACCATCTCCTACCGTTACTTCTCCGCGAGAACACCGCACTGCTACCATCATATCCATAATCACCACCCCTCATCAAAAATTTCGGCGCAATTTTGCGGTTGTTGAAGCTGCTGAATTGTTCGATCGGTGATTGGGCCAACCGTTGAGTGGGTTGTTGTGTTGGTTGTTGTGTTGGTATTTTAGTTCGCAGTTGTTCTGGTACTTTTGTCGGCAATCTTCCTGGTGGTTGTATTGACGGTTGTTTTGGCTGTGGTCTTCTTGGTCCTGAAATTGCCGATGCTGGTGGTGGTGGTTGTGGTATTTCTCCTAGGGCTCTCAGAGGTAGTAGATATTGTGGCAGTTTTCTGTGCGGTAGATGTGCCAGTGGTACTGTGATCCCTGGTGGCAGTTGAGTTGACGGTTGATTTGGCAGTGATGGCTTTTCTTGTCCTGGGGCTTCCATAGACTGTTCATATAGTGGCAGTCTTCTTGACATCCGAGATGACGGTTCAGATGGCGATTGAGCTGCCGGTCGCTTTGTCTGTCGGGTAGGCAGTTTAACCATTCGAGGAGTTTTAGGGGGACGTCCAGGAGTTTTGGGACGTCCAGGAGTTTTGGGACGTCTAGGAGTTTTGGGCCGTCTAGGAGTTTTAGGTCTACCAGGAGTCTTAGGTCTACCAGGAGTTGACGGTCGTTTTGGCTGTTTGGCTCTTTTACGAGGGGTTTTAAGATCGTCGTCGTCGTCGTCGTCGTCTTCATCTTCATCATGACGTCCTCTCCGCTTCGCCGTCCCCTCTGGCAGCCTCGCTATGTGATCCGTGGTAGGGTCGTCCCGCGGCTTCATGCTCGCCGCAGCGTCTCTAAGACCTGTCTCGGAGCGGACTTGTTTAACAAGCTCAACTGCAGCCCGCGCGCTATAGCCCATTTCCCGAACACCCTTGTATGTGTGGAGGCCGATCATCTCCCACCGCACAAAGTCGGGGTTGAACCATCCGCTCAGAGGGTCCCAGAGTGTCTCGGAATCTTGTACCTGATCCTCCTCCAGTTGAAGAATACGTTCCATGAACTGTCTCGCTGCCCAGTATGTGCGGAGCCCACAGCTCCAATTTTCTGGTTGATGTGGAACCCACACCTCGCGATAGGCATCGGGCACTATTTCCAATCCGACATGCTCAAGAATCTTGCGCAGCCTGACCTCAACCCAATCCGGCTGGTTGGGCCACGAATTTAGAACAGACACCTGAACAACACGAGTCCAACCATTCCCGTTCGGGTTGGTCTTACGTATGACGCCCAGCATCCAATGGTTGCTGTCGAGATTGAGAGGCCACAACGTCCATTCGGTATTAAGGAAACGCCGGTTGAATCTGGGATAACTTCGAGCCATCCACCTATCGAAATGCACTGCATCATGATCGAGGAGACCCTCGAAGTCCCAGGTTTGTATATGAATCCTGTTTCGTACCTCAGGTGGAAGGGCATGGTGGAGCGTCTCCAGGGCTCCCTCGATCGCGCTGGCATTTAACCATTCGTCGCGGCCCTCCTGGAGATTGTTGAGGCCTCTTATATCTGGCGAGTTTTCGACTTGAGGAACTGTCGCGTCGTTGGGTATCACTATGTGGGCGATGTGGCATTCGCCTTGCCCAAACCCTCTGGTCGAGCATAGGACCCCGGCGGCCGAATATGTCACTGTCATGCTCTCGTTTATCTCCCTTCAGTACAGAGCTGTCGCAGAGCGGATATGAAAGGGGACCTCTGGCTTGAACTTGGGCGTAGGGTGCCGATGTGTAGTAAGCTAAATGTTGATGGTACTGTCGTCTGCTAAGTGTGTTAGGTAAAGACGTCTATGTGTACAGGTCTATAAGGAATGGTGCGCTAAAGCTTGCGATACAACCGTGTAGTCAGAGAGTCGAATGTCTCGGTACGTCTAGTCGAGATCCTTTAGATATTCAAGCCTGCTAACAAAGGCATGCCTATCCGTGGATAATCACCTTTGTGCCTCACCGAATCCGATGCTACACAAGCATAATGGGCAAAAGACTGGGCCTGAGGACAAAATCGGTTTCGGCCCTGCTACTGGTATCTCTTTGTTCGTAGCTTGCCCTACAAAGACGCGTTGCAGTGCAGCTTTATCAGATGACGGTCTTGTATGGCGAGGAGCTGGTTGCTTTGTTCTGGCCAGGTGTTTTCGTACCTTATTATCAGCAGCTGCTAAACGGAAGACCTACTCTTCGTCTCGTACGCGATATACCATATAGCAATGTAGATATGATACAGTCCATATGTAGGATGTAACTTAAAGTGCCAATAGCTGTAATGTGAACTTGGGCATCTCTCAAGTCAGGGATGAAGCCTAAGGGTTTGTGGCATGAGGCAGCTCTTTGACCGTGTATCTTTCCTTGGGCTTGCTGTCTTACCCAGGCACCTACCTGCTCACTTAGATGTGTAGAGACGTACAGAATCATGAGGTGCCATCTAGATTTCATGGCCCCTCTATGAAGCACTGGTATTATAGCCTCGAGACTAAACTCGAACCATGAATGTTTTGCTTTCTAGGGATATACTAGACGCAACGTGGACGAGGTGATATTTTTGCTTGCGGTAGAAAGGGATGCCATCCAAGAGAATAGTTGCGGTTGTATACCTACCTACCTTACCTAAGCTACCTAGGTAGATATATTACGTAATTCGGCTTAGGTACTTAAACGTAGTCCCAGGGATGTATGTACCTATGCCATAATGCCATACATATAGGTACCTTGTCAGTACCGAGATACTTAGGACCGGGCCCCCAACTTGAGGCTCGGTACCCATGTACTCGTCTGATTCGACACGACTCAACTTGCTTTCGACCATGAACTCCCCATGTTTGCTCCATCTCGATGAATTCACCAGCGGACGATGGACGACGACTAGCCCAGACCAGGTTGGCCTCTTGAACTGCCAACTACGGTGTGGGTAACTTTTTTTCCTTTCTTGTCTTTCCCCTTTCACGTTACTGGCATCGCTTCTCTCACCTCGCAACTTCATCTCGTCGAGAAGGGAGTTGCCGATCTCTGCCAAGAAGTTGTCGGAAGACTTTTCAGATGCTTATCACTACTCAGAGCCGCGGCGCTGTGTCGTTCTTCTTGGGCTTCTTGCTGTTCTACGTCTTAGCCGCTGCCTACCTGCGATCCAGGTGCTATCGCGATCCGTCTTCCGTATTCTTCAACCCCGAATCCGCCCGCGTCTTGACCTACTCCTCCTTCCGCAAATCCCAGGCTCAGAAGTTTGGTGATCTGGCAGCCCTGCACACGCCGAGCAAGTGGTCTAACTTGACTGCCACTCAACTATGTATCGGCGTGGCCTCGGTAAGCCGGGGCGGCTTTTCTTATCTCAAAGAAACCCTCGGTTCCATACTCGAAGGTCTAGACGACCTCGAGCGCCGTCGCATCTACCTTGTCGTCTTTCTCGCCCACACCGACCAGTCCCAACATGAAGATTTCCGGCAGCCCTGGCTCCTCAACATGGCCGACAGCCTCCCAACCTACCCGCGCGACGATCCCGAGACCGTCCAACTTATCCAGCAGCTCGAGGCCGACGGAAACTACGAAGCCCACGCTCGAAAGCAGAAAATTGACTACGCCGTGCTACTGAGCGAATGCGCCAAGGTTAGCCCGGAATACACGATGACTTTGGAGGACGACGTGATCGCCATGGACGGTTGGTACCACCGTGTCCTTGCCGCCTTGCGAACTGCCGCAAGTAAGACCCGAGAGCTCGGACGAGATAGCTGTATGTTCCTAGCATCCGTCGACCAACTTGCGTCCCGCAAGCTTCGTTACCTCAATCGGTATCGCTGACCCGGGTTTTCTCATATAGTTCTCTATCTTCGCGTTTTCTACGACGGACGACTCCTCGGTTGGAATAGCGAGGAATGGCCGCTCTATGTCGAGGCGAGTACCGCAATCTTGCTCGCCGAGCTCTCTATCTTGATGCTACTTCGTTGGCGCATCCCTCCAATGCGTAAAGTTCTCACATTCTCGATCATGCTACTCCTCTGCGGAGTATGCACTCCCCTGCTGATCGGCCTGTTCTTTGCTGCCGGCCGCAATTGCATGCTGCCGAAGAGCCCCGGGGTCCGTCTCATGCATAAATACGGCTGCTGCGCCCAGGGGCTCGTGTTTCCCCAGCGCCAGGTCATTGATAACTTGCTCCCCCTGTACCGCGATACCGAAGATAGTCACGCAGCCGTCGACACGTTCCTCGAGGACTGGGCCGACACGCACGATAAATTGCGATGGGCCGTCACACCCGTCTTGATCCAGCACGTTGGCGGGAAAAGCTCACACGGGGCGGGCGACCAGAAAACCGGATCGCTCACCGATGACATGCCTTTCGATTATTCCTTCGAGATGAATGACCCGATCAAGCTTGTCGAGGAGCACCGAGCATGGATAGCAGAAATAGAGAGACATAGCAAAATAGAGAACGCGTAAGGAAAATACCCGAACCACCTCGGTCAGAGACAAGGTCTCCCCCGTTAGAAGAAGACGAGGAGGAGGATCTCAGGAACTACTGATCATCTTTCACCCACTTCCCTGGGTATTTGATAGACTGCTGGTATTACAGCGATGGTTCACGTACTTGCGTGGGCTAGGTTAGGTAGCACCATGTCCGTGTTCACTATGGAATGTGATCGGTTCAGATTAGCGTCAGCATGTTTTGGTGTCTGGGTCGATTCGCAGTTGATCGTGTAGCGCAGGACGCTTCGTCAACCCCAAACGATACTGCCGCTGGCCTGGCTGCCGATGCAGCTCAGTTCAATTGGTCACCTTGTAAGCTAAAGGGCACTTCATCCCATCTACTCCCCCAATAGCTCGCGAATAGCGAGCTACCCGTTGAAGAGGTGGCGCAACGTTCGTCGGATTTGATGTAGCGTCGACGGACATGCGACCTATATTTGTTAATCGGATGATCAATCCTTGGGGTACCTAACTCATCGAATAAACCTGAAAAGACGCCACACCGCTCCTATACCACAGTTAGCTTAGATAGCTCCCGTGAGTTGGATTAAATGCCTGGCTAAAATCTCTTACGTCAGGTAATAATGAAGCCAGTGGAAAGGATGCCAGTGGAAAGGATGCCAGTGGAAAGGATGCCAGTGGAAAGGATGCCAGTGATGGTTGGCGGTCCACTCTGAACTATATGACTTGCCCTCCCCTTCCCATCAGATGATATCAGTAGCAGATTTCAAGGCCCAAGTTGTAGTTTGACGTCTGATAATAACACCAAGACGTTCGTAGACGATTCTGTCCAGTTGCGCAGCGAGCCGGATGACAGCCGTATCGTAGCGCAGGCTGAGACTGGGAGTTCCAAGGTTTTTCACGTCTTGTCTTGCCGCCGCCTCCAGTGAATCGTGGTGGTGGAAAATGTGTGAAAACCGACATCTTCAGGAAAATCGACTTTTTCGCATGCTTCATCCAACTCCTTTAACTTCGCTAAATCGGTGCAGCCGTGAAAACCATCTGGATTCCTATTCGCAGTCAGCTCGAGGACGCGACCGACGGGATGGACTGGCAAGCCAGGGACCCCGCACTTACTGCTCCCATACGTCGTGAGGAGTACCGACAAACACGGCGGGCAAATGGTGGGCGATGGCCTGGGAATAGATATCTTTGTATAAGTGGATGCCGAATATTAGGCTTGAAGGGCTCACTCGTTCGAAGCCCTCGGGGGATTCGACGACTTGGTGGCCGAGGCATTCGATGAAGGCCTTGTCTGCCGAGTTGAAACGAGGCTCCTGGAAGAGACAGCAGATCTTCTGCGGATTGCCGAGTTGCAGCTGTTCGACCATGCACAAAAAAGCGGCCAGTTGTACGTGTGCTATCCGTTTGCCCGTCCACGAGCCATCCTCCGGATCGAAGGAGCCCAAGCCCATGCAGATGGCCTGGGAGATACCAGGGCGGCACGTGCGAGATGCAAGGGTGCGCCGTAGTTGGTGGCAGCACGCCGACGTCTCCCATTGATCAGTGATGCGTCGGTGCTCTTTCTCGATGTCAGAGACTGATAAAAACGTCGTCCGGCCGGAGCGAGATGTTGTAGCGCGGTCTTGTGCTTGAAGGAGACCCCGGCGTCCCTTGCGACCAACTAAAGTCCAATCCTCACCCGATTCCGACATCTGCCGGCGACCGTCGGCCGAACTCGAGGCCATGATCTATGCTGTTCGGAGCCGACAAAGGCAGTAGATTCCTAACTCAAAGATGGAGAATTTCACGATTGGTGACGCCTATGCAAACCACCCATGTATGCAAATTCGAGAGAAGCACGTGATAAAAATATGTCCAAGTTACCTCGAAGTATGAATAAATCTTGATACATACATCGTACCCTGTAACCTTTAGCTTTTGCTCCTTTACGAACCTCAGCTTTGAAATTGTTCTCAAGACATTGCGCGAGAACCGCAACCGCCAAACAGCCTGCCCATTTCCGATCCACCGTAGGGACACATCGTACCACCGGATTTATGTAGACCTATTCTTCAAGGGTTTGACAACTTGGCAGCACCGGGTGCCTATGTTACTTCAACTTTCAAGGCGTTACCATGTAGTACCTCTCTTCTACGAAATAACATGTATCCTAAAATGAACCATAGAAGCGCCCCGATGTTCCAGGTTGTCAGTCCAACTTATAACTCAGGATTTGGAATTCATTTCGGGCCTGGAAATCCCCTACGAGAAAATCTCCGAAATGCCAAGACCGTCTTTTCTCATCGTCGATCAATACTACCGAACATTCATCACGTCCGCACAAGGTGTGCTAATCTGGATAATGAATGGCCGCGACGGATCTCACGTCGTAGGAGCAGGCTGAGCGATGCGAAGAGGTAGGATGCAACGGCCCATACCTACATGGAGGTAGGCCATTTATGAATCTCGGTCAAAATTCACTCCAACGCCCGTCTCCCAATTGCAGTACGGATTGGGTACTACTGTATCTAACCCTCTGCCCAAAAATAGAAGGGAGAGTGCTGGTTCGGGTGTTCCCAATCTCCAAATAACGCCCCTCTTGACTCCTGCCTCTCGAGATTGGGGTTGCCCGCGAGCTTTTTTTCGCCGGCGCTTATCCTCGCCATCTTGACTGGCTGTCTGTCGTCAATAGCCTGGCCTCACCCCTGTCTCACGCACTGTCGGCGCACTTTGAATCACCAACCGCAGCCTTTTTCGGGGGCCACCCTGTCCAGAGGCCCTTGTTCTACGATCCCGGACTCACCCCCTGCTGTCGATCGATGCCATTGGCTGTTCCTCAACGAATCAATTTCGTCCCTACATTAAACCGGCGGCTCGCTGTGCCCCTCTGCCAACTTCTCATTGGCTCTACCCGATCGATTGACAAGGGAGGAGTTCTTGGGCTGCACGTCGTGCACATCGTCTAGCCCTCCTCACTGGACAGCCAGGCCCAAAATGCCGCCCACCTCTAATGATCCTGGGCCGCTGGAGTTGATGGTATTGGCTATGCGATGCAGGTGCTACGAGCAGATAGCAGATGGGTAGCAGTAATCGCTCTTGCTCGCCGCTAATAATGGACGTCCTCTGCCCTACTACTTCTCCTGGATTCTCTTCTCATCATCTCTCATCGACCAGCACCAGTGTCGTGATATCTCTGCCCCAAGCAGACGCATAGTGCAAGACAGCATTTGGCGGCCTCACACCAGCGCAACAGGACGGCATTCGAGCCTGAGCCCCACGTCAAAAATCGTGCTTGCCAAGGTGGATACCGGTACCTGAACGAACAGATCGAGAACGCACGGGAACACTCCATCTCTTCGATTACCCTTGTCGTCAGATTCACGACTTTGGCAATTCATAGCCAGCGCTGCTGGAGAGGTCCAAACGGCCGGTCGCTGTGCGACGAGACCATTTCGCGTACAGATATCTACCAGGCGATCCCCTCCGACCAAATCAAACTGCAAGATGACCATGCTGTCTTCGATATTACTTGCCGTGGCCGCCTCGACATTGGCAGCGGCCCACACCATAATCACTTATCCCGGATGGCGAGGAGACAATCTCATAACGAACGCTTCATGGCCTTACGGCATGCAATGGACATATCCATGTGAGTCGGCTCGTCCAACTCCCATGGCTCTCCTGGACGGGAGCTGCCGTTATCGCTCCACGGGGCTGGCTTAGCTGACACGGTTCTCGTAGGCGGCGGTATATCGTTGACGACGAACAGAACCTACTGGCCCACTACGGGCGGCGCCATCGCATTCCAGCCGGGCTGGTTCCAAGGGCACCAGACAGCCTTTCTGTACATCAATCTCGGCTTTGGCACCGACGGACCGGACGGCGGGCCGGGAAACATGTCATTCCCTATGATCGCACCGTTTCAGCTTCTCGGTCCCTCGAAGGGTCCGTATCCTGGCACGGTCTGCTTGCCGCAAGTGCCGCTCCCCCCGAACATGACATTCAATGCCGGCGACAACGCGACAATACAAGTTGTCGAGATAGCGCAGCACGGAGCCGCTCTCTTTTCGGTAGGTCCCCACCCTCTCCGTGCCCGCGGTAACCTGAATGCTAATCGGTCACTTCGTAGTGTGCTGATATCACCTTCGCCGACCCCGGCGACGAGAAGATCGCCAAGGTGAATGAGTCCAACTGCTATAACAGCACCGACCTTGGTTTCGCCGAGATCTACACCATTACGACGCAAGAAATAGGCGCCGCCGCCAACATGACAACCACCAACGCCGCCGCTAGCGTCTGGTACCGAAGTTCCTCTACGTGGGGTTGGCCAGGATATCTGCCTCTGGCCGCGTGTTCTCTTTGGTTCCTACTATGAACCCGAACGGATTGGTCTGCGACGGTCAAGTAAGCGAAAAGGATGAATCTGGCGAACTCGTCTCCTTTTTTCCTCTTCTATTTTTAACTTCACAGTGTATCTGTATATACCATTCAGCATATTGGGTTGGCGTACCTGGCGGATGGATAATTTTTGGATGTCAAGCCCTCTCCTGGGCTGGGTGAGCCTTGAACGGTTGATCATGAGGGTTCGTGCCTTCTATTTAGGTAGCTGCAATCATAGTCAAGCTCGAAAGGAGATTTTACGATATCTCATGCACACTTCAAGGTTTAGGAGACACGCCTTGGAAGTATGAAGAAAAGAGAATCAAATACAAAATTACAACTACAAATTGTGACCCCACGACAAGATCTGCCTCCGTACTGCTTGTAAGATGAATCTGCTTTGAGATAAAGAATACGTTGAGAATAGCATACGAAGGTGAAACTGCAGAATGGTGATAGTCCAGGAGCTGACTTGACATTTACGATAGGGTAGGATTGGGATAGAGCAATCACGTTACCGTTGACACGCGCCGAGTGAGTGGACATCCATGTCAGAAGAAGCGCCGACGCTGGTGCTGGGAAACCCGTGAAACCCGTGAAACGTGATGACCTCAAGTAGGGGGACAGAAACAGGGAATACCAAAAGGATAAAGACCTCCATCAAGAGGTATACTATCATGGATCATTCATAATCACGACTATCACGAAACTGTACAGGCTAGGTGTTCTCGCGGGATTTTGTGCGCAATGGACTTTTATTACGGTGAGGCTTCAGAGCTACATGCAGTGCTAGGTAGTATGATAGGTAGCGCCCCCCTTTTCAAGTAAAGTCAACGCTCGTTGGACAATACGGATTATTTGCTTTCTATCATTACAGGATGGGTTACTCCATCTCTGAGCATGCGATGATCTGGGCTGAATTATACCGTTGCTGGTACTTCCGTAGCTGATATGAAATGGGTCATTCGTACCCCGGATGGCTTCAGCTAACGTGACCAGGACCTCACCACGAGATCAGCTCAGCAGCGATAGACATTCATCCGCCACCTCCTTCACGCGCGGATCCGGAACTTTACCCTTGCATACTGCTATAGGGGAAGACAAGCTTCTCGCCTCGGGCGTAGTCTTGCCGATCACGGTAATCAAAGTACCAGCTGCCACCAAGGCCCGGAATACAACCTCGCCTTCGGTCTGCTTCTGAAGAATCCGGGCGAGTGCCGTCAGGAGGCGGACTTGCACGTTAGCCGACACGCTCCCCGGTTCTCTAGATGCTAAAACCGCAAAGTTTATCATGACCGTGGTCAGGGCGATCAGCAGGTTACGGTTGAAAGGGCCGATGGCAGGCGAGCCGCCGATACCCAGAACGCGGTCGATAAAAGCCACCGCTCGGAGTGCTTCCGAAGGCTGCGCGAGCAACCTCCGGCCATCCGTAGACTTGAAGAGATTCGCGATCACGCGAGCTGCCATCATCGCGCAGTTCTCGTTAGGCTGACCTCCGGCTGGGATATCGTCTAGCGCGGCGGAGACGGCTGCCTGCACCGAGCCGCTAAGGTCGGAAGACCTGAACTTGGCCAGGGCCGGCGACGTTGCTACGCAGCGAAGCAGGTCGAGGGGCGCCAACCTGTCCGCGTAGTCCCACCGTGTACACATCATGACGATCAAGTTGACCGAGCCTTCATCAACTACCGGCTGATTCGCCTCCAGCCTTCGCCGTACCGCCGCCAGAGATTCCTGAGCCGGCGGGTTCAGGGAATAGTCCTTTCGTCCCGCTGCTACGAGACCGGAGTTGATATTGAGGATCTTCTTGAATATCGCTATAGCATCACGTGGTCAGAAGCGAGAGACGAGAACCGGACAACGGGGTTGATAGCGGCACTTACGCTCATATTTGGCAGCGGTTATATCTAGATAGTCTCGCTGTGGAAGGGACCTCGCCTTGCGTGCCAGCACATCCTCGGACGTATCAGGGACTCCCGGTTCATCGGGGCCCTGCCCGATAGTGGCTCCCTGAGTGTTAGAAACGATGAATTGCGCAACCTGGTCTAGGAAATTCTGCGACAGCTCGTTGTCGTCGATGAACTTTTGAGCTCGCGTGTACGGATTCTCGGAGAGGTTGTACGGCAACTTGAGAGAGGGTTGGCCCTCTTCGATGGCCACGTCGAAGACATAGTCGTAAGACTGGCCGCCGTACTCGACCTTGCGCCCACTGCTACCTACCGCGTCGACGACGGTGCCAACGTTGATCCACTGCTGCTGGCCCATCGACCACTGGTGGGCCGTGACGGAGCCGTCCTCCTCCTTTATCATCTGCACCTGGCCCTCCTTGGTGCCCGACTTATTCTTTAGAAAGTCTGGGCCGGGGAGCTTTTCCTTGTTGACTCCACCGACTTGCTGTTGCGGTATCGACGACGATCTGACGGATTCGTCGAAGTGTGCTAGGATATCCGGACCAGCGAGGCGTTCCGGGCTGCGGGAGAAGATGCGCACGACGCCGTCGCTGGCGCCCGTGACGATGTCTCCGTTTGCGGCACAGACCGAGACGGTCCAGACGGAGATGGCAGGGTGAGTGATGGTCTGGACGCAGTCGAAACCTCTCCATACGCGAACCGTCCGATCTTCTCCTGAACTGACCAGCTCGCCCGAGGGTAACGCTGCGAGCGAATATATGAAGCTCTCGTGGCCGCGGAGTTCGCCAACCTGCTGACCGGTCAGCTTCCACAGACGAATGACCCCGTCGTTGCTGGCGCTTGCAAAGTCGGCACCGCTCGGATGACCAGTGGGGACTTGACACAAGGCACGGACGACGTCGGAGGTGTAGACAGTCGATCGAGGCTCGACCTGGCCAGCAACGGTGGTTTGGAGGTTGTATATGCGGATGTTCTTGTCGGCGGACGCAGTCACGATGGTTGTCTCGTCCAAAGGTAGGACATCCCAGACCGCCTCGTCATGTCCAGCTAGGACAGCTTCTGTGTCCCACTTGGCGAGGCTCCATATCCTGGCGGTCTTGTCCCAGCTGCCAGACACGATATGGCGGCCGCCGGGAACCACGGCCAACGCGCAGACGTTGCGAGCGTGGCCGATGAGCAGGCGCTCGGCGTTGTCTTCCGGGGTCGAATTAGCTCTCCGAACATCGATGATAGTGTCGGTGCCGCCCGACACGACTAGGCCGTCGGGGTAATCCGAGGAAGGGGGGAGGTAAGCTAGGCTGTTATAAAACTCGGATCCCTGGGTCGTGACGGCAGGTTCGAAAGCTGGGGGCGAGGAGGCCGTTCTCCTCCAGGCGCGAACGGTACAGTCTCTCGCCGCAGAGAGGACGAGGTCTGGGGATGGGAAACGGACGTGCCGAACCTGAGGGTTTTGTCAGATATCAGTTCATCCGTCCTGCTATTTTGGTCGGAGGCGCATATGAAATACGCGAGGTGGAGGGGGAAGACGGGACAAAGGCGCGCATACATCAGCACTATGACCGACAAGCTGCGCAGACAGCTTGAAGTCGGCCATGCTGTGACTAGACAAATAGCCCGTGGGCTATCTCGCTCAGCACCTAATTATTGATCGAAGGTGGGCTGACGGGAATCGAGGTGTACGGTTGCCAAGTGATGATCAGCCGATTCAGTTGAAGAACCAGTAAGGTACCGGTCGATTTATTGACGATAATTTCTGCGAAAAGGATCGCGATGTTTTCGAAATTCGAAATTCTTCAGGTTGATTGGGTATGGAGAATCTGGTATGCAAAGTCGGTACCTACGTAAGGTACCTGCGGGGGAACTACAGGTATGTCATATCGGTTCTAGCAGGTCTAGGTACCCTGGCGGTGATGAGGCTCCCTACCACTTTCGGTACTACTTGACTAAATTTCCGCCATCAGCTCAGCTCTATTCCATGAACCTTCAAACTTTACCATCAAAAGCCTACACGATTCTCTTTTCTTCTTCTTTTTTATCCTTGATAACTAACACCTCTCTTCCCTCTACCCTCTGTCTTTCTCTTCCAATTGGGACTTTGCGATCTGATCGCCTCATTTCTTTGGTCTTTTAGGTTTCTCACTTTCTCTTTCAACTTTCAATACTGGAAGATCCAGTCACTTCACGATTCGCTTATCCAAATACGTAAACATACATACGAAATCACTTCTCATCGTCTTTTACGGACACGCCGTTTCATACTACAATTTCCTGCTGACGACTTAATTCTTGACGACTATACGCACGCATCCGCTCTTCCTCCTGATCGCCTACTCGCCGCAAACCCATTCTACTACTCTACCGATTTTCTACCCGCCCTGGTTCTTGCGAGACTATCCGCACCCTGGTCACGTCTTCGACCGCTGTTTCTGGTTGCCCTTTCCAGTGCCTGCTGGCGCGTCGGATCTCTGTTCCAGGCAAGACAACGTAGGCTGCGCACTTCTCGGAAAGCTTGGGGCCGCGGTGGCTTCCAGCTCGGACTTGACTCATCCGATCAAATCTTTTTACCATCCTTCGCGACCTTCCTCCACCATGGCTGCGGCTGACGCCCCGCGACAATACGTCCCTCTCACCTGTCACGGCCATTCTCGTCCTGTTCCCCATATTAGCTTCTCCCCTCTGGAGAAGGACGGCTCTTATTATCTGCTCTCCGCCTGCAAGGGTGCGTGTTCCCTCGCCCCCACGTGCCATGCCTCGTACTGACCTTGGACGGCGCCGCAGATGGTAATCCTATGCTTCGCGACGGCCAGACTGGAGACTGGATCGGCACCTTCATAGGTCACAAAGGTGCTGTCTGGCAGGCTAGGCTCAGCCCAGACGCCGCAACCGCCGCTACGGCCTCCGCCGATTTTACTGCGTGAGTTTTTTGCTCTCTCCACGTTTTCGACGTGACATTCGCACGAGGGCGACGCAACGGCTGACCTCGGACAATAGCAAAATCTGGGATACGCACACCGGCGAACTCTTATTCACTCTCCAGCACGACCACATCGTACGCGCTGTCGTCTATTCGCCTGACAACTCAGACCTCGTTGCTACCGGCGGCATGGAGAAGAAGCTTCGCATATTTGACCTGACCGAGATGCGGCCCAAGCCGACCTCCGATGCCGCGGCCAACGGCAGCAGCAATGCCGATGCCGCAGTCGCACCCTCTACTATTCCGGCCTCCTTGGCATTCGAGATCGGCGCCGGAATTCATACCGCCTCCATCAAGTTCATTGTCTGGACTAAGGACCCGAGAATCTTGATTACCGCCTCTGACAATACTCTGCGCTGGTTCGACGTGCCCACAAAAAGCGTCGTGAAGATGGAAGTCCTCGACGGAGAAATAGGGTCCTGCGAGTTCTGCGCCCTGGCACCCGAACATACCGCCAAGACGGATATCGGCGGGGGGTACCCCGTCTTGGCGGTGGCTGCCGGAAAGTCAATCTACTTCTGGGGCGGCCTCTGCGCCATGGACGAGCTGAAGAGTATCAAGATGGGCTACAAGGTAGCTAGCGTTGCCTTGGATCCTAAGGGTAGGAAGATCGTCGTAGGCGAAGACATACCCGCTACATGGGCCAGAGTTTACAGATGGGACGACGATGTTGAAATTGGTTTGTGACACCTATCTCAAGCGTTTCTTTTTTTTTTTTGGCACTAACGATCTCGAGCAGACATTCATAAGGGCCACCATGGCCCTGTCTGGTCTGTCGCCTTTTCACCGGACGGGAAGCTGTATGCTACCGGTTCCGAAGACGGAACGATCAAGATGTGGAAGAACTGCGACGGGTTCTACGGTCTCTGGCGCGGAGGCGGAGGCGGGGTAGCTGAGCGCGGAGCTGAATAGGGTGACGCATCTTGCCGAAGGACTTCTACCGACTCGAGCCTCCTGGATAGCACAGACGTGTCGACCGACTCAGCCAGCGGGTCCCTATGGGCCGTCATGCCTCTCCGACTTTCCGAGAAGCGAGCCATCCGAACAGCCGACAAGCCGTGAACCAGTAAGTGGCAGGCTTGCCGCGTCTGCACACGGTGGAGGTGTAAATATGGTGTTTCACAGCACGCCTCGGATTCGGGACGAATGAACAATAGCATAAGGCGACACTTATCAATAATCCTGCAGTCCTTAGACATGCGAAGGTGGCATCGGAGTGAAGGATCACTGCGAGAGAGTACCTGAGAGTGCAAAGCTACCTACATAAGTGTGGAGTGGGGGATTAGAAGCGAACGAAGCGGCCCAAACATACTCATTTAATAATTTGACGTCGTCTTCCACCATTCCAACAGCTTTGAAGTTGTGGTTGAAAGGTTTGGTCGTAGTTTATGAGGACAGAGAAAATGGAGAGAATGGAAAGGGGAAGGGGGACGATGGGGCTCAAGTCGAATGAGGCCGGAGGCAAAGACGGTGAATGAGGCATCCTACGACTATAGCTTTCTAAGGATGGCGAAGAACTTTTATGTATCATGATAGCGTGTCAGGGATGTACGTGATCAAGTCAACATTGCGTCTTCCCCGAGTGTCCTACCTACGAAAGACAGACAATGATCAGCATTTGACTCTCCATAAGGCTTGCCATAGCACTCTGTATCTCTAATGCTCTAGTGCCGACACCAGGAGATATCTCTAGTATGATCACAAGTTGTATTACTAAGATAATTGGGTTGACGGCTTCAATATTGTCGATGCTGATGGAGATGACAGCCACCTACATGTACATAGGTACACCTACCTACACGTACTGCAAACATTAGTACCTTTATGGAAGTTTCACAACTGGAATCCATGAGTCTGAATACATGTACCTACCTTCTATGTATCTGATTTACTGACCTGGGCAGCTACCTAGTAGGATACATACACACACCAATCAACATTAGTACCTTCTGGGCATCTGCAAGTACCTATACAGTCTACCGTACTCGTGTATATGTATGTACCTACCTGGTAGGTACGTGTATAAGTACGAACTGCAGTACCTACTACATATGTGGTACATTTAGATGTGAGTCATAACGTAGTGCCGCTGTAGACTGGACGAGGTTGCTTGTTTTAGCAAGCGTAGTAGCCTCATCACTTCAATGTTAAACAACGTTGTTTCCTTTGGTATCCCACATGCACCGTGGAAGGGTACCTCGCTAGGTACAGTACGTACAATATAAAAGCTGGGCGTGAACCTGTCCTTCTACAGTCTACTGCCTACAATCTACAATGTCGAAATAATCCTCAACTCCTTCTTCCGTGTTATCCCAACATAACCATGACCCTGCGTCTTGCCGACGTAGATCGATTAAAGACTGGACAAATACTAGCAGCGTACCTGAGATATGAATCAAGGCCGTCCACCAAAGGGTGGGGAGCGTCAAGGCCTCCCATATCCCCGAACTGGCAGGCAGGCGCCGTGTTGTCGGTGTTCTTTCCTTCAGAGGTATGCCAGTAAACGTCGGTATGAACATCTCCAAGTTCCTTCTCTACCTGACCTAAGGTCGATATTCTTGCTCAAACTATCCTCAAGTTCCTTCCCTGGCCTGTGGTTCGTCTCGTACCATGGCAAGTGTCCATAGAAGCCACCCCTTCCTTTCTATATAATTCCAACAGACCATGAAAGACCCAGAAGTGTCAGTCCATCCCCGACTTTAACTTTTTCTTCCTCACGCCATTGATCGCACCGTTCTTCCACCATTCTTCATCCTCTTCATATTTTGTCTGTCACCAACTTTTGTGTGGTATGAACATTAAGTTTCCTTCTCCTAATACACTCATTTGAATCGGTAGTCGTATATCAACGCGACCTAATCGTTGGCCATCCATCATCCTACAATGTCATCTCCGCAGCCCGTGAATCGCGACCGTGTTTATTCGACAAATCCTAACACGGTTCGTTCGCGCAAGCGAAAAGCCAATCTTGATCCACTCAACCTCGTGAAAGAACAAGCCAAGTCGGCTGACTCTAGGGCTCTGGCTCGAGCTTAGAAGATTCGAGAAGACCAAGAGGATTTCAAAATGGCGTCCCCGGAGGAACGGGAGTCCATGCGAAAGATCACAGAGGAGCAAGTAATGGCGAAGCGTCGTGCGCAGGGCCTCGACTACCAGACGAAGTTGGACCGCTTCAACAAGAAGCCCAAGAGTGACAGCACATACGGCGCATTTCCTGCTTTTAACGAGGAGTCATCGAATGTCAACACCCTTGATCCAGCGTCAGATCTTGCCGGCCCCTCGCCTGCTGCCGCTGGTATTGCATTCCCTGCCAATGCTGCCGCTGTCCCTGCCCCCACCATCAATACCACGGATGCTTCAATGGACCCAGACGAGGATTCTATGAACTTCCACCAAGTAAGTATATACACACCCACCTCTCTTACCAGGCACGACCAGGAGTAGATGTAGCACAAGGCGTAGTTATGAGGTAGAAGCTAACCCAAGACAGATGCCCCGCATGTTTGGACAACCATACAACTCGTCATATGGCGGCATTGGTCATGATTTCGGAATGCCTATGCCTTCCTTCGAGGGTAACAACTCCCAGCGTCTGCCGTTTCTTCAGAGCTCATCGAGAGGTCTGCAAGCTGGAGGTTTCGAATGCCACGACTTCGGCACACCCAGTCAGAGACTGGACCTGAACAGTGGACAGGATACGAGGGCCGATATCGCTGCTCTACAGGCGGATCTGAAGTCGACCAGAGACCAGGTCAACAAACTTGAGAACCAGGTCGAAACCCTCACAGCCCAACTGGACGACGCCCGATCTAACTATGCCGAGCTCGAGGCTCGCATAGAGTCGATCAAGCAGAACGTGTCGAATTATGAGCTAGCCGATCGCGTCCAACGTGTCAGTGTGGGTGTTCAGGCCATCATGGACATGGCCAACGAAGCAACCGCCAGACTAACCAACCAACCCCGCGATGCCCAGCCTGCCGAGGATACAGAGCATGCAGAACATGCTGGTCCGGAACAGGAGGGGAGGGAGCCAGAGTTGGGAGATGACGAGGACAATTATATGAATTACTTCAATTTTGAGAACTGAGTTCGGGTTCGGGGCAAGATTTGAAGTAGGACTCGAATAATCAAGATCTGGGATGAGTAATGACCTGTCAGCTACATGTAGATATTTGCTCTCCGTATCATGCTGTCCAAGACGAAATCGGCGCTTGCTTAGCACTATTGTACAAGAGTGATGCTATTTTGAGATTGTTTTTTTTTCTTATTTTGAAACTGTTTTTAAATGCACCTGACAGCAGCTGACCCCCACCTGTCCAAATAATATCGCAACATCTAGCATTACAAAACATCGTTGTCGCTACAATGTATACGTGGCTTTATACGAAGAATATTATTATCGTTAATTACAGTTCGGTATTTTATTGGAAATAACTATATAGGATATAGTCTTACAGTTGTTCTATTTGTATATCACCTTTGTCTAGATAAATTCTCGTCATTTACCTCTACACAAATCTATCACTCGATCTAATACTACGATACAAGCCGTTCTTGCTTTTTTATATCTTGCAATAATCTTCTTTACTACGTATGTCAAATAATCATCTTTTGCACGGTCTCCAAGGATAGCCTTAAGTGCCTGGAAGATTACAAATAATAGACCCTGATACCGATTGGGGAAACTTGGAATACAAGTAGGTCCTGGTTGCAGCTTTGATCTTGTAGGTTTTTGGCCTTAAGCTATATATATACCTAGGGCGAGCTTACGGCAACTTGGACTAAATATAAAGGTATCCTGCAATTGTACCTGGTCTGTTGGCTTTACAAAATTTCAACGGAAGCTTGGTATTTATCTACGTACCTAAGATGATAGTGTAGCGCAATCAAGCACCCAGGTTGGGGACAGTTGCTGCCAGGTGTTCCGAAAAACAATCTCAAAATAAGAAAAAAAAACAATTTCAAATTAGCATCACTCTTGTACAAAGGGCGACTATCCCATTTCTGGTACAATACAGAGCTTCTTTGGGGATTTCCAATGCCTATCTAGATTGTGAATGTTCACGTTCATGCATTATAAGGTCGTCTTAGCCGCATCTACATTATTTACTGTTGTTGCCACACGGGTGCCCCTTGCTTTTATGCTGGCAAGGTCGTGCATGGATTCGGTAGTTTGTAGTCCTTATGTCTGGAGGGCTAGAGTCACAATAGGTGCTCTGAAGCCGGAGGCTTTTGGCTCTGGAAAAGTTACTATCTTTGAACTGCAAGCCGTCATATGTTTCTGGGCCTAATGGCATCGTTGGCTCTTTAACTACTGACCAATCCTTAACGTGGCAATAAGATCAACGGCCCTGCGAGCGGCCCTGCCTACGGTGACTGGATCATCTCACTGAAAACCCCTCTGCTAAAGTGGGATCGTCGGTTCCAATGTTGTCAAAACTTGGCTGATGTTAACCTAGAACTCTTTACTAGATAATACCTACGGCGTATATTGGCTAGAACTGGCGCGCAACATCAAAATTACAGCGTGCAGGCTTCTGGAAACTTGGGTTTTCTTTGAGAGACCCAATGGCACGTCTACGTAGCGGATCGAGTTAACAACAGTGACTGATAAATGAGTTTGTGCCTCAAACCTCGACGAAACCTTCAATCCAATTGGTAGTCCAATAGGTAGATACCTACGTAGGTAAGCTACCAGTAATAAACATCGAATGAAGCATACATGTAAGATTTGAGTTCTCACAATGAACAGTCAACATACACCTCCCCTTCAGTATTCAAGTCCCTTCTCTCCCCTTCCATTCCCTTCACCAGGAATTTTTCTACGTCAAGCGGAATGTTGGCTCTGGGCTTCGGCCTACTTCAACCGCCCAAAATGTACCATAGCGTACGCCGCACTGCGGCAGATAAGGCGTTAAAAACATCAACATCATCATCCCTTCACCAGGGTTGAAATCACAACTATAGCATCTACCTAAAGTCACGAATCTGCAATCAAACACTATGGCGTCTCTTTCTAAATCAAAGAGGAAATCCTTGACCGACCTCTCCGGCGATCTAGAAATCAGAACCTCCTCCTCCACGAACACCCGTTCCAAGAAACGCGCCCTCATGAAGCATAGTCTCCGGCGCACCATCTCGAAGAAGCGGCCACCGACGTCGCAAAAGGCATCTCACTAACTATCCGTGCCGATGATGTCTATGCTGGTTTGGGATTTGATGTCACCGTTCTACTATGCAGAAAGGTTTTGCAAGAGAGGATATCGGCGACATCCAAGAGCGAGACCTACCATACCAAAGTTCCCTGCTTGAACTATACGCCGAGCAGGCCGACCTGGCGACTATGCCCTCTCAGAATGTCCTCCGTGGCCGTACCGAGATTATCCAGCACGCGAAGGCCTTCCAATTTATAATCCATACCTTCGTCACCGAGAAGCGGGATCTTACAGAAGATATAGTCAAGGAGACACACCGCCTTCTGACTAAAGGAACACCAATCATTGTATCTGATGGACCCGAAATACCACCAGAGGAGTATGGAGGCAGATATAGGACCGTTATCGTTGGCGCCGGCACCAGCAACTTCACGGTGCCGAAGTTCGTTCCCACGAGGATGAAGGAAATGTGCGACAACCTCAAAGATGAGATTGCCGCCGCAGAAGAGGGAAACGCCGTCGACCCTTTCTCCATTGCCTCGAAATACTCACTCCAATTTGGGCAGATTCATCTATTCCAGGATGGGAACAGCAGATTATGCCGCATGATACTCAACGCGATCCTTTGTCGGTACGCGGGCATCATTGTACCAATCGGTGAACATGGGGAGGAGAGGAAGGAGTACATGGGTATAAAGATACGCGCAAGCCATGAAATGGAAGGCCACGGAGAATATGCCATGTTCGTTCTCCGTAGAAGCATTGCTCGCCTCCGAGAGATGAAGAAGAAGCTCGCCGGGAAAAGGAAATCGACTTAAGTAGCCACCGAAGCCGTCAGGTAGTCACCTTGAGGTACCCTATATAGATTTCTTAGGTTCATCAGCAACGTTTCCTTTGCCCAAGATTTCCTTGGGAGATATTGTGGCGGACCTCGTTAATTAATTCGCGAGCGCGAGCTCATGGAAGATGTGCTTCATGTGCAGTCGGCTAAATCTCGGCAGTTGATGTATGTAAGTACATAGGTATCTATTACTTACGTAACCCTACCTGACCATATAGGTTGCTCATACCCTTGGTACCTCACGCCCGTAGGAGGGTCCCGTTGAGCCCAAATCCCCCCCTGTAGATCATCTCAAAAACTACCCAAATCGGGCGACAGTTTGCCCCACAGGTACATGCCCAAAAGTATTTGGTTTTGGGCTGAACTTAATTGAAGAGATGCGCACATGTACCTTTACGTATTTTCCGGAAAAGAATTTAAATTTTATTTTTTTTTGTTTAAATAATATATAAAAATAATAGAAAATTCGGAAAAATAAACGGCTTTAAAATTAAATATAATTAAAATATTAATTAATTTATTATAATTTTTAATTTTTAAACTTAAATATAATCGATTTGTAATAAAGTAATAATTAATTATTAATCGATTAATATTTAACTTTAAATATTTAAATAAATATAAACTTAATATTTTTATTTTTATTAAATTAAATTTTAAATCGATTAATAATTAATTATTATTTTATTATAAATCGATTACATTTAAATTTAAAAATTAAAAATTATAATAAATTAATAAATATTTTAATTAAATATAATATATAAATAAAAATTAAATTATTAATCGATTAATAATCGATTAAAAATAAATAAATAATTTAATAATTATTTTATATAATTATTATAATAAACTCGTTTATTATTATATATTAATATAATTTTATAAATTAATATAAATAAAAAAAATTTAATTTAAAGTTAATAAAAATATAATAAAAATAAAATATTCGTTAAAAATTTTTAAATCTTTTTATTTAAAATATAAATTTAAAAACTTTTTTAAATATTTAAAAATTAACAATTTTATTAAATTAATAATTAAAAAATAAAAATTTAAATATTTAAAAAAATCCGATTTTTTATAAATAATATTAACCGCGTTATATATATATATAATTAAATACGTTATATTTTATTATTTACGGAAAAATATAAAACTTTATTATAAAATTAAATGTATCGTTATATACCTTTTTAATTTATTAAACATTTATTATATATTTAACTTTTTATAAAAGCTTTAAATTTAATTATAATATTATTATATTAATATTATTAAATTACTTTCGTTTTTAAAAATTAATTAATATCTATTATTTATTTATATAATTTAATTTAATAAATGTATAAAATAAAATATAAAAACTGTTACGGACTAACGTAGAAGGCCACGAATAAGGCCTAGTGGGGTAAAGGAATAAGTCGGAGGAACTTGGGTCCGGTAAGATCACGTGACGTGGATCAGAGGGATTCTGATCCCGTATGGGATCAGATAGATACTGATCACTCTGATCCAGTATGGGATCAGATGGATACTGATCACTCTGATCCAGTATGGGATCAGATGGATACTGATCACTCTGATCCAGTATGAAATGTATGAAGGATAAGAAAGGATATAAACCAAAGGGTTTCCTATGTAACTAGTCATTCCTTCATACAGCTTTCAATCTAAGTCTATTGCTAGTTCCTGCTATCAATAGGGAGAAGGACACCACGTCTTCTCTGACGACCTTTGTTGTTATCCGCACATACGTACTGTTACCCTCAAATCAAGACCCCCAGTGCCTAAACAGGTAAGCATACTTATATACCCCCTGTATAAGGCGCGACTCTACCAGTGTGACTCCGGTCAGGTAAAGGTTCGTCACAAAAACTTTTTATTTTAACATTTATTTTTATTAAAAAATATAATATAATTTATTTAAAGTAATATATAATTATTATATTTTAACTCTTAATATATTAATTAAATTATATTATATAAATTAATAAAATATACCGTTTAATTTTTTAAAATAAAAGAAATTAATTAATATTTTTTACGTACTTTTATTATATAATTTAATTAATTAAATAAAAAAGTATTTTAAATATTATATAATTAATAAGTTTATAATTTAAAATTAATATATTTAATGTAAATATTATAATTTAATTTTAAATACATTTATTAAATTAAATCGTATTAAAAAAAACTTACATTAATTAAATGTTTAAAATAAAACTAATTAAATAATATAAATACGATTTAAAACGGTTTTAAATTTAAGGTTTTATAAACGGTTAAATATATATACGTTACTTAATAAATTAAAAAAATATATAACGATATAATTAATTATAAAATAAAGTTTAATAATATTTAATATTTTATTATAAAAAGTTAAATATAACGTATTTAATTATATATATATATAACGCGGCTAATATTACTTTTTTTATATTTATTTTTTATTCGTAAATATTTTATAATTTTAAATAAATTTATAATTTTTTAATTTATTATTGTTTATTTAAAAAAAATTATTAATTAAAAATAATATAAATATAATTTATAAAAAATTATAATAAAAGTAATTTTCTTATATTTTAATAATTTATATAAGTTTTAATTTTTAATAAAAAAAAATTATATATATAATTTTAATGTTTTTATTTTTATTTTTAATTATTAATGTTAATATTTTTAATAAATTTAAATTTAAATTTTTTTAATTTTATAATATATATATTAAATAAAATTAAATAATATCGGTAAAATAAAGTTTTAATGTAAAAATATTTTAATATTAAAAATTATATATATATATATATATAAATAATAATAAAAAATAATATATTTTATTTATTTTAATAATAAAATAAAATAATGTAAAAAATATTTAATTATATAATTAATAATAAATATTTTATTTTTTAAAAAATTAAAAAATAAAAATAAAAAATAAGTTATTTTAATATTAATAAATTAAAAAAATTGTATTATAATTTAATATTTTAATTATATATTTTTATATATTTTATTATTTTATTTTATTATAAGTAATATTTACCGTGTTATATATATATAATTAAATATATTATATTTAACCTTTTATAATAAAGTATTAAAAATTATTAAACTTTATTATAAAGTTAAATATATTATTATATACTTTTTTAATTTATTAAACCACGTATATATATTTAATTATTTACGAAACTTTTAATTTTAAATTAAATTTAATCGTAATTTTATTATTTAATTATTTTTAATTTAAATTATTAATTAATATAAAGTTTTTTAATACGATTTAATTTAATAAATATATTTAAAATTAAATTATAATATTTATTTTAAATATGTTAGTCTTAAATTATAAGTTTATTAATTATATAATACTTTTTAATTAATAATATATAATATTTAAAATATTTTTTTAATAAATTAATTAAATTTTATTATAATAATATATAAAAAATATTAATAAGTTTTTTTTATTTTAAAAATGAAACGGTATAATTTATTTATTTATACGATATAATTTAACTTATATATTAAAAGTTAAAATATAATAATTATATATTATTTAAAATAAATTATATAATATTTTTTAATAAAAATATATAAATATTAAAATAAAAGATTCTTTATATTTTACTTTATATATTTATTAAATCGTATCGTATAAATAATAATAAATATTAATATTAAAATATTATAATAAAATTTAAAACTTTTATAAATAATTAAATATATAATAAATATTTTATAAATTAAAAAAACATATAATAATATATTTAATTTTATAATAAAGTTTTATATTTTTTTATAAATAATAAAATATAACGTATTTAATTATATATATATAACGTAATTAATGTTATTTTTTAATATTTTAACGTTATTATTATAAATTATAATTACGTTATAATATTAAATAATATATATAAAAAACCTCGTATTATACATTTAAAACTCCTTTTTAAAAAAAAATCATTATATATATTATTATTATTTATTTTTTTATAAAAACCTTTTATAGTTTATTATTATTTATTAATTTAACTTTTAATTATTTTTATTTATAATATTAAAATAACCCGTAATTAAATTATTATTTTTAACGTTAATATTTTTAAATTCTTAATAATTATTTAATTTAATATATTTTTAAAATAATTTATAAAAAAATTTAATTTTTTAAATTAAATTAAATTAATATATATATAAATTAAATATAAATTAAATATAAATTTAATTATATATCGATTATTAATCGATTATAAATTAAGTTAAAATCGATTATTTTTAAATTTAAATTAAGATATAATAATAAATTTTCAAAATTTTAATATTTAATTTTTAATAAATTTAAAATCGATTATTAATTAAATAATAATCGAGTAATAATTTATTAATAATTAATTATTATTCGATATATAATCGATTATAAATTTTTTAAAAATTTTATAATTATATATTAATTTAAATTTAAAAAATCGATTTAAAATAAAGTTATAATCGATTATATTTCAATTATTAATTAATTAATATTTTATTATAAATCGATTATAAATTTTTTAAAAATTTTATAATTATACATTAATTTAAATTTAAAAAATCGATTTAAAATAAAGTTATAATCGATTATATTTCAATTATTAATTAATTAATATTTTATTATAAATCGATTATATTTAAATTTAAAAATTAAAAATTATAATAAATTAATAAATATTCTTATTAAATTTAATTTTAAAGCCGTTTATTTTTTTAAAATTTAACATTATTTTTAAAATTTAACATTATTTTTAAAATTTAACATTATTTTTAAAATTTATTAAAATATTAAATAAAATTAAAATATTATTAAAAATATAATTACGTATTATTATACTTAATTATATATATATAAATGTTTTTTTAAAAAACTTTTTATTTTTTTAAATTATTTTATATAATATATTATTTTTTATTCATAACGTTTTTATAATATTACGGTAATTTTATTATTATTATTTATAATTATATAATATTTTATTATAATTTTCTTATTTAATAAATATATTATATAATAACGAAATATTTTAATAAAATTATAAATTATAATATAAATTTTTTAATTTATTAATTTTTTATTATTATTTAAATAATATATTAAAATACTTATTATTAAATAATAAATTTATAATAAAATATTATATAATATTATAAAAAATTATAATAAATTTATAATAAATTATATAAAATAATTTAAAAAAATAAAAAGTGTTTTAAAAAAACATTTATATATATATATATATATATAATATTTACGTATAATAATATATAATAATATAATTAATAATAAATGTTTTATTATTTAATAAAAAAATATAAATATTTTTAAAATTTATATATTTATATAAAGTTTTATATTTTAAAAAATTTAAAAAAATAAATATAAATTATATTTTTATATATTTAATTTTTTTTAAATTTTAATTATTAATATTTAATATTTAAAATTTAAATAAAAAGCTTTAATGTTTTTAATAAATATTTTATTTTTTAATATATTTTATATTAATATATAATAATTATATTTTTTATTTATAAAATATGTTTTACATTTAATAATAAAATACGTTAATAATAAATAATAATTAATTTAATTTTATTAAATTAAAAATAAAGTTTTAATAAAAACATTTATTTATATATATAAAATATAAAAATATACATATTTAATTTTTTAAAAAATTAAGTTTAATTAATAAGTTAAAGTTTTAAGCTTTTATTTAATTAAATTAATTTTTTTATTATTTTAACGTTGTTTAATTTAATATGTTTTTAAAATAATTTATAAAAAAAGATTTAAGCTTTTTTAAATACTTATTTAAAAAGTTAAATAAAAGTTTCGTTAAATTTAAATTTCTTTTTATAAATTATTTTAAAAACTATTTAAATTAAATAATAATTTATTTTATAAATATATATTAAAAAGTACTTAATTTTAAACTAAATTTAATTAAAAAAAATACGTATATATACTTTTATATATTTTTTAAAAAATAATTTAAATTTTATTTTTTATTTAAATTATTAGAACATTATTATATATATATTATTATCATTACTTTCTTTTTTTACGGAATGCTTTTTTATTTTATATATAAAGTAAAAAGGAAATAAATTATTAGTTATATTATTTTTATAATATTTTTTAAATAACTTTATTTTTATTAACGATTTAATAATA